>JACEFZ010025764.1:0-365000 GCA_014155875.1 Cepaea nemoralis
CAGTGGATCGGTACTTGCTGATTCTGCTTGGTGTGGTGTTAAGAGTTTTGTTTTCTTCAGATGCATGTTAGCCTGCCATTGATAATGCATTCCATTAATTTTCCTACACAGCTAAGTAGACTGATAGGTCGATAGCCATTTGGTTCTTCCAGGTCTTTTCCTTTCTTTGGGACTGGTATTAGTATAGCTTCCTTCCATGTCTGTGGGACTATCCTCTCTTCCAGCTGTTATTTAGGACTGCTAGTAGTTTCTTCTTTGCCTTGGTGCCTAGTCCTATTAGCATTTCATTTGTGATTCCATCCTTTCCTGGTGATTTCTTCTTTTTTAGGGTATTCATTGCCTGTTCCATTTCTTCCATTGTTAGATTTGCCATCATATATTCTGCTGCTGTCTCTGTATTTCTATGATGTATCTGTTTGTCTTTGATTGCTTTCTTCTGTTCGGTTGTAATATCAATGTGGTTTGCATTTGCATAGTGTTCCATTAGTGCATTTGCAGCCTTTTTTCCTGTAAGCAAGGCATTTCCTTGTTTAATTGTTATTTGTTTGTTTCTAGGTCCTTCATTGTTCATGGCTTTCACTAGTTTCTTCTTCTTCTTCTTCTTCGTTCATCCGGAGTTTTTTTTCCGTATGTGATTGCGTTGTGCCTGTTTACAGCAGAGCTGCGTTCTTGCGCCGTTAGGCCGACACATCAGACTTCTGCGGGCATTTGTTGACCGGGTTAACCTTCCCGGGAGTTTCTTAGGACGTTTGACTCTCACTGTTGTGGTGTTATCCCCCATCCCAGCTGGTCCATATAGAACAGCCAAAGATCCTGGTCAGCCCTCAAGGGAAGGCAGGGGCAGACCATGGGCATTCCCCGCCATCCAAGGAGGCTTCCATACTTGCAGAGCCGATACATAGCGCTCTGGTACTGGGCTCACCCAAGGAATTGTCACGTCCTGCACATGGCTGCTTAGCCTCACTTCCGTATATTGGGCCTTCCGTTCACCATAGGCTGTTCTTCCGGAAACCAGAAGTATGCAGTCTGCAGATGACATCCACACAGTGAGCTTTCGATTCGGACTTTCCATGTAATGGATTTGCTATCCAAGCAATATTCCAATTCGTGCCACTAGGACACTTTTCCACCTTTTTTATGAAGCCCACACCGTGGGCTTTTGATTCAGACTTTCCACGTAATGGATTTGCTATCCAAGCAATATTCCATTTCATGCCACTAGGACACTTTTCCACCTTTTATGAAGCCTACACAATGGGCTTTTGATTCGGACTTTCCACGTAATGGATTTGCTGTCCAAGCAATATTCCATTTCGTGCCACTAGGACACTTTTCCACCTTTTATGAAGCCCACACAGCGAGCTTTCGATTTGGACTTTCCACATAATGGATTTGCTATCCAAGCAATATTCCATTTCATGCCTCTGGGTCTTCATGCACCTTTAAATGTCAACCTGTATGTAGTTAAAGTAAGCTGCTGTCAACTTGAGCTTGTTGATATCTCCATAGAGCTTGTCCTCAAATGAAGCAGGTGTGGGCCAAAATATCTTTCTCTGTTCTGCATACGTTGGGCAATCCTGCAGCAAATGTTTTGCTGTCATTTTTCCAGTTCTACAATTACATTCATCGGTATCTCCTATCTTTAGTTTATTGAACAAGTGGTATTTCAGCCTGTTATGTCCTGTGCGGAGTCTGAAGATTGCTACTTGTTCTCTTCGGTCGAGTTTGTAATATGCATCATCCTTCTGATGGCCTGGATGCTCTGATTCCCATTTGGTTCTATAAGTGCTTTTTATCAACCTCTTTGCCTCATTATAGGTTATGTCTATGTCAGGCTGTGGTAGTCGTCCGCCCTCTTTTGCCAGTCTGTCAGCCTCTTCGTTTCCAGGTATACTGCAATGTGATGGGAATCCACTGTATTACAACTTTTTTGGATTTCTGGCATAGACCATGGAGTGCTGCTCTTAGGTCAGTTATTTCTGTGCTGTTATTGCTCTTCAGTATTGAGACAGCTGACTTTGCATCTGTGAAGACAGCTATTTGCTTCTCTTTATTTTCCTCCATCAGGAGCATTTCTGCTGCAGTTTTCAAAGCCTCTACCTCCGCTTTGAAGTTACTTGAAAATTTTCCAGTTGCCATTGAATGTGTTTTTTTTCACTCCATTTTTTAAATTTAGGAGAATTCCTCCTCCTCCATTCTCTATTGAATTTTTGGCTGATCCATCTGTATATGCATGGGTCCAATTGCCTGCTTGGGTAATGTTCTTTTATGTAGTTTAGGGTTATTTCTCTTCTTTCGGTTTCATGCTGAGTGTTCTTTTTCTCAATACCAGGAATGTTTTCTATCATCTCAGGTAGTTGCTGCTGTCTCCAAGCTGGGAACTTGTGTGCATTGTGTATGGGCTTGACTGTTGATATGTTAAGTATAGGATCTGCCCTAATCCTTCGTTTTGCAGTTTCTACAAAGTTGCTACGCTTCAGTCTTCCCTTTCCAAAGCCATTAAATCTGTTGTACATAGGGTGGTCTGTCAATCTTCTAAATTTTTCTGCTTGTTGCTGGGCTCTGCTATCTCTTCTATCCTGCATTGGTTGTAAACAAGTGATCTTTTCTAGTTCATTAATAGGCGTTGTCTTCAGGCTTCCAGTTATGATTCGCATTCCTTGGTTTTGGACTCTACTTATTTTGTTAAAGTTTGACTTAGCTGCTGTTGCCCAAGCTGCAATGCCATATTCCAGTACTGGCCTCACCCGTCCAGTATATAACTTCTTGAGAACTTTCTCATCTGCTCCCCACGTTGTACCAGCAAGCTTTTTCATGATTGCCATTCTCTGCCTTGCTCTTGTTCGATTTTTCTCAACCTGTGTCTTCCATGTCAGGCGACGATCAAAGGTGACTCCTAGATAGTTTGGATTTTCTTCATGGCGCAATATTTTTCCATTCAATACCAGCTTAGGTTGCTGAGTTTTATTTGAGAGGGAGAACACTGTGCATGTTGTTTTCTCCTCACTTATCTTCACTAGCCATGATTTTGACGAGTCCTCTAGCGCTAATAAGGCTTGCTGTATTCTGCTGTTAGCTGTACTAATATATTCTTCAGATGTCCATATGGCTAGGTCATCTGCAAAGGAGGATGTGTGTACTCTGGCTGGAAAATTTTCTGTGATGTCATTTATATATGCTAGGAATAATGTTGGTGAAAGAACTCCTCCTTGGGGGACACCTTGCTCCAGCAGCATCATTTTGCTTGTTTGTCCTTGTACTTTTGTCCTGGCAGTTCTGTTCTCAAGGTAGTGGCTGATCCATTTATACATTTTCCCACAAACATGCATGTTTTGCAGTTTTACTTTCAGTCCTTCCTTCCATACTTTATCAAATGCTTTTTCTAAATCTATCCAGACTGCTAGTGTGTGCTTTTTCTCTTGGAAGGCATCCTCTATTTCCTGAGCTATATAGGTTATTTGATCTTCAGTGGATCTGTATTTTCTGAATCCTGCTTGGTGTGGTGTTAAGAGTTTGTTTTCTTCCAGATGCCATGTTAGCCTGCCATTGATAATGCGTTCCATTAATTTTCCTACACAGCTAAGTAGACTGATAGGTCGATAGCCATTTGGTTCTTCCAGGTCTTTTCCTTTCTTTGGGACTGGTATTAGTATAGCTTCCTTCCATGCCTGTGGGACTATTCCTCTCTTCCAGCTGTTATTTAGGACTGCTAGTAGTTTCTTCTTTGCCTTGGTGCCTAGTCCTATTAGCATTTCATTTGTGATTCCATCCTTTCCTGGTGATTTCTTCTTTTTTAGGGTATTCATTGCCTGTTCCATTTCTTCCATTGTTAGATTTGCCATCATATATTCTGCTGCTGTCTCTGTATTTCTATGATGTATCTGTTTGTCTTTGATTGCTTTCTTCTGTTCGGTTGTAATATCAATGTGGTTTGCATTTGCATAGTGTTCCATTAGTGCATTTGCAGCCTTTTTTCCTGTAAGCAAGGCATTCCTTGTTTAATTGTTATTTGTTTGTTTCTAGGTCCTTCATTGTTCATGGCTTTCACTAGTTTCCATAGTTTGTTTCCATCCCTGTCAAAATTCAGGTTTTCTGTTTTTTCCCTCCAATAATCTCTTGTTGTTTGATTTACTGTTCTTTTATATTTTGCTGAGATGGCTTTGAGAGAGATATTCGCTTCAATTGTTTGTTCTCTCTCTGCTGTCTTCCTGGCATCTTCAACTTTGTCCTCCAAACTTTGTAGTTCTTCAGTCCAGTATGGTTTGTAATTTTTCCTCACTCCACAGCACAGGGGAAGGTGACCACCAGTAGTCATGGGTGGACCCCCTCGAGGCAGGGGGCCCGGCACTATCGCCGCCTGATGGGACTTCGCGGGATTAGCACCATCACCATAACGATTAAATTAGGCAATTCAAACACCAGGCTTCCGACTTACTGGCCTGATGAATTAACAAATAAACAAGGAAGTGCTACGCACATAAAGTGCAGGAAAACCTGGTATATGTGAAGCAGGTTGAAAAGAGAGAGGAGGGAGATAGATAACGAAGATAGTGTGAGAGACAGAGATATGAGAAAGATGTGTTGAAAGACATAACAAAGTGATAAAGACAAGAGAGAGAGAGGGAGCGATATATATATATATATATATATATATATATATATATATATATATATATATATATATATATATATATATATAGAGAGAGAGAGAGAGAGAGAGAACTCGTGTTCGGTTGGCTAAGCGCCTTTCCCAAGACAACAAAAGTAGAGGACAGATAAGAACAGAAAGACAAGTGTGCAGGTTCTTGTGCAGCAAGATAAAGACACATGTAACCAACACAAAACACAAAAACCCTAGGAAACACTGTTTGCTGCCAAAAGCGAGAGCATCAGACCAGCACTGGTTGATACCAACTTATTTGTTCTTCATTTACCAGGTATCTGTTATGTGGTTACTTCAATTGGCGAGTGGGACAGGTCGGGAGAGAACATACCGGGCACTGCTCTTGCTGAGGCCTCGCTTGAGACGGATGTTGTCTGTCTAAATCATGGGACACCAACTAGGCAGGCAATGAGACTGGGCGACACTGACACCTCCATTGACCTGGCACTTGTATCACAAGAGGCGGCATCAGACATAAAATCCCCTCTGCTGTGTGTCCACCGTGACGAGGTAGAGGGGCTTGTGAGTCCCAATGACCCCAAGAGCTATGCCGACGGTAGCACAGCTACTGGTAGGGCCACCCATGTCAGACAGGTCAAGGGAGAGGGACCAGACGAAGAGACACACAAACCTGCCGCCTTGTAGGTAGACTGGGGACAGTCAAAGGCTAGGGAAAGCACCCCAAATACATGCTTGTCGAAATCGGATGTACTGAGCCACAGGCTTGACAAAGCAGTGCAACGTGAAACCTGCTGCCTTGTAGGTTGACTGGGGACAGTCAAAGGCTAGGGAAAGCATCCCGAATAAATGCTTGTCGAAATCGGATGTACTGAGCCACAGGCTTGACAAAGCAGTGCAACGTAACTTAATTCATGATGTCACAAATCAACATTAATCGATATGGTGCTAATCCCGTGAAGTCCCATCAGGCGGTGATAGTGCCGGGCCCCCTGCCTCGAGGGGAAAACAAACTCTTAACACCACACCAAGCAGGATTCAGAAAGTACAGATCCACTGAAGATCAAATAACCTATATAGCTCAGGAAATAGAGGATGCCTTCCAAGAGAAAAAGCACACACTAGCAGTCTGGATAGATTTAGAAAAAGCATTTGATAAAGTATGGAAGGAAGGACTGAAAGTAAAACTGCAAAACATGCATGTTTGTGGAAAAATGTATAAATGGATCAGCCACTACCTTGAGAACAGAACTGCCAGGACAAAAGTACAAGGACAGACAAGCAAAATGATGCTGCTGGAGCAAGGTGTCCCCCAAGGAGGAGTTCTTTCACCAACATTATTCCTAGCATATATAAATGACATCACAGAAAATTTTCCAGCCAGAGTACACACATCCTCCTTTGCAGATGACCTAGCCATATGGACATCTGAAGAATATATTAGTACAGCTAACAGCAGAATACAGCAAGCCTTATTAGCGCTAGAGGACTCGTCAAAATCATGGCTAGTGAAGATAAGTGAGGAGAAAACAACATGCACAGTGTTCTCCCTCTCAAATAAAACTCAGCAACCTAAGCTGGTATTGAATGGAAAAATATTGCGCCATGAAGAAAATCCAAACTATCTAGGAGTCACCTTTGATCGTCGCCTGACATGGAAGACACAGGTTGAGAAAAATCGAACAAGAGCAAGGCAGAGAATGGCAATCATGAAAAAGCTTGCTGGTACAACGTGGGGAGCAGATGAGAAAGTTCTCAAGAAGTTATATACTGGACGGGTGAGGCCAGTACTGGAATATGGCATTGCAGCTTGGGCAACAGCAGCTAAGTCAAACTTTAACAAAATAAGTAGAGTCCAAAACCAAGGAATGCGAATCATAACTGGAAGCCTGAAGACAACGCCTATTAATGAACTAGAAAAGATCACTTGTTTACAACCAATGCAGGATAGAAGAGATAGCAGAGCCCAGCAACAAGCAGAAAAATTTAGAAGATTGACAGACCACCCTATGTACAACAGATTTAATGGCTTTGGAAAGGGAAGACTGAAGCGTAGCAACTTTGTAGAAACTGCAAAACGAAGGATTAGGGCAGATCCTATACTTAACATATCAACAGTCAAGCCCATACACAATGCACACAACTTCCCAGCTTGCAGACAGCAGCAACTGCCTGAGATGATAGAAAACATTCCTGGTATTGAGAAAAAGAACACTCAGCATGAAACCGAAAGAAGAGAAATAACCCTAAACTACATAAAAGAACATTACCCAAGCAGCAATTGGACCCATGCATATACAGATGGATCAGCCAAAAATTCAATAGAGAATGGAGGAGGAGGAATTCTCCTAAATTTAAAAAATGGAGTGAAAAAAACACATTCAATGGCAACTGGAAAATTTTCAAGTAACTTCAAAGCGGAGGTAGAGGCTTTGAAAACTGCAGCAGAAATGCTCCTGATGGAGGAAAATAAAGAGAAGCAAATAGCTATCTTCACAGATGCAAAGTCAGCTGTCTCAATACTGAAGAGCAATAACAGCACAGAACTAACTGACCTAAGAGCAGCACTCCATGGTCTATGCCAGAAATCCAAAAAAGTTGTAATACAGTGGATTCCATCACATTGCAGTATACCTGGAAACGAAGAGGCTGACAGACTGGCAAAAGAGGGCGGACGACTACCACAGCCTGACATAGACATAACCTATAATGAGGCAAAGAGGTTGATAAAAAGCACTTATAGAACCAAATGGGAATCTGAGCATCCAGGCCATCAGAAGGATGATGCATATTACAAACTCGACCGAAGAGAACAAGTAGCAATCTTCAGACTCCGCACAGGACATAACAGGCTGAAATACCACTTGTTCAATAAACTAAAGATAGGAGATACTGATGAATGTAATTGTAGAACTGGAAAAATGACAGCAAAACATTTGCTGCAGGATTGCCCAACAGTATGCAGAACAGAGAAAGATATTTTGGCCCACACCTGCTTCATTTGAGGACAAGCTCTATGGAGATATCAACAAGCTCAAGTTGACCGCATCTTACTTTAACTACATACAGGTTGACATTTAAAGGTGCATGAAGACCCAGAGGCATGAAATGAAATATTGCTTGGATAGCAAATCCATTATGTGGAAAGTCCAAATCGAAAGCTCGCTGTGTGGGCTTCATAAAAGGTGGAAAAGTGTCCTAGTGGCACGAAATGGAATATTGCTTGATAGCAAATCCATTACGTGGAAAGTCCGAATCAAAAGCCCATTGTGTGGGCTTCATAAAAGGTGGAAAAGTGTCCTAGTGGCATGAAATGGAATATTGCTTGGATAGCAAATCCATTACGTGGAAAGTCCGAATCGAAAGCTCACTGTGTGGATGTCATCTGCAGACTGCATACTTCTGGTTTCCGGAAGAACAGCCTATGGTGAACGGAAGGCCCAATATACGGAAGTGAGGCTAAGCAGCCATGTGCAGGACGTGACGATTCCTTGGGTGAGCCCAGTACCAGAGCGCTATGTATCGGCTCTGCAAGTATGGAAGCCTCCTTGGATGGCGGGGAATGCCCATGGTCTGCCCCTGCCTTCCCTTGAGGTCTGACCAGGATCTTTGGCTGTTCTATATGGACCAGCTGGGATGGGGGATAACACCACAACAGTGAGAGTCAAACGTCCTAAGAAACCCCCGGGAAGGTTAACCCGGTCAACAAATGCCCGCAGAAGTCGGATGTGTCGGCCTAACGGCGCAAGAACGCAGCTCTGCTGTAAACAGGCACAACGCAATCACATCCGAAAAAAAACTCCGGATGAACGAAGAAGAAGAAGAAGACATAAAATGGAGTGTCCTTGGGGATTATAGAAACGACCACCTGCCCTGCTCTGTACCATGTGAAAAAACCCGGGTCAAGGAGGTCTTTCTGGTGACTGCCAAGTCCATCAACGATGAACGGTGGTATTCGTGGATGAATTTTGTGTTGACATTCTGATGGCGGCATTAGTGCACAGTGTACCTGTGCGGGTTGTTGGATTGCCGAGACTCCTGTCTGTTCCACTGTTCACATTGGACAGTGGGGAGCATTTTGTGTGATATTCGCTGACACGGGAACGGAGCATAATGGGAACGACGTGTTGCTGTGAAGTTGGAACCTCGACTAACTAACTACGGTAACTAACTAACAGTCAGGGCTATAAGAGCCCGCGAAGCATTCAGTTATGATTACTCTTCGCTCTTGGGGCGCCGTCGATCACAGAGATGGTCTAAACCAGCAGGAAGACTCTTCACCCAACCACCATGGTGGACACCATAGGTGGACACAACTAGGAGTATCACCTTCGGCAAGTGAATGTCTTTTATCGATCATGTGGAGGCTTTGGTGGTGAAGGCAGGTGTAGTCTTAATGCTTTGAGGATGGCACAGGGATGAAATATCTATAGTCAAATTTGTGATCTAGAGACCGTCAGTCGTGAAAAAAGAGTAGTTTCGTATGTACCGGCAAACAGGACGGACTGGTACAATGTAATAGTAACACTGGGTCAGAGAATGGGCAGCGTGCCGCACAGAGTTTGAGGTGCAACAACTGATCCAGAGTAATAGACATCAAGGTGACATTGTGATCTATACTGATGGGTCAGTGTCCATGGTATTCTTTGCATTTTTCTCAGAAACCACATATCTCCAGCCATTAGATGTTTTTCAGCGTGACTGTTCACTGTCCGAATTTCACATCCATACAAAAGAACAGGCTCTATTTAGCCCCTCAACACTCTTGTTCTCGTTTCAATTGACATCTTTTTGTTGGTAAGTTTTTCATCTTGCTAAAGGCTACTTTCGCCATGGCGATAATTGTTCTAATCTCTTCAAGGCATCTCCCATCAGATTTTTATTATTAATTGTAACAAGTTGTTGCAGATCCTGCTCATTGTCTGCAATCAATACTGCATCATCTGCATATCTAATGTTATTGATTGTTCAGTGAGTGAGAGAGAGGGTGAGTGTGTGTGTCTGTGTACTTGTCTGTGTGTGCGAGAAAGAAAGTGAGTTAGTATGGTTTAGAGAGTAAATGAGTCTGAGTGAGAGGGTGACATTATGTGAGGCAGTGTGTAGTGCTGTCGTGTAGTGTGTGGGTGAATGGGTGGATGTGTGAACGTGTGTATTTATATGTGTGTGTATGTTTGTGCATGTCTCAGTGTGCGTATGGGTGTGTGTAAATGTGTGTGTGTGTATGCAGTGTATGCGAGGGAGTGTGCCTGTCTGTGTGTGAGTAAGTTTGTGAGCGTATATTGGTGAGAAGAGAGAGACAACAATTACAATATGTCTGCAATAATAACATTCATTCTGTGTTTCTGAGGGATCCCTGAGTTACCTATCTTTGACAGACATTTTCAACTGTGTAATATGATGTAGGAAACAATTCTGAGTGCAGAATTCTAGCATGTATTATGTTTATATCTTCTTCTTCTTCAGCATTCCGAGCCATTGAGGTTCTTTGCTGCAGATACAAGCCGTCTCCATTCGTCTCTCTGGTTGACCTTCTCTTGCCAGTCGCTGGATCCAAGTTTATATCTATAAATTAAAATTGTCATAGCTCTTATTAATTATATTTCACTACATCTTGTCAGTTACATACTGCAGAGATTGCACAACATAAACTAAAGCAATAAGAGACATGATAGTTGGTTTAAAATTACCATGGTAGATAATCTTTTTCCTTACCTTTCTCTTTTCTCCAAATATTTTGTCAATTGTCACTTTCAAGTGTATTTCTCCTTAAAATGTGTTAAGATATCTTGACAGTCTGTGTATAGTTTCTCTGATCATTTTATGGTTTCCCAAAGACATGTTTCTTAAAGACTACCTCACTTGTTTTCCTCTCTATTTATGGCGTCTCTTACCTTTTCCTTGGAGACATTTTCAATGCCATTAAATGTTTCTTAACACATTTGCTTATTGTCCAAGTTTCACATTCATACAACAGTATAGATTCAATCATTCTCATTTGAGCTCATCAGTGGTGCATATTCCGGACTGGGCCCAGGATCAAACTCTGGATCACTGGCATGTGTTGCAGGTGTGAAACCACTTGACCACGCATCATGTTACCCTTTGTGGGCTATAGCTCAATGTTTGCCTGATTGCAGCTAATGACATCTGTCAATCCATGTGGCCCTGAATGATCAGGTCTTCTCAGTCTGGCAAGGCACACTTTATGCCTAACGTCCAGCAAGCAATGATCAAATTGCATTTGGAAATGTGCCTATTAAAATCCAAATTTCATGATCCACATCTCTAATTTCATCTTGTTTCTTACTCTGTTCATGATTCTCAGCAATAATGTTGGCGTATGACTCATCAGGTTGACTGTGCAATGATCTTCACATCTAAATCCCCTGGCACTTTGGCTAATCTATAAGTATGGATCTCACCAGGTCATTAAACACTGAAATGCAATCAATCAAAATCAATCAACCATGAAATGCATTGCACAATAACGCAATTCTCTGGATTCTTTATTTACACGTAATTTCTTCTGACAGTCCTCTACACTTTTACAGTGCTGTTAGTTTCATCACCTGTGAAAGATCCAGGACAACATTCTTCACATTGGCATCAAAATGCTTCGTTATGGTCATAGCAGGTAGTTTATCTTTGGTCAGCTGTAATGCATTGAAGAGCCCAGTGTGCACATACATTCCATTCTTCAAGGGCACTATTATTGTCATCACACTTTACCCCTGGCATTTGCTGCCTTTCTATGTGATCATTCAGATGAATCATGGCAACTTTGGGTCTCTTCACTCCCTGAAACCACAACTCTGAACTTCCCACCTAGCTTCTATCAACTGCTATTTCATATCAAATGGCACAGCACAATTTTTTTATCTACGGCTCATCAATACACATTATGAATTATTCTTTCTCCATGACCAAGAATTCATTGTTCGGCAGATTATTGTTAATAAGTGTCATTTGTGTTACCTGTTTCAGTGGCACTATCTCTGCTGGTGGCTGCAATTGTGCACATGCATATGGAAACATATCTGTCTTTGTGGTGTAAGAGAACACATACAATATTACTTTTTGTGCAACCCTTTTAATAATTTTTGGTGTGAATTTAGAAAGATGTTATATTCTAGAATTCTAGACCATCCATACTAATATTTACTACATTTAACCATAGTAACTTGATGAATATTTAGAGAGAATAAGACATGATGTTGAAGTTATTTCTCTTACATTTCAGGTTAGAAAATACCAGAACATAAAATATCAAGACTTGCTGCAGCAGACAGGATCCAATCAACTGAAGAGTGTCTGACACAATGAATGCAGCAGAGGACATGCAACTGTCAATTAGGGAACTCATTTCTGATGCTGTGTGGAGGAGAGCAAACAAATATAAATTTTATGAAAGTGAAAAAACACCCCTAGACACTGCTGTTCAAGATTGTAACATGAAATTTCTGGATATATTTTTAGACTGTGTAGATTTAGATGAACAAGTTAAGACCAGAATGGTCAGTAATGCCTTCACAAACTTTTTTCATCGTGAATTGAGCCAGATTACCAAAGACCACGTTTCAATGGTCAAACGACTCTTGGAATTAGGAGCAAATGTGAATGGTGGGCCATCAGTTTTCCCTCTGTCTGTGGCAATTAAGGCTGGCAGTTATCATCTGGTTGAGTTGCTCTGTCAGCATGGTGCTAATCTGACAGATGGTATGTTTGGGTATCCCCCGTTATGTATCGCAGCAGAAGGTGGTCATTATGACATGATTGCAGTAATGTTAAAATTTGGAGCCAACGTTCATGATAAAGTACCGTATAGAACACCAATTGGCGAGGCCCTTTATCATGGCCACATAGACTGCGCTAAACTTCTACTGCAGCATGGTGCAAAATTTGATTTCGAGGGGTGGGATTTATATAGTCTTATAGCTAATCAGAATGTGGCCTGCATTAACTTTTTGATTGCGAATTGCAGGCAAGACACTCAACAATATATTTGTAAAGATCAGCATGGGTTATTAATATCGGCAGTAAGCGGAACAAATATTGAATTTATTAGCCATATTATTGATATTGTAATTGACATTACAGGTGAGTATCCTTGTTGGGAAGAATTGTTAGCGGAGTCCGAAAATGGAGAAATTGCCTCACTTCTAATTCAGAAAGGAGCTGATGTAAATAAGCCGGTAGAAACATGTGGTGGCTACACTCCTCTGCATCTGGTTCTAGCTAGGGAAATTATCTGCCAGGTAACTGGGCTTAGTTATCAGGTAGTTAAAGTACTGCTTGAAAATGGGGCTTCTCCTAATATTTGTGGTGACACATCGCCGTTAATGCTTGCAGCTTTAATCGAAAACAGTACAGATCTGCTTCAGTTACTATTAGACAACGGGGCTGACATTAACTGGAGTGACAACAAAGGTGATACTGCCTTTTCATATTCTGTCTATGGAGATTGTGAAATCAATGCTGAATTTCTAATCAGATGTGCTAAAGACGAAAGATTTATCAACTCACAAAATAACGAAGGATTGACAGTTTTGATGCAAGCAGCAAGATACAGCAATGTAGATGTGGTCAAGGGGGTGATAAATCATAACCCCAATATAAATATGACCGATAACAATGGCAATACAGCCTTGCTGCATGCAATAAACAGAATGAATGATGGGGACGATGACTATGAAGAGTGTATTAACATTGTGATCATTCTAATTAATGCAGGCTGTGATGTTAACTTGCAAAATGATGATGGCCTGTCGCCATTGATGTTGGCTGCAAACAGACAGAGCAAAGAATCTTTACAGTTTTTAGTGGATGCAGGAGCTGACATTAATGCCGTCAGTAAAATAGATAGGACAAGGACAGCCATGTCATACTTCCTGCCCTTGGAAATTGATGCCGAAATTGATAACGAATATATAACAGCCTGCCTAGCAATTTTCCTAGCTCGAGGTGCCTGTTTGTCTTATTTACAACCTAAAATGTTTCATAGAATGTTACTTTGTAATGACAGTGACATTATTTGTGAACTTATAACAAATGGAACAGGTCCCATAACTGTCAGGTCAGATGAATACTTTAACTACTTCTCACCTGCTGATACCACATTTGATATATCACCTTTATGTACAGCACTGCTAAGTGGTAATGCATCCCTGGCTCGTCATTTTGTTGACATCATGTGGCTAACAAAATCTGATCTGACTTCTCTAACACATAACAAACCTTTTCGTTCTTATCTGGAAAAAAAAGACCATACGCAGTGTTTAAATCTACTTGATGAGATGTCTTCACAGCCAGTGTCCCTGTTCAGGCTGGCTTTTATGGAAGTATCAACTGCTGTGGGGACAACCTCTAGCCGTGAGAAACCTGTTAATAAGTTACCTATACCATCGTTGTTGAAAGACAAACTGTTGTTTAAATCCACTGCAGACTTTATAACACCAACAACAGACAGGATTCCTTCCTGGCTTTTGCCCCGTGATCCATCTCCTGAACTACACATCAATGTGCTTGATAGCTGTAGATGCTGTCGGGTGTGGACAAATATGAAATTGGTGCCTAAGGGTAAAAAAAATTTTCATCTTTGTTATATATGTATTCAACACAAATGCAGTGAATGTTTTTGTAAGAGTTTTGTAGATATGTATTAGATATCTGTGGTGAATGGGTCATGCTGTCTATCTCACACACTGAAGACCATGGCACACAAGACAGTCTGCTTGACCACTGCCTACCATTGTTGAGATATGTATTAGATATCTGTGGTGAATGGGTCATGCTGTCTATCTCACACACTGAAGACCATGGCACACAAGGCAGTCTGCTTGACCACTGCCTACCATTGTTGAGATATTTATTAGATATCTGTGGTGAATGGGTCATGCTGTCTATCTCACACACTGAAGACCATGGCACACAAGGCAGTCTGCTTGACCACTGCCTACCATTGTTGAGATATTTATTAGATATCTGTGGTGAATGGGTCATGCTGTCTATCTCACACACTGAAGACCATGGCACACAAGGCAGTCTGCTTGGCCACTGCCTACCACAGAGACTCCCCTGTCAACAATGAATGCATGTCCACCTTGATGTGATACCATTATTAAATGTGAATGGCACTATTACATCTGTTGATGCTTTCTTTCATATCATCTCAGTTCTCTTGTACCTTGCAGTGTCAAGGTGAATCATAAACAATGGAAGAGTGCCCATTTACGGGCTTCAGATATCATGATTCTGATATTCCCTTTGTCAGTCATTTACATGCTCTTCTTCTGATCCCATTTGGTTTGTAATCATTGCTTGTTGTGGTATAATGTTCGCTGGTAGCCAAACCATTTAGCTTGCAGTTTTCTAATGAAATGTAGTGCTGCTATAACTCCCACCTTTGTCCTGATTTCTTCACTTCTGATTTTCTCTTTGGATACATTGAGTATTCTTCTCAGGAATATCATTTCTGTTGTTGTAATATTTCCTTTCTATTTTTCTGTAACTGTCCAGGTTTGGCATTGATAGCCTAGAGATGATAGGAAGATTGTATTATTTCATTAATTTATTGTTAATAGTAAAACTGAAACATATGATTTATTTTAAATACATGTCAACGATTAATGTATGTACATCACGAAGTGATGTATTTATTTATCATTACTGGTATTGTTATATATAAATAGGGAGCTATATGATGCCCTAAATATCGGTGGTCTTGACACCAGAGATTCGGTATGCTGATGATACAGTATTGCTATCCAAAACACAGACTGGTATAGAAAAGCTAATAGCCTCAACCCATAGTGAATAGTGAAAATCACAACTTGTATCATAACATTGCAAAAACAAAGATAATGCATACAGATAAAACCACTATGGAGAAAGAAATATATGTTAATGAGGAAAGATTGGAGGTGGTAGAAAATTTTGAATATCTTGGGTCATTGATTACCAACAATAGTGACTATCAATTGGTCTTCAAAGACTAAAACAACTTAATAAATTATGGAATGGGACAGACAGAACTACAAAAATGAGATTTTTAAGAGCATGCATCTTTCCCATTGCAAACATACGCCTGTGAGACCTGGACACTTAACTAAACAAGCTGAACATCGCATAAATGCCTTTGAATATAAATGTTATAGACGAATTCTAAGAATATCTTGGATAAAGAAAAGAACAAATGCATCCATACTTCAAGAGCTGAATATTGAAAGGTTGGCTATTAAAGATGATACAACAAAGAAAATTGAAATATTTCGGTCACTTGGAATGTCACGAAAGATTGGAGAGAACAATAATGGAGGGGTATATGCCTGGGAAGAGAGGAAGAGGAAAGCCAAAGAGAAGACGGGTGCAGGATGTGGCAGATGATCTCCAGATGTTTGTATCTGATGCAGGACATCTTGCTTATGATCGAGAGGTTTTCCGGAAGGTTGTTATGGGAGCGAGGTTCTGCAAAGGACATGAATGATGTTGTTATATGTGTTGCTGGTTATGTGAATTTACTGTTAACAATAAAATATGGTTTCTTTAAAATGCATATTTCATAAAAATTATTGTTGATGAATGTCATTTGTAAATAAAAACAAATGAAATACTTTATGACAATAGTAAATACATATTAAAGATGTCACGCGCATATTTTTGAAACATCTTTTTTTGTTTGTTTTGTGTGGTTAAAAGTTTGGGGTAAGTTTGATTTAAGTCTCATGACAATGAAACTAATATAATACAGCACATGTTTGTACTTGTGACTCACGTGTAATAACAGGAGGCAGCTGCACAATAAGAACTTATCATTATATAGGCCCATATTGTCGTCTATCGCTGCCTATAGAGATAAAAAGAGGAATACGTCAGGGATGTGTGTTGTACCCAAGCCTCTTCAACCTATGCACAGAAAGAATTTTTAAACAAGTTGAGGGAGTCTCATTGGTGAAGTGGTCAAATCGTCTGACTTGGGCTCTGAAGGTTGTGGGTCTGATTCTGGACCACATCCTTCGGTTTACGAGTGCATTTTTTTGGAGACTCATGAGGGTCGTCGCCGGAGCTGCCGAGGTTGCGCTTTCCGCTCTGTAGAAAGAGACTGAGCCATGTGGGATAAAAACTCGGGGCAATAAAGTCAACCCTGTCGACTTTTAAAATTTATTCTTTAGGCGCAAAAGTTACACGGGCAAATATCAGCAGAGTTGATCCTGGGCACCCAGGGCTGAGATCTGTGGAGAGACATGGAAGCCTAAGCTAGCTGGTTATGCACATGCTACTGATGATGATCATGTTGACCAAGCCATAAGATTTGATTTTATAAATATATGGCACTGTTTACTGTTGAGGAAGTAACTATTTGTCGCTTATAGAGATAAAAAGAGGAGTACGGCATGGATGTGTACTGTCCCCAAGCCTCTTCAACCTATACACAGAAAGAATTTTTAAACAAGTTGAACTGCCTGGCCTTAACATCAGTGGAAGAATCATAAGCAATCTTAGGTATGCTGATGATACCATGTTACCACTAGCAGAAAGTGAGCAAAAGTTACAAGTTAGTTAGTTAGTTAGTTAGTCGACAGATCATCCTCGTTGCACATCGGACCATTCAGTCCATAAGTGCTCGGATCCCCTTCTCAGCAAATCCCGCAGCGTGTAGCGGCTAACGACGCCAGTTCTGTGTTGGTTTATCAATCTTCTTTGGCTTCCTGCGTAGTGTTCTTGTTTGGCCACCCCTCTTTTAATTTGCTGCCCTCGCAGTCTGGCCATTGTTGTAGATTCACAGTCATCACTTGGTTCTTGCAAAAGTCTCACTTCTCGTAGAGCATTCAGAATGTCAGCCTGGTCCATGGCGCGTCCGCCCTCAACAGTAGCCTCACCTGCGAGCTTGTCAGCCCGCTCATTTCCTTGTACTCCCGCATGCCCTGGCACGAAGATGAAACTAATCTTTGCCAGCCGAGACCGCTTCAGAGGCAGCACCCATTCTCTTCGGATCGACCCCTCCTCTATCCTCTTGATCATGTTCATTGAGTCGCTAAGGAAACAAGCCCTAGTGAATGTCTGTGTCTCGAGCCATGTTATTGCTTTACTTACTGCCATGACTTCCATGGTCAGGCTACTTGTGGTTTCAGTGAAAGCACCAGAGTCCTCCTTCACAATTCTCCCTCCGGCCCGAGCTGTAAAGGCCCATGAGCTTCTCACATGTCGGACGACCGACCCATCTGTGTAGATGACCGCGTCACTGTCTAGCGAATTCTCGAAAATCAACGCTTGTACTTCAGCCTCAACAGCAGCCGGGTTTTCTTGTCTGCATTTTCTATCTAGTTGGATGCAAACTGAAAAGGATGTGCATAAATCTGTTGGCACTTGCACCCACTCCTCGCCAGGTTCTAAGTCCTCAAGTGAACACACCTGTTGAAGAATGTCCTCGGCTTGACCCATCCACGACCGTCCTCTTTTTAACCTGCTGCCCTTCACCTTCCTAATTTCACTATGCAGTGGATGCTGTGTGTTTGCGTTAATTCTGAGGTAGGCACGTGCCCTGCAAACTTGTATTCTTTCTTCAATGGTTGGAAAATATCTACATATATAGATCGTCTATATAATCTACTTATAGCCATGATGAAGGGAAAAGCTGACATTATCAACAATGTAAATAGGGAGACATCTGAACAGGGGGGGGGGGGGGGGGGGGGGGGGGGGAGCAGAATCTACAACAGAAATTGCAGGATACCAGTACCTCCAAGCTTCATCACAGGGACGACAAAGTGATGACAATGAATAGTCTAAGAGTAGTGATTTTAAATACAAATTCCTGATTTTGTTAGTTTCCCAAGTTGGACATCAATCAATTAGTGAACTTTGTTTGCAATGAATCTCCTACTATCACCCTGATTGTACCTTCGGAGAAACTTCGCTCGTCCATTTCTAGATATTTTCCCACCAGAATCAGTCTACCTCTTTCTCAGCTGCCTCCAACTTTTGACTACTCGGCTCAACCTTTACACCATAGAAACCTGGACTTTATTCAACCGACTGTTGCTGCTTTGTTTATATTTAAGCTCGCTTGTTTTTGTAGTTTTCTGCAACGCAGTTCCTATGATGATGGAACCTTAGCACTGGGATGGAAGATAGGTCTATACAGACACCAACCTCGCTCTGATAGAAGCAAGCCCTTTTCAGAGTTGAAACAGCCTCAACACAAAGGCATCAGACTTTCAGACTGCCCCAAAGGATTGACAGCCAGCCATAGACTGACAGACAGACCCATGTATGACTAAAACTAATTAATAAGACATACAAATAATGAGAAATAGACCTGCTATTGATTTATATGGCTCTGTAAATTAGAGGTGCATAAATCAAATGGCTGAAGAACGGATTGATTGATTGGATTCAAGGGTACAAATCCTGTTATTGAAGTACTGATTGGACTCAATCATATAACTGAAGAATGCATTGACCAGATTCTATTAATCTACACATGATCATTCACATACACAAACCATACAACAGGCTTAGACCCACGACTTAAAATACAAACACATATGGTTTGTCACTTAAGATGTTCCTTCTCTAGTTCACTATGTTATAATGTATGAATCATTCATGAATATAATCACTCAATCACAAATTGGAACCCGCTTCTGATAATAATAATCCTCCTACTGTGATTGCTTTAATGTGGAGTTTATACTGCTAGTACGTGGTCAGTTTATCAGACAATTTATAAAAAGTCATGGGAGAATGATGTATCTATGCACCGCCCCACCCACCACCCAGACACACACCACCCCTCCCCCCCCCCCCCCCCCCCCCCCCCCCCGACACGGAACAAAATAATACGAGGGCTTCAACCTCAGTTCAACAACTGGGCTGCCCTGGTGCTTAGATAACACCTTTTCCCATAGCCACAGGTGCTAGGGCCCGTATGAGGGCACGAGGCACCGGGTGAGCAAGGCTCTCCTTGCCGAGGGAGGAGTGGCTTGGGAGTAGGCATTTTTCACAGGTATGGGACAAACATGGAGCAATGCAAGGACATGGCAAAGATCGAACACAACGGCAGGGGAAAGTCACAAGGAGCCATGACACGAGTGGGGTAAATGGCCGAAACATTCTGGGAACAGAGCTTTTGATGATCAAAAGCCTCCTGTTGTGCTTACTCAATGGCGGATTTATATATCACTTTTCCACACAAAGGGGAATGAGAATCTTGATCTAAAAGATGGTGTACCAGTGCATCACGGAATGTATCAACAGCATGCTGTCTTCGACTGCTGGAAACTTAGCTCAAGCTCACGTTTAGAGAACTAACAGAGGTTAAAGAAAGCGGTTCTTCTATACACACTGAGGAAGAGTTTACCACAGGGGATGGTGCTAGAATATTTATTATCACGTTGTAAATTTCCACTTGTTTTCTCTTAACTTTGAAATGTGATTCTTCCTTGACGAGACATCCAGATATAATCAAACTGTGATGTGAACTATTAAAGTTAAACTACTAACTAGGCTATATAATGCATATTTAGTTTCTGTAAATAACTCCCTGGCCAAGGACTTAACGACATTGTTCGTAATCTCGTATATCCACGTGGGGAAAACAGCAGTTGCGAGAATCGGCAGCGGTTTGCGCCGTTCTGGTAACTTACGGGGTTGTGCCGGTTGTTCAGAAAACAATGGCAAACTACTGAATGTAAAACTTGCCTTGTATATCAACAGCAGCTGAAAAAATGTTGGTGTTGACTGCAATGTCCTGTAAGGGATACGCAACATTTAAAACAAACAATATTTAACTTGGCTGAACACACATTGTGAAGTCAGTTTTCAGACTAACCTATGGCTCTGATTTAATGTTAATAATGGGGACAACAGTGCTTTGTTTTTAAGAAATAATTTTAAATAATTATTATAATAAAAATTAACGAGCTCATATGGGAAGCAAACAATAGTAACAATGTAACATAGCAAGCATGTCATAAAAGAGTTACTGAGGCTGGCTATCTCACTCCACAGAAAACGTTTGCAACGAAATCCACGAGACACGTTGACAAGATAAGTGACAATTGATGCATAAACTTGAAGATGCAAGTAAACAATTTTTGTGGTACTTTCTTGCATTGGGTCAGAGTACCGATGTACATGATACTGCCCAATTATTGATATTTATACCAGGCAATAAATTGTGCAACTTGTGTTGTACTTCTTTCAAACTCACTGAAGAGATACTGAAGTATTGAGTCACACAAAGACACAGCCACAGGTCATGATATATCATATCCAATGCTGTTTCTAACTGGGTTGGTCTGGAACAAGAAGGCAAGTGTTACAACTGACAGAGCTCGTGCTTTGACTGGACAAAAATGTAGGTCTGGTAAAGTTGATATCCTCATCATTCATCATTGGCACCTTGCCGTCTTGATAGACGATAGTTTGTGCTTTAAAAAGGCATAATAACTTTTAATAATAATAAAGTTGATAATTGATACGATTAAAGCAGAATATCCTGACCACACATTATTACCACTTCACTGTGTGATCCATCAAGAAGGTCTGTGTACAGCTGTTTTGAATATCAAGCATGTTATTGGCCCAGATGTCAGTGCTTGCTTGTCTTCGCTGACTGAACTCCAGCGTGACGTCCTGTATGTCGGATGAATACATCCTATTGTCCACCATCAATGTGATGTCATACCTGACCTGAGGTTTGCGTGAGTATCCGTTGTCCCATGTCTGGCTTATGGTGTGCAGACTGGTGGTTTCTCGCAATGCAGGCAGATACCCTCTGGCTTCGGTGGATTCATCGATCTTACTGATGTTAGCCAGGTCCCCGAAGGGATCTGTTGCCCAGGGCGCACGGCGTGGACGTGTCAACAGGTCTTGGCCAGTATAGATCCCGGCCCTGGTGCCTTGGAAACACCTCTGCGTCCCTAAACCCAGTTGTCAGTGTCATCAACCTCTTCAGATCAAGAGGACTTAATCACAGACAGTTCAAGGCAATACTTGACGATTTGGAAACTGAACATTCCTATGTCCTGTACCACACCAGTGTTCGATTGCTGAGTCTCGGCAAGGTGTTGAGGCGAGTGTGGGAACTCAGAGAAGAAATAGTGATATTCCTAGAGTCGCCAGATGATCACCAGAGTCGTGGATCAGCTCAGTGTTCCTGTCTCGCCCATACCATGTGGCCAAGCCACCCAGGTATTTTCCTCTCGGTCTTCCTCTTGGTCTGTTCCCTTCGATCTTCCCAGTTGTCACCAAGTTCTCCAATCCATTTCTTCTCATAACATGTCCAACAAATTTTGACAGTCTACGTCTAATTACTCTAATCAGTTTACGATTGTCATTTGTCTCCTGTAGTACTTGGTCATTGGTTTTTCTGTTTGTCCATGGTATTCTTTGCATTTTCCTAAGAAAACATAGGCAAATATGAGTATGAAAATAATAATCGCACTTAAATTTATTTGGCTTGCTTGTATTTACGTTTGGCTTTTAATGAAAATGTAACCTGGTAACACCGATGCAGTATCCAAATATCAAATCCAAATTTTCCACCGAGAACGCCGCAACCTGTCCAAGTGTGAACACAACCACGTGAATCTCTGTGTTGGCTTGATTTCAATATTCTCATATAAACGTTTTCATAAGGAGTCATTGGATTGTTCTTGGTATGTATATATTTCAATAGTTATCTTACTTATATGGTTAAATAACTAACAATATTAAAAGTCACAAATTAAAATGCTGGGTATTTTTTAGTTTAGCATTTTTACCTATTTTGAAAACAATGTTTTCCCGTAGTGAATTTGAATAACGAAGACACAAACAATAGAATACACGATTTATTGCCTGGCATATTTCGCTGCATCTCGTCAGGTACATACTGCAGAAATCACACAACTTACGTGAATTAACTAGATAAATCCTTCAAGTTGAAATATACACATAGGGAGAGTTTATACATACCTGGAGTATGAATAAACAGAGTAGTTTATACGTAGCTGAGGTATGAATAAATGGAGTAGTTTATACAGTAGCTGAAGTATGAATAAACTGAGTAGTTTATACATAGCTGAAGTATGAAGCTGTTTAATATCAAGAATAATTTTCCAGATTGGTATCCCCAATAAAAATAATTGTGTCCCCATACGAGTTAAAGAATTGTTAACTTGCGTTTCTGTACACTTACTGTTTACAGGCTTCCATCTTTGTTTACATTACCGATCCTACTATTTCCTGCTATTGATGTCCTCATAATTCCGGTCCAAGCTGACAGTAATATGCAGTCGCCTCAGAAAGACATGATTAGGCAATTCAAACACCAGGCTTCCGACTTACTGGCCTGATGAATTAACAAATAAACAAGGAAATGCTACGCACATAAAGTGCAGGAAAACCTGGTATATGTGAAGCAGGTTGAAAAGAGAGAGGAGGGAGATAGATAACGAAGATAGTGTGAGAGACAGAGATATGAGAAAGATGTGTTGAAAGACATAACAAAGTGATAAAGACAAGTGAGAGAGAGAGAGAGGAGGGGGGAGAGGAGAGAGAGAGAGAGAGAGAGAGAGAGAGAGAGAGAGAGAGAGAGAGAGAGAGAGAGAGAGAGAGAGAGAGAGAGAACTCGTGTTCGGTTGGCTAAGCGCCTTTCCCAAGACAACAAAAGTAGAGGACAGATAAGAACAGAAAGACAAGTGTGCAGGTTCTTGTGTAGCAAGATAAAGACACATGTAACCAACACAAAACACAAAAACCCTAGGAAACACTGTTTGTTGCCAAAAGTGAGATCATCAGAGCAGCACTGGTTGATACCAACTTATTTGTTCTTCATTTACCAGGTATCTGTTATGTGGCTACTTCAATTAGCGTAGTGGACAGAGTGGGACAGGTCGGGAGAGAACATACCGGGCACTGCTCTTGCTGAGGCCTCGCTTGAGACGGATGTTGTCTGTCTAAATGATGGGACACCAACTAGGCAGGCAATGAGACTGGGGGACCCTGACACCGCCATCGACCTGGCACTTGTATCACAAGAGGCGGCATCAGACATAAAATGGAGTGTCCTTGGGGATTATAGAAGCGACCACCTGCCCTGCTCTGTACTGATACCTAAGCCCAGTACAGTCAGGGCTATAGACCAAGCCATGTGAGAAAACCCGGGTCAAGGAGGTCTTTCTGGTGACTGCCGAGTCCATCAACGATGAACGGTGGTATTCGTGGATGAATTTTGTGTTGACATTCTGACGGCGGCATTAGTGCACAGTGTACCTGTGCGGGCTGTTGGATTGCAGAGACTCCAGTCTGTTCCACTTTTCACATTGGACAGTGGGGAGCATTTTGTGTGATATTCGCTGACACGGGAACGGAGCATAATGGGGACGACGCGTTGCAGTGAAGTTGGAACCTCGACTAACTAACTACGGTAACTAACTAACAGTCAGGGCTATAAGAGACTGCGAAGCATTCAGTTATGATTACTCTTCGCTCTTGGGGCGCCGTCAATCACAGAGATGGTCTAAACCAGCAGGAAGACTCTTCACCCAACCACCATGGTGGACACCATAGGTGGACACAACAAGGAGTATCACCTTCGGCAAGTGAATGTCTTTTATCGATCATGTGGAGGCTTTGGTGGTGAAGGCAGGTGTAGTCTTAATGCTTTGAGGATGGCACAGGATGAAATATCTATAGTCAAATTTGTGATCTAGAGACCGTCAGTCGTGAAAAAAGAGTAGTTTCGTATGTACCGGCAAACAGGACGGACTGGTACAATGTAATAGTAACACTGGGTCAGAGAATGGGCAGCGTGCCGCACAGAGTTTGAAGTGCAACAACTGATCCAGAGTAATAGACATCAAGGTGACATTGTGATCTATACTGATGGGTCAGTGTCCATGGTATTCTTTGCATTTTTCTCAGAAACCACATATCTCCAGCCATCAGATGTTTTTCAGCGTGACTGTTCACTGTCCAAGTTTCACATCCATACAAAAGAACAGGCTCTATTTAGCCCCTCAACACTCTTGTTCTCGTTTCAATTGACATCTTTTGTTGGTATGTTTTTCATCTTGCTAAAGGCTACTTTCGCCATGGCGATAATTGTTCTAATCTCTTCAAGGCATCTCCCATCAGATTTTTATTATTAATTGTAACAAGTTGTTGCAGATCCTGCTCATTGTCTGCAATCAATACTGCATCATCTGCATATCTAATGTTATTGATTGTTCAGTGAGTGAGAGAGAGAGAGAGGGTGAGTGTGTGTGTCTGTGTACTTGTCTGTGTAGTGCGAGAAAGAAGTGAGTTAGTATGGTTTAGAGAGTAAATGAGTCTGAGTGAGAGGGTGACATTATGTGAGGCAGTGTGTAGTGCTGTCGTGTAGTGTGTGGGTGAATGGGTGGATGTGTGAACGTGTGTATTTATATGTGTGTGTGTGTGTGTATATATGTGTATGCAGTGTATGCGAGGGAGTGTGCCTGTCTGTGTGTGAGTAAGTTTGTGAGCGTATATTGGTGAGAAGAGAGAGACAACAATTACAATATGTCTGCAATAATAACATTCATTCTGTGTTTCTGAGGGATCCCTGAGTTACCTATCTTTGACAGACATTTTCAACTGTGTAATATGATGTAGGAAACAATTCTGAGTGCAGAATTCTAGCATGTATTATGTTTATATCTTCTTCTTCTTCAGCATTCCGAGCCATTGAGGTTCTTTGCTGCAGATACAAGCCGTCTCCATTCGTCTCTCTGGTTGACCTTCTCTTGCCAGTCGCTGGATCCAAGTTTATATCTATAAATTAAAATTGTCATAGCTCTTATTAATTATATTTCACTACATCTTGTCAGTTACATACTGCAGAAATTGCACAACATAAACTAAAGCAATAAGAGACATGATAGTTGGTTTAAAATTACCATGGTAGATAATTTTTTCCTTACCTTTCTCTTTTCTCCAAATATTTTGTCAATTGTCACTTTCAAGTGTATCATTTCTCCTTAAAATGTGTTAAGATATCTTGACAGTCTGTGTATAGTTTCTCTGATCATTTTATGGTTTCCCAAAGACATGTTTCTTAAAGACTACCTCACTTGTTTTCCTCTCTATTTATGGCGTCTCTTACCTTTTCCTTGGAGACATTTTCAATGCCATTAAATGTTTCTTAACACATTTGCTTATTGTCCAAGTTTCACATTCATACAACAGTATAGATTCAATCATTCTCATTTGAGCTCATCAGTGGTGCATATTCCGGACTGGGCCCAGGATCAAACTCTGGATCACTGGCATGTGTTGCAGGTGTGAAACCCTTTGTGGGCTATAGCTCAATGTTTGCCTGATTGCAGCTAATGACATCTGTCAATCCATGTGGCCCTGAATGATCAGGTCTTCTCAGTCTGGCAAGGCACACTTTATGCCTAACGTCCAGCAAGCAATGATCAAATTGCATTTGGAAATGTGCCTATTAAAATCCAAATTTCATGATCCACATCTCTAATTTCATCTTGTTTCTTACTCTGTTCATGATTCTCAGCAATAATGTTGGCGTATGACTCATCAGGTTGACTGTGCAATGATCTTCACATCTAAATCCCCTGGCACTTTGGCTAATCTATAAGTATGGATCTCACCAGGTCATTAAACACTGAAATGCAATCAATCAAAGTCAATCAACCATGAAATGCATTGCACGTTAACGCAATTCTCTGGATTCTTTATTTACACGTAATTTCTTCTGACAGTCCTCTAACACTTTTACAGTGCTGTTAGTTTTCATCACCTGTAAAGATCCAGGACAACATTCTTCACATTGGCATCAAAATGCTTCGTTATGGTCATAGCAGGTAGTTTATCTTTAGTCAGCTGTAATGCATTGAAGAGCCCAGTGTGCACATACATTCCAATCTTCAAGGGCACTATTATTGTCATCACACTTTACCCCCTGCCAGAAAGCTGCAAGGGCATTTGCTGCCTTGCTATGTGATCATTCAGATGAATCATGGCAACTTTGGGTCTCTTCACTCCCTAAAACCACAACTCTGAACTTCCCACCTAGCTTCTATCAACTGCTATTTCATATCAAATGGCAAAGCACAATTTTGTTATCTACGGCTCATCAATACACATTATGAATTATTCTTTCTTTCCCCATGACCAAGAATTCATTGTTCGGCAGATTATTGTTAATAAGTGCCATTTATGTTACCTATTTCAGTGGCACTGTCTCTGCTGGTGGCTGCAATTGTGCACATGCATATGGAAACAAATCTGTGTCTCAACATTTGTGGTGTAAGAGAACACATACAATATTACTTTTTGTGCAACCCTTTTAATAATTTTTGGTGTGAATTTAGAAAGATGTTATATTCTAGAATTCCTAGACTCATCCATACTAATATTTACTACATTTAACCATAGTAACTTGATGAATATTTAGAGAGAATATGACATGATGTTGAAGTTATTTCTCTTACATTTCAGGTTAGAAAATACCAGAACATAAAATATCAAGACTTGCTGCAGCAAAGATCCAATCAACTGAAGAGTGTCTGACACAATGAATGCAGCAGAGGGCATGCAACTGTCAATTAGGGAACTCATTTCTGATGCTGTGTGGAGGAGAGCAAACAAATATAATTTTATGAAAGTGAAAAAACACCCCTAGACACTGCAGTTCAAGATTGTAACATGAAATTTCTGGATATATTTTTAGACTGTGTAGATTTAGATGAACAAGTTAAGACCAGAATGGTCAGTAATGCCTTCACAAACTTTTTTTCATCGTGAATTGAGCCAGATTACCAAAGACCACGTTTCAATGGTCAAACGTCTCTTGGAATTAGGAGCAAATGTGAATGGTGGGCCATCAGTTTTCCCTCTGTCTGTGGCAATTAAGGCTGGCAGTTATCATCTGGTTGAGTTGCTCTGTCAGCATGGTGCTAATCTGACAGATGGTATGTTTGGGTATCCCCCGTTATGTAGCGCAGCAGAAGGTGGTCATTATGACATGATTGCAGTAATGTTAAAATTTGGAGCCAACGTTCATGATAAAGTACCATATAGAACACCAATTGGCGAGGCCCTTTATCATGGCCACATAGACTGCGCTAAACTTCTACTGCAGCATGGTGCAAAATTTGATTTCGAGGGGTGGGATGCATACAGTCTTATAGCTAATCAGAATGTGGCCTGCATTAACTTTTTGATTGCGAATTGCAGGCAAGACACTCAACAATATATTTGTAAAGAGCGGCATGGTTTATTAATGTCAGCAGTAAGAGGAACAAATATTGAATTTATTAGCCATATTATTGATATTGTAGTTGACATTACAGGTGAGTATCCTTGTTGGGAAGAATTGTTAGCGGAGTCCGAAAATGGAGAAATTGCCTCACTTCTAATTCGGAAAGGAGCTGATGTAAATAAGCCGGTAGAAACATGTGGTGGCTACACTCCTCTGCATCTGGTTCTAGCTAGGGAAATTATCAGCCAGGTAACTGGGCTTAGTTATCAGGTAGTTAAAGTACTGCTTGAAAATGGGGCTTCTCCTAATATTTGTGGTGACACATCGCCGTTAATGCTTGCTGCTTTAATCGACAACAGTACAGATCTGCTTCAGTTACTATTAGACTACTGGGGCTGACATTAACTGGAGTGACAACAAAGGTGATACTGCCTTTTCCTATTCTGTCTATGGAGATTGTGAAAGCAATGCTGAATTTCTAATCAGATGTGCTAAAGACGAAAGATTTATCAACTCACAAAATAACGAAGGATTGACAGTTTTGATGCAAGCAGCAAGATACAGCAATGTAGATGTGGTCAAGGGGGTGATAAATCACAACCCTGTTATAAATATGACCGATAACAATGGCAATACAGCCTTGCTGCATGCAATAAACAGAATGAATGATGGGGACGATGACTATGAAGAGTGTATTAACATTGTGATCATTCTAATTAATGCAGGCTGTGATGTTAACTTGCAAAATGATGATGGCCTGTCGCCATTGATGTTGGCTGCAAACAGACAGAGCAAAGAATCTTTACAGTTTTTAGTGGATGCAGGAGCTGACATTAATGCCGTCAGTAAAATAGATAGGACAAGGACAGCCATGTCATACTTCCTGCCCTTGGAAATTGATGCGAAATTGATAACGAATATATAACAGCCTGCCTAGCAATTTTCCTAGCTCGTAGGTGCCTGTTTGTCTTATTTACAACCTAAAATGTTTCATAGAATGTTACTTTGTAATGACAGTGACATTATTTGTGAACTTATAACAAATGGTAACAGGTCCCATAACTGTAAGGTCAGATGAATACTTTAACTACTTCTCACCTGCTGATCCCACATTTGATATATCACCTTTATGTACAGCACTGCTAAGTGGTAATGCATCCCTGGCTCGTCATTTTGTTGACATCATGTGGCTTACAAAATCTGATCTGACTTCTCTAACACATAACAAACCTGTTACGTTCATTATCTGGAAAAAAAAGACCATACAGCAGTGTTTAAATCTGCTTGATGAGATGTCTTCACAGCCAGTGTCCCTGTTCAGGCTGGCTTTTACGGAAGTATCAACTGCTGTGGGGACAACCTCTAGCCGTGAGAAACCTGTTAATAAGTTACCTATACCATCGTTGTTGAAAGACAAACTGTTGTTTAAATCCACTGCAGACTTTATAACACCAACAACAGACAGGATTCCTTCCTGGCTATTGCCCCGTGATCCATCTCCTGAACTACACATCAATGTGCTTGATAGCTGTAGATGCTGTCGGGTGTGGAAAAATATGAAATTGGTGCATAAGGGTAAAAAAAATTTTCATCTTTGTTATATATGTATTCAACACAAATGCAGTGAATGTTTTTGTAAGAGTTTTGTAGATATGTATTAGATATCTGTGGTGAATGGGTCATGCTGTCTATCTCACACACTGAAGACCATGGCACACAAGGCAGTCTGCTTGACCACTGCCTACCATTGTTGAGATATTTATTAGATATCTATGGTGAATGGGTCATGCTGTCTATCTCACACACTGAAGACCATGGCTCACAAGGCAGTCTGCTTGACCACTGCCTACCACAGAGACTCCCCTGTCAACGATGAATGCATGTCCACCTTGATGTGATACCATTATTAAACGTGAACGGCACTATTACATCTGTTGATGCTTTCTTTCATATCATCTCAGTTCTCTTGTACCTTGCAGTGTCAAGGTGAATCATATACAGTGGATGAGTGCCCATTTACGGGCTTCATGTATCAAGATTCTGATATTCCCTTTGTTAGTCATTTACATGCTCTTCTTCTGATTCCATTTGGTTTGTAATCATTGCTTGTTGTGGTATACTGTTCGCTGGTAGCCAAACCATTTAGCTTGCAGTTTTCTAATGAAATGTAGTGCTGCTATAACTCCCACCTTTGTCCTGATTTCTTCACTTCTGATTTTCTCTTTGGATACATTGAGTATTCTTCTCAGGAATATCATTTCTGTTGTTGTAATATTTCCTTTCTATTTTTCTGTAACTGTCCAGGTTTGGCATTGATAGCCTAGAGATGATAGGAAGATTGTATTTCATTAATTTATTGTTAATAGTAAAACTGAAACATATGATTTATTTTAAATACATGTCAACGATTAATGTATGTACATCACGAAGTGATGTATTTATTTATCATTACTGGTATTGTTATATATAAATAGGGAGCTATATGATGCCCTAAATATCGGTGGTCTTGACACCAGAGATTCGGTATGCTGATGATACAGTATTGCTATCCAAAACACAGACTGGTATAGAAAACCTAATAGCCTCAACCCATAGTGAATAGTGAAAATCACAACTTGTATCTTAACATTGCAAAAACAAAGATAATGCATACAGATAAAACCACTATGGAGAAAGAAATATATGTTAATGAGGAAAGATCGGAGGTGGTAGAAAATTTTGAATATCTTGGGTCATTGATTACCAACAATGGTGACTATCAATTGGTCTTCAAAGACTAAAACAACTTAATAAATTATGGAATGGGACAGACAGAACTACAAAAATGAGATTTTTAAGAGCATGCATCTTTCCCATTGCAAACATACGCCTGTGAGACCTGGACACTTACTAAACAAGCTGAACATCGCATAAATGCCTTTGAATATAAATGTTATAGACGAATTCTAAGAATATCTTGGGTAAAGAAAAGAACAAATGCATCCATACTTCAAGAGCTGAATATTGAAGAAGGTTGGCTATTAAAGACGATAAAACAAAGAAAATTGAAATATTTTGGTCACTTGGAACGTCACGAAAGTTTGGAGAGAACAATAATGGAGGGGTATATGCCTGGGAAGAGAGGAAGAGGAAGGCCAAAGAGAAGATGGGTGCAGGATGTGGCAGATGATCTCCAGATGTTTGTATCGGATGCAGGACATCTTGCTTATGATCAAGAGGTTTTCCGGAAGGTTGTTATGGGAGCGAGGTTCTGCAAAGGACATGAATGATGTTGTTATATGTGTTGGTGGTTATGTGAATTTACTGTTAACAATAAAATATGGTTTCTTTAAAATGCATATTTCATAAAAATTATTGTTGATGAATGTCATTTGTAAATAAAAACAAATGAAATACTTTATGACAATAGTAAATACATATTGAAGATGTCATGCGCATATATTTGAAACACCTTTTTTTGTTTGTTTTGTTTGGTTACAAGTTTGGGGTAAGTTTGATTTAAGTCTCATGACAATGAAACTAATATAATACAGCACATGTTTGTACTTGTGACTCACATGTAATAACAGGAGGCAGCTGCACAATAAGAACTTATCATTATATAGGCCCATATTGTCGTCTATCGCTGCCTATAGAGATAAAAAGAGGAATACGTCAGGGATGTGTGTTCTACCCAAGCCTCTTCAACCTATGCACAGAAAGAATTTTTAAACAAGGTTAGGTGAAGTGGTCAAATCGTCTGACTTGGGCTCTGAAGGTTGTGGGTCTGATTCTGGACCACATCCTTCGGTTTACGAGTGCATTTTTTTGGAGACTCATGAGGGTCGTTGCCGGAGCTGCGGAGGTTGTGCTTTGTGCTGTGCTTTCCGCTCTGTGGAAAGAGACTGAGCCATGTGGGATAAAAACTCGGGGCAATAAAGTCAACCCTGTCGACTTTTAAGGACTTTTTAAATTTATTCTTTAGGCGCAAAAGTTACACGGGCAAATATCAGCAGAGTTGATCCTGGGCACCCAGGGCTGAGATCTGTGGAGAGACATGGAAGCCTAAGCTAGCTGGTTATGCACATGATGATGATGATGATCATGTTGACCAAGCCATAAGATTTGACTTTATAAATATATGGCACTGTTTACTGTTGAGGAAGTAACTATTTGTTGCTTATAGAGATAAAAAGAGGAGTACGGCATGGATGTGTACTGTCCCCAAGCCTCTTCATCCTATACACAGAAAGAATTTTTAAACAAGTTGAACTGCCTGGCCTTAACATCAGTGGAAGAATCATAAGCAATCTTAGGTATGCTGACGATACCATGTTACCACTAGCAGAAAGTGAGCAAAAGTTACAAGATCTAGTGTAACAAGTAAACAAGCATAGTGCAGAATGCGGCTTAGATATTTTTCTTCTTCTTCTTCAGCATTCCGAGCCATTGAGGTTCTTTGCTGCAGATACAAGCCATATCCATTCATCTCTCTGTTTGACCTTCTTTTGCCAGTCGCTGATTCCAAGTGACTGTAGGTCTGTATGTATATTATCTCTCCACCGTCTTCTTGGTCTACCTCGGGGTCTACGGTCATTTATGTCCTGAGTGTAAGCGAGTTTTGTTTCCCTATTAGGCTTAGATATTAACATCCAAAAAAGCAAAAACTATGATAATCAGCAGTGAAAAGGGAAGTTCATAAATGAACGTCACAGTAAACAGGGAGATACTCGAACAAGTAATAAGTTTCTCCTATCCTGGACATATAATAACAGATGATGGTAGAATTGAAATAGAAATAAAAAAGAGAATAGGAGTGGCCAAAAATGCTTTCAATGGCATGAAATTGGTATTAACATATTGAGAGATTAACAACTAATTAAAAATGAGAATTGTCAAATGATACGTATATTCAATGCTACTGTATGGTACGGAAGCCTGGACATTGGACAAGCTGCTAGAAAGTCGAATAGAGGCCCTGGAGATGTGGATATACAGACGAATATGTCGTATTTCATGGAAACAAAAATAATCAAATGCAGAGGTCCTAGAAAAACTGGAAATGAAGAGAGAGTTAATGAAAGAAATAAAGAGGAGGCAATAAAAACCATACTGGAAGGCAAGGTTGAGAGCTAGAGGTAGACAACGATACAAGTGGGAACATAACATCAAGGGATGGACGAATATCCATCAGCTCTACAGAATGTACAGTCAAGGCAAGAGACAGACAATGTTGGAGATCCATTGCAGCCAACTTTCATTGTGGAGAAGATTGATTGATTGTGGAGGGAAATAAAGAGAGACAGGTTACTCATGTCACATTTCATGGCATAATAATCTACTTATAGCCATGATGAAGGGAAAAGCTGACATTATCAACAATGTAAATGGGCAGACATCTGAACAGGGGGGGGGGGGGGGGGGGGGGGGGAGCAGAATCTACAACAGAAATTGCAGGATACCAGTACCTCCAAGCTTCATCACAGGGACGACAAAGTGATGACAATGAATAGTCTAAGAGTAGTGATTTTAAGTACACATTTCTGATTTTGTTAGTTTCCCAAGTTGGACATCAATCAATTAGTGAACTTTGTTTGCAATGAATCTCCTACTATCACCCTGATTGTACCCTCGGAGAAACTCGCTCGTCCATTTCTAGATATTTTCCCACCAGAATCAGTCTACCTCTTGCTCAGCTGCCTCCAACATTTTGACTACTCGGCTCAACCTTTACACCATAGAAACCTGGACTTTATTCAACCGACTGTTGCTGCTTTGTTTATATTTAAGCTCGCTTGTTTTTGTAGTTTTCTGCAACGCAGTTCCTATGATGATGGAACCTTAGCACTGGGATGGAAGATAGGTCTATACAGACACCAGCCTCCCTCTGATAGAAGCAAGCCCTTTTCAGAGTTGAAGCAGCCTCAACACAAAGGCATCAGACTTTCAGACTGCCCCAAAGGATAGACTGACAGACAGACCCATGTATGACTAAAACTAATTAATAAGACATACAGATAATGAGAAATAGACCAGCTACTGATTTATATGGCTCTGTAAATTAGAGGTGCATAAATCAAATGGCTGAAGCACGGATTGATTGATTGGATTCAAGGGTACAAATCCTGTTATTGAAGTGCTGATTGACCTCCATCATATAACTGATGAGTGCATTGACCAGATTCTATTAATCTACACATGATCATTCACATACACAAACCATACAACAGGCTTAGACCCACGACTTAAAATACAAACACATATGGTTTGTCACTTAAGGTGTTCCTTCTCCAGTTCACTATGTTATAATGTATGAATCATTCATGAATATAATCAATCAATCATAAATTGGAACCGGCTTCTGATAATAATAATCCTCCTATTGTGATTGCTTTAATGTGGAGTTTATACTGCTAGTACGTGGTCAGTCTATCAGACAATTTATAAAAAGTCATGGGAGAATGATGTATCTATGCACTGCCCCATACACACACCCACACACCACCCCTTTCTCTCCCCCCCCCCCCCCCCCAGACACTGAACAAAACAATACGAGGGCTTCAACCTCAGTTCAACAACTGGGCTGCCCTGGTGCTTAGATAAAACCTTTTCCCACAGCCACAGGTTCTAGGGCCCGTATGAGGGCACGAGGCACCGGGTGAGCAAGGCTCTCCTCGCCGAGGGAAGAGTGGCTTGGGCGTAGGCATTTTACACAGGTATGGGACAAACATGGAACAATGCAACGACATGGCAAAGATCGAACGCAACGGCAGGGGAAAGTCACAAGGAGCCATGACACGAGTGGGGTAAATGGCCGAAACATTCTGGGAACGGAGCTTTTGATGATCAAGAGCCTCCTGTTGTGCTTACTCAATGGCGGATTTATGTATCACTTTTCCATACACAAGGGAAATGCGAATCTTGATCTAAAAGATGGTGTACCAGTGCATCACGGAATGTATCAACAGCATGCTGTCTTCGACTGCTGGAAACTTAGCTCAAGCACACGTTTAGAGAACTAACAGAGGTTAAAGAAAGAGGCTCCTCTATACACACTGAGGAAGAGTTTGCCACAGGGGATGGTGCTAGAATATTTAATTTATTATCACGTTTTAAATTTCCACTTGTTTTCTCTTAACTTTGAAATGTGATTCTTCCTTGACGAGACATCCAAATATAATCAAACTGTGATGTGAACTATTAGAGTTAAACTACTAGGCTATATAATGCATGTTTAGTTTCTGTAAATAATTTATTTAGTTACGCTCCCTGGCCAAGGACTTAACAACATTGTTCGTAATCCCGTATATCCACGTGGGGAAAACAGCAGTTGCGAGAATCGGGCAGCGGTTTGCGCCGTTCTGGTAACTTACGGGGTTATGTGTGCCGGTTGTTCAGAAAGCAATGGCAAACTACTGAATGTAAAACTTGCCTAGTATATCAACAGCAGCTGGAAAAAAAATGCTGGTGTTGACTGCAACGTCCTGTAAGGGATATGCAACATTTAAAACAAACAATATTTAACTTGGTTGAACACACATTGTGAAGTCAGTTTTCAGACTAACCCATGGCTCTGATTTAATGTTAATAAACACAGCCAAAACCGAAATAATGCAAGTTAGCAGATCGCCAGGCCCACTAAATATACAGATAAATAACACACCTCTGAAACAAGTTAAAGAATTCAAATACCTTGGAAGTATGATCACAGAAGATGGCAGATTGGACAGAGAAATTGAAATCAGATGTCAAAAAGCTAGTGCACTTACATATCAACTATCACCCTTGCTGAAACATCCAAACATACCCATGTCCGCAAAACGACAGATAATAAACAGCATATTCACACCAACCCTATGCTACCAATCTCAAACCTGGACTTTATCCAAATTACACCTTCGCAAAATCAACACCTGCGAAATGAGATGCCTGAGGAGAGCTGCCAACTTAACAATCCGAGACCGAGTAAGAAATGCTACTATCAGACAGACTGTGGGATCAACACCTTGTGCCACATTTATTGACAGACAGAAGATCAAGTGGTTTGGCCATGTCATTAGAATGCAACATCAACAACTACCATCACTGGCCTTACATCAAAGATCATCTGCGACGAGACCACGAGGACGTCCAAGAAGAAAATGGATTGACGACATCAGAGACATTGTACAACCTCACGGAATGACACTATCCAGTGCCGTCCACCGGGCGCTGGAACGCAAATTATTCCTCCCCACGACGCTTGACGGCAGAAGTGGAAGATGATGATGATGATGATGATGAATGGGGACAACAGTGCTTTGTTTTTAAGAAATAATTTTAAATAATTATTATAATAAAAATTAACGAGCTCATATGGGAAGCAAACAATAGTAACAATGTAACATAGCAGGCATGTCATAAAAGAGTTGGTGAGGCTGACTATCTCATTCCACAGAAAGCGTTTGCAACAAAATCCACGAGACGTCTTGACAAGATAAGTGACAATTTGATGCATAAACTTGAAGATGCAAGTAAACAATTTTTGTGATACTCTCTTGCATTGGATCAGAGTACCGATGTACATGATACTGCCCAATTATTGATATTTATACCAGGCAATAAATTGTGCAACTTGTGTTGTACTTCTTTCAAACTCACTGAAGAGATACTGAAGTATTGAGTCACACAAAGACACAGCCACAGGTCATGATATATCATATCCAATGCTGTTACTAACTGGGTTGGTCTGGAACAAGAAGGCAAGTGTTACAACTGACAGAGCTCGTGCTTTGACTGGACAAAAATGTAGGTCTGGTAAAGTTGATATCCTCATCATTCATCATTGGCACCTTGCCGTCTTGATAGACGATAGTTTGTGCTTTAAAAAGGCATAATAACTTTTAATAATAATAAAGTTGATAATTGATACGATTAAAGCAGAATATCCTGACCACACATTATTACCACTTCACTGTGTGATCCATCAAGAAGGTCTGTGTACAGCTGTTTTGAATATCAAGCATGTTATTGGCCCAGATGTCAGTGCTTGCTTGTCTTCGCTGACTGTGAACTCCAGCGTGACGTCCTGTATGTCGGATGAATACATCCTATTGTCCACCATCAATGTGATGTCATACCTGACCTGAGGTTTGCGTGAGTATCCGTTGTCCCATGTCTGGCTTATTGGTGTGCAGACTGGTGGTTCCTCGCAATGCAGGCAGATACTCTCCGACTTCGGAGGATTCATCGATCTTACTGATGTTAGCCAGGTCCCCGAAGGGATCTGTTGCCCAGGGCGCACGGCGTGGACGTGTCAGCAGGTCTTGGCCAGTATAGATCCCGGCCCTGGTGCCTTGGAAACACCTCTGCGTCCCTAAACCCAGTTGTCAGTGTCATCAACCTCTTCAGATCAAGAGGACTTAATCACAGACAGTTCAAGGCAATACTTGACGATTTGGAAACTGAACATTCCTATATCCTGTACCACACCAGTGTTCGATGGCTGAGTCTCGGCAAGGTGTTGAGGCGAGTGTGGGAACTCAGAGAAGAAATAGTGATGTTCCTAGAGTCGCCAGATGATCACCAGAGTCGTGGATCAGCTCAGTGTTCCTGTCTCGTCCATACCATGTGGCCAAGCCACCGAGGTATTTTCCTCTCGGTCTTCCTCTTGGTCTGTTCCCTTCGATCTTCCCAGTTGTCACCAAGTTCTCCAATCCATTTCTTCTCATAACATGTCCAAAAATTTATTTTGACAGTCTACGTCTAATTTCTCTAATCAGTTTACGATTGTCATTTGTCTCCTGTAGTACTTGGTCATTGGTTTTTCTGTTTGTCCATGGTATTCTTTGCATTTTCCTAAGAAAACATAGGCAAATATGAGTATGAAAATAATAATCGCACTTAAATTTATTTGGCTTGCTTGTATTTACGTTTGGCTTTTAATGAAAATGTAACCTGGTAACACCGATGCAGTATCCAAATATAGAATCCAAGTTGTCCACCGAGAACGCCGCAACCTGTCCAAGTGTTAACACAACCACGTGAATCTCTGTGTTGGCTTGATTTCAATATTCTCATATAAACGTTTTCATAAGGAGTCATTGGATTGTTCTTGGTATGTATATATTTCAATAGTTATCTTACTTATATGGTTAAATAACTAACAATATTAAAAGTCACAAATTAAAATGCTGGGTATTTTTTAGTTTAGCATTTACCTATTTTGAAAACAATGTTTTCCCGTAGTGAATTTGAATAACGAAGACACAAACAATAGAATACACGATTTATTGCCTGGCATATTTCGCTGCATCTCGTCAGGTACATACTGCAGAAATCACACAACTTACGTGAATTAACTAGATAAATCCTTCAAGTTGAAATATACACATAGGGAGAGTTTATACATACCTGGAGTATGAATAAACAGAGTAGTTTATACGTAGCTGAGGTTTGAATAAATGGAGTAGTTTATACGTAGCTGAGGTTTGAATAAACTGAGTAGTTTATACATAGCTGAAGTATGAAGCTGTTTAATTATCAAGAATAATTTTCCAGATTGGTATCCCCAATAAAAATAATTGTGTCCCCATACGAGTTAAAGAATTGTTAACTTGAGTTTCTGTACACTTACTGTTTACAGGCTTCCATCTTTGTATACATTACCGATCTACTATTTCCTGCTATTGATGTCCTCATAATTCCGGTCCAAGCTGACAGTAATATGCATCGCCTCAGAAAGACATGATTAGGCAATTCAAACACCAGGCTTCCGACTTACTGGCCTGATGAATTAACAAATAAACAAGGAAATGCTATGCACATTAAGTGCAGGAAAACCTGGTATATGTGAAGCAGGTTGAAAAGAGAGGAGGGAGATAGATAACGAAGATAGTGTGAGAGACAGAGATATGATAAAGATGTGTTGAAAGACATAACAAAGTGATAAAGACAAGTGAGAGAGAGAGAGGGAGGGGGATATATATATATATATATATATATATATATATATATATATATATATATATAGAGAGAGAGAGAGAGAGAGAGGAGGGAGGGAGATGGAGAGAGAGAGAGAGAACTCGTGTTCGGTTGGCTAAGCGCCTTTCCCAAGACAACAAAAGTAGAGGACAGATAAGAACAGAAAGACAAGTGTGCAGGTTCTTGTGTAGCAAGATAAAGACACATGTAACCAACACAAAACACAAAAACCCTAGGAAACACTGTTTGCTGCCAAAAGTGAGATCATCAGACCAGCACTGGTTGATACCAACTTATTTGTTCTTCATTTACCAGGTATCTGTTATGTGGCTATTTCAATTGGCGAGTGGGACAGGTCAGGAGAGAACATACCGGGCACTGCTCTTGCTGAGGCCTAGCTTGAGACTGATGTTGTCTGTCTAAATGATGGGACACCAACTAGGCAGGCAATGAGACTGGGGGACCCTGACACCTCCATCGACCTGGCACTTGTATCACAAGAGGTGGCATCAGACATAAAATGGAGTGTCCTTGGGGATTATAGAAACGACCACCTGCCCTGCTCTGTACCATGTGAAAAAACCCAGGTCAAGGAGGTCTCTCTGGTGACTGCCGAGTCCATCAACGATGAACAGTGGTATTCATGGATGAATTTTGTGTTGACATTCTGACGGCGGCATTAGTGCACAGTGTACCTGTGCGGGCTGTTGGATTGCCGAGACTCCCGTCTGTTCCACTTTTCACATTGGACAGTGGGGAGCATTTTGTGTGATATTCGCTGACACGGGAACGGAGCATAATGGGGACGATGCGTTGCCGTGAAGTTGGAACCTCGACTAACTAACTACGGTAACTAACTAACAGTCAGGGCTATAAGAGCCCGCGAAGCATTCAGTTATGATTACTCTTCGCTCTTGGGGCGCCGTCAATCACAGAGATGGTCTAAACCAGCAGGAAGACTCTTCACCCAACCACCATGGTGGACACAACAAGGAGTATCACCTTTGGCAAGTGAATGTCTTTTATCGATCATGTGGAGGCTTTGGTGGTGAAGGCAGGTGTAGTCTTAATGCTTTGAGGATGGCACAGGATGAAATATCTATAGTCAAATTTGTGATCTAGAGACCGTCAGTCATGAAAAAAGAGTAGTTTCGTACGTACCGGCAATCAGGACGGACTGGTACAATGTAATAGTAACACTGGGTCAGAGAATGGGCAGCGTGCCGCACAGAGTTTGAGGTGCAACAACTGATCCAGAGTAATAGACATCAAGGTGACATTGTGATCTATACTGATGGGTCAGTGTCTATGGTATTCTTTGCATTTTTCTCAGAAACCACATATCTCCAGCCATTAGATCTTCTTCTTCTTTTGTTCGCCTAAAATATGTTTATAACTGCAATGTTGTCTCTTGTATGAATCTAACAGTCTTTTTTAGTTTTCAGCGGTCCATAGAGTTTATCTTCCACTGTTGTCTCTCTAGGCCAGAAGGTTCGCCTGGATATGTTGTAGTTTGGGCAATCCTGGAGTATGTGCTCTGCTGTCTGCGACACCAAACCATATGTGCACATGGCTGAGTCACCAATCTTGAATTTTGTATACATGTGGTTGCGTAATCTATTGTGTCCTGTTCTGAGGCGCAGAAGAATGACCTGTTCTGGTCTGTCCATAACGTGGTAGTCATCTTGAGGAAGGTTTGGTGGCCTTCTGACTGATTTGATCATTCTTTTCTTTTGGTGGTATGTAATAGGCACATCTGGTTGTTCTTCTTGTGCTCCTTCCTTAGCCAATCGATCATCTCTGTCGTTTCCGGGGATTCCACAGTGGGATGGTATCCACTGTGTGGTGATCTTACGATGACTGCTAAGTTCAGAAAGTAGTGTCCTCAGAACTGGCAATTTCCCAGACAGGAGCGCCTCGAGTACTGATTTTGCATCTGTCAATATCACCACAGGTTGTGTACCATGGCTGGTATTTTGTAATTTCTCTGTGGCTATCTTGATTGCGTCAATTTCAGCATCATAATTATGGCAGTACTTTCCTGTTGGAATTCTGGCCGTGTCTCTAGTATTATTTGGCTCTGTAAAGGGTTAATTGTAACAAGTTGTTGCAGATCCTGCTCATTGTCTGCAATCAATACTGCATCATCTGCATATCTAATGTTATTGATTGTTCAATGAGTGAGAGGGTGAGTGTGTGTGTCTTTGTACTTGTCTGTGTGTGCGAGAGAGTTAGTGTGGTTTAGAGAGTAAATGAGTGAGTCTGGGTGAGATTATGTGAGGCAGCATGTAGTGCTGTCATGTAGTGTGTGGGTGAATGGGTGGGTGTGTGAACGTGTGTATTTATATATGTGTGTGCATGTATGGGTGTGTGTAATGTGTGTGTGTGTTTATATGTGTGCGTGTGTATATATATGTGTGCAGTGTATGCGAGGGATTGTGTATTTGATAGTGTGAGGGTGTGTGCCTGTCTGTGTGAGTGAGTTTGTGAGTGTATATTGGTGAGAAGAGAGAGAGAGACAACATCATCATGTGCTGGCACAGAGAGACAACATCATCATGTGCCGATATTTTAAATATTTTGGCATAGTCCATAGAGTGCTCTTAGGTCTGCTAGTTCTGTGCTGTTTTTGCTCTTCAGTATTGAGACAGCTGACTATGCATCTGTGAAGATAGCTATTTACTTCTCTTTATTTTCCCCCATTGTTGGGGGACCAGAGTCAGGGATCCAGCACAATGTTGGACAAGGCAGATTGTTGCAGCATGGTTGTTAACAGTAACATAGAATCAGCAATGTCTATAAGCAGTAACATTGAATCAACAATAGCTGAGAGCAGCAACATAGAATCAGCAATGGTTGTGAACAATAATATAGAAGCAGCAATGGCTGTGAACAGTAACATAGAATCAGCAATGGTTGTGAACATTAATATAGAAGCAGCAATGGCTGTGAACAGCAACATAGAATCAGCAATGGTTGTGAACAATAATATAGAAGCAGCAATGGCTGTGAACAGTAACATAGAATCAGCAATGGTTGTGAACATTAATATAGAAGCAGCAATGACTGTGAACAGTAACATAGAATCAGCAATGGTTGTGAACATTAATATAGAAGCAGCAATGGCTGTGAACAGTAACATAGAATCAGCAATGGTTGTGAACAATAATATAGAAGCAGCAATGGCTGTGAACAGTAACATAGAATCAGCAATGATTGTGAACAATAATATAGAAGCAGCAATGGCTGTGGACAGTAACATAGAATCAGCAATGGCTGTGAACAATATAGAAGCAACAATGGCTGTGAACATTAATATAGAAGCAACAATGGCTGTGAACACTGGTGAGGTACTGTTTAAGTGCAATGATTGTGGAGCTGCATTCAGACAGATTGGCATGTTGAAATATCACATGAGAACACACACAGGAGAGAAACCTTATAAGTGTGAAGACTGTAGTGCTGCTTTTTCTCAATCTAATAGTCATAATGTCCACAATAGAATACATACAGGACAGAAACATTATAAGTGTGATGATTGTGGTGCTGCTTTTGCTAGACTTGATGGTTCCAAATGTTGCTTGCTGTATGTAGCCAGGGCGCAGTGTTGGGGTGAGCGCTCAATATTGCTTAAATACCCCAATGGCTCGTGAATACATAACCTATGCAGCAAAAGTCCAACTCCAGGCCTTCACATGGCGGAATTGTTTCTACTAACAGGAGAAGGGGCGACGGCGAGTTTCTGGCGCCGAATAATAACCAGTGTGCTCTAGATGTGTATACACATACATGCATGTACAGACACGTGTGTGTGTGTCTACACATCCAAACTCGAGTGAGACCACAGTCCGCTCTGGCAAAGCAAAGGTGCTGAAGACGGAGGCAACCAGCTAGGAGGCGCCCATCATTTTGCCTCACAATGTTTTGTATGTCTCGAACAGGCACAGACTGTACAGAAATTAGCGTTTTGAGCTCACTTGACATGCTCGGTCTTCTATTTTCCGGATAGAGTTGCGAAAACTGAAACAAACATACTTTAAAATTAATTTATATAATTATGTATAAGAAATAAACAAACATTTAGGTCTCCCCGTTAATTTAAACAGTGACAAAAAAAAAAAACTTGTTTAGCAATTTTAATTTTTCCTTAAAATAAGATGAACATTGGCACCATGCCGTTTTGACAGACGATAGTTTGTTACACTGTGATTCAAAAAGCCATAATTACAACCCATGGCGGTAGCGAATGTGGCTGATCAGACCTATTTGCGCTGTAAATGTTCGTCCACATTGGATGCAAGTGAGCACATGGTCGTTCGCAGGAAGAAGGAAGGAAATTATCGCCAAGGAAACATCACGTGACCAGCCGGGGTTTCCGGGACAAATCATGTGATAGTTCAGCTCTGAATAAACGGAGTAGTTTATACGTAGCTGAGGTTTGAATAAACAGAGTAGTTTATACATCCTCTAGGTATGAATAGACACTTCCATACACATATTCGCACAGTAATGTCAATCATCTACCACGGTAATTTTAAGCTGACTAACATGTCTTTCTGTTTGCACAATTCTGGCTTGCGTTGATTGATCATAATTGCTTCTGCAAACTTTAACAAGCGAGTATTTTGTGTGTTAAACAACACGCGAAAGGCAGTGTCTCTGTCCACCACATGGCCGCTTTCGATAATGTGCCTACCAATTGAAGACGCTGGGAGCTTCCTGTGTGTCGGCCCCACGAGGCTAGCATTTCCTGTGTGTTGTATCTTGTTGACCCATTGAGGTATGTGTTCTGACACTCGTTTGTTAAGCTGTCTCTCTGTTCTACCAATGTAGAAGGCCTGGCATCTACATGTGAATTGGTAAATACAATTGTTTGTGGCGTACAGAGGAACAGGCTCTTTGACTGCTGGTGTAGGAATCGGTACGGTTTAATATCTAATGACTGGAGTTGCAGCACAGAATGTTCGCCTACTGCTGTAGTAAGCCGGTCTTGTAGACGTTGCATTACGTCATCCCCTCGAAAGGTTAGCTGGATGAATACCTTGAGTTTGGGGACTGTAGTTACGTCTGGTTTTGGTTTGGGCTGTTGGCAGTGGTGCTTTAAAATCCTGTGGAGTACCCATTCAGGTTTAAGACATTCTTCATTTACCTATTTTATTTAAGAAATCACAGAGTTCAGTGTGTTTGTGATTCAGATTAGTGATGTTATGTACAGTACAGTTATACCCAATAATATTATAATAATATTATTAATAGTAATAAGGATATTCCGGTCATGGTTTTGTATAAAGTATTAATGAGACCACCGAAGATAGCCTGAAAAATCAAATCCAACCATATCTAAATGAAGCTTTGTATTGTGTCAATTTCAACAGAGGCATGGTGCTACTATTAGTAATTTTGGTCAGTATTTAAAAACGGAGTGACTATACACAAAATTGTGTGAGTAGTACGAGCCGCTATGCACAAAAATGTGTGGCTGGTCTCGTGATTATTCAGCTGATCATGTGATGCCTACTTCCCTTTGACTACTTTATTAATGTTTGTGAAACTATCACTGTGTTCTCGGTAGTGTAGTGGTTAGTACCTCCGCCTGTCGTGCAGGAGACTGATGTTCGACTCCCCGCCAACAATTTTTTTTTTTTAAATTTTTAATCAGTCAATCAGATGCCGTCTCCACAATGAAGGTTGGCTGCAATGGATCTCCAACACTGTCTTTCGCCATGGCTGTACATTCTGTCTGGCTGATGTTCGTCCATCTCTTGATGTTATCGTCTACTTCTTGCTCGCTTGCCCTCCAGTATGGTTTTTATAAGAGTATCATGTCTTTTAACAATAACATGGCCAAAATATTTCACTTGCCACCTCTATTTCTTCCGTCAACTCTCTCTCTCTCTCTCTCTCTCTCTCTCTCTCTCTCTCTCTCTCTCTCTCTCTCTCTCTCTCTCTCTCTCTGTCTGTCTTTCTCTCTCTCTCTGTCTGTCTCTGTCTCTCTCTCTCTCTCTCTCTCTCTCTCTCTCTCTCTCTCTCTCTCTCTCTCTCTCTCTCTCTCTCTCTCTCTCTCTCTCTCTCTCTTTTTCTTCCCAGTTTTTCTAGAACCTCTGCATTTGATTGTTTTTGTTTCCATGAAATACGATCTATTCGTCTGTATATCCACATCTCCAGGGCTTCTATGCGGCTTTCTAGTTGCTTGTTTTAGGAACTAAAATATAGAACTAAGAAACTCAAAGCATCTGAATAAAGTGTGCTCTATGGATCTGTGGTGGCTGCCGAGGGGCACATCCCCCAGGCAGCGACGCAGTGATCGAGTGTCGGAATCAATGGATCCAATATATGTCTTTGTTTAACGTGAATTTTATTTGCCAAATAAAATATCACTGTACGTAGAGTGTGCCCTTGTCAAGTATTGCCTTTGTGAGGTTTGAAGAAAAAACTCGCAATAAATAGTCTTCTTCAGACTTTTGTGAATAGCGGCGCGTACTATTCACAAAATTTTGTGCCGAATAATCACGTGACCAGCCACAAATTTTCGTGTATAGTAGCTCAGACTATACACAAACTTTTGTGTACAGCTTCTCCCATTTAATAATTGGGTTTTTACTTATGAAATCATAACAATTAGATTGGATACAACTTGACAAGGTGAATCCAACGGTATCTCAATGAAGAGTACATTAATTCTAAGCGGAGTTATGAATACTTTTGTGTCGTAATTTAGAACCAGGAAGTGTAATGATGTCCTAAAAGATATTGGAGATTTTATCGCGGCTAAATAATTTGGAAGCTGAGACATTCTGCCTTCTATTACTGTGGTTTGTTTATTTTTAAATGGACAACATAGTACCATATATCATTGCGTCCGGGGTGGCAAGGTCTAACTTGACATTATCTATTTTTCAATAGGATGTGCCATGACCTAATTAACAATTAAAAATGGCCAATAATTGTTTATTATTCATTAAAAGTATATCACATTCGCTGACAAATCTGACAAGATGCATACTTTATTGTGCAATTTGGTAACAGGAAAGTAAAAGTCACATTCCCCTTTTGATAGAATGTTGACAGGATCAAGATAATTGACTTCATTGTAATGAGTTTTATCCCATATGGCTCAGTCTCTTTCCGCAGAGCGGCCTGCCAAAAGCATTGCACAAAGCACGAGTCTCCCTCTGAGAAAAATGCACTTGACATTTAAGACTTTTCCATAGGATGTCGATGTGCTGTGACCTAATTAACAGTTATAAATAGCTGCCCTGGAGAGGATCTATCTATCTATCAGTCTGTCTGTCTGCTTGTTTGTCTGTCTGTCTGGCTGACCCGGCCCGGCTTCACCCAGTCCCTGGTGGGGAGCATCTCATTTAATTCATATACGTAGTCATATAAGCTATCCCGTTCCCGACTGCCTGTCTATCTGTCTGTCTGTCTGACCCGGCCCAGCTTCACCCAGTCCCTGGTGGGGAGCATATAAGTAGTCAAATAAGCTTCCGTTCCCGACTATCTATCTGTCTGTCTATCTGACCCGGCGTGGTTTCGCCCAGCTCCTGGCGCACAGTAACTTAAAAGAATGTCCTTCCACACACCATTCATTATTTTTAATGAAAACTTTTTAATCACTGACATGACAGATGATAAGTTCTTTAAGCAGAAAAAGATGGGTTACAATGTTATGCATTATGCATTATTTTTATGAAAACTTTGAAAATGCCTTAAAGATTATATCATTATTTATTATAACTTATATGCCTGAAAATAACTATAGACAAAGAGTTTAACAATAGTGCAAGTAAGTCCAACAATATGACTATAAAGTATATAGAAATGTTATTAAAAGTTATGCCCCTTGAAATAACTTTTCTAGAGTGACGTCCCCCTGCTATATAGAAATTATATAATGAAAAATGGAAAAGTAAATGTTATTACATAAGTAGAAGATTTTACACTAAGAAACTATTATAGTCGGTTGCACAGGAATGAAAGGAAGACGTGTAGAAAATTTCATCTCAATCGGATGTACCGTTATCGAACGCATCCAATACATAGCTAGCTGACCACAAACACACAAAGCCACATACACTCTGTTGTATATATATATATATATATATATATATATATATATATATATATATATATATATATATATATATATATATATATATATATATATATATATATATTACGAACACTAATAGGTCAATCGAGAAACAGAAAGACATATGTGTGCTTCATAGATTATACTAAGGCATGAACTGATTAAAATGTTGGAAAATATCAACATTGATGAGAAAGATTTAAGAATAATAAAGAATATTTACTGGAACCAAGAGGTAGCAATTAAAATGGGAAATAAAGAGGGCAGTTACGAACTGATAAAGCTAGGAGTATGACAGGGGTGTGTCTTGTCACCAGGTCTTTTCTCCCTCTATAGCGAAGTAATAATGAGAGAGATGAAAGAGAAGCCAGGAATACTAATCGGAAGTTCAGTTAATTTCAGTCGCAGTTTCAGCATCACAGCATCGGGTCGTCCCCATTATGCTCCGTTCCTGTGCCAGTGAATATCAAATAAAATGTTCCATACTGCCCCATGTGAAAAGTGGAACAGACAGGAATCTTGACAAGCAACAGCCCTTTCAGGCACACTGTGCATAATGCCACCACAAAAGTCACATTCATCCTTGATGAAAGTGGCAGTCACTATCCCAACCAGATGAAAGTCTCAATATTTCTAGATGTTGCTGTTCCGTTTCTAGATGTTTTCTAAGCAGCCATGCCATTTTTCCTCCGAAATGTAGTTCACACAACAAAACAACCTCGAACAGATGTAAAAAAAAACATTTCACTGTACATAATGCCGTTGCCAGAATGCCAACACAAAAGTCCTCCATGAAAATACAGTTCATCATCGATGGAATATAAAAAACTGAGATCTGTGGAGAGCCATGAATGCCTACGCCAGGTGGCAGGGCACTTGATGATGATGGATGAGATGCTGATGCTATGGCAAAGGGCTTACGAACACGATTTGTAATCCAGCATACCATGGTGGAAACACAACTGCGGGCAATTTGGAAGCAGACAACCTTGGGCTAGTTTTCATAATCACTGGCATGATTATGAGTGCTGGTGTTCAGAAAGCATTGGCAAACTACTGAACATAAACTTGCCAAGAAATTACAAAAAGCCAAGAAATCACAAACAGCCAAAAATGCTGGGGTTGACTGCAATATTATGTAAGGGATATTCAATTTGTTTAATGAACAACATGTGATGGAAATTTTAGTTTAGTGTAGTCGACGGATCAACATCATGAGACATGGGTACATGTGATAGGATCTTTTGGGATCTTAAATGTGATCTTCAAGGATTTTCAGATGCAATGGAAAAGATCTTAGGAGTTAGTGAGATGAGATGAGAAAAGGTATGTGAAAATAAAACTATATTAAGGAAGTAATAAACACAAACGTAGGTCTACATTTTGATGGAGCAACAGCCAAATCCAATGATGGTTATAGGGTTACCACGGTTAAGATAAAAATGCACATACATATAAATATTACATAAGAAGAATGTGATGGAGAAATGAGAACTAAGTAAAAATAACAAGGAATATAAGAACCACAAAATTATATATAATATAGGTAAAGGTAAGGTCTGTGGGAATGCAAATGCCTATGCCAGTGAAGGGACATGATTCTCTTGACATATTCTATTTTAAAAAGCAATTTAAAGCAAATATACTGCAATTACAATATGTCTGCAATAATAACATTCATTCTGTGTTTCTGGGGGATCCCTGAGTTACCTATCTTTGACAGACATTTTCAGCTGTGTAATATGATGTAGGAAACAATTCTGAGTGCAGAATTCGAGCATGTATTATGTTTATATCTTCTTCTTCTTCAGCATTCCGAGCCATTGAGGTTCTTTGCTGCAGATACAAGCCGTCTCCATTCGTCTCTCTGGTTGACCTTCTCTTGCCAGTCGCTGGTTCCAAGTTTATATCTATAAATTAAAATTGTCATAGCTCTTATTAATTATATTTCACTACATCTTGTCAGTTACATACTGCAGAAATTGCACAACATAAACTAAAGCAATAAGAGACATGATAGTTGGTTTAAAATTACCATGGTAGATAATCTTTGTCCTTACCTTGCTCTTTTCTCCAAATATTTTGTCAGTTGTCACGTTCAAGTTTATTTCTCCTTAAAATGTGTTAAGAAATCTTGACAGTCAGTGTTTAGTTTCTCTGATCATTTTATGGTTTCCCAAAGACGTGTTTCTTAAAGACTGCCTCACTTGTTTTCCTCTCTATTTATGGCGTCTTTTACCTTTTCCTTGAAGAAATTTTCAATGCCATTAAATGTTTCTTAACACATTTGCTTATTGTCCAAGTTTCACATTCATACAACAGTATAGATTCGATCATTCTCATTTGAGCTCATCAGTGGTGCATATTCCTGACTGGGCCAAGGATCAAACTCTGGATCACTGGCATGTGATGCAGGTGTGAAACCACTTGACCACGCATCATATCACCGTTTGTGGGATATAGCTCAAAGTTTGCCTGATCGCCGCTAATGACATCCGTCAATCCATGTGGCCCTGAATGGTCAGGTCTTCTCTATCTGGCATGGCACACTTTATGCCTAACGTCCAGCAAGCAATGATCAAATTGCATTTGGAAATGTGCCTATTAAAATCCAAATTTCATGATTCACATCTCTAATTTCATCTTGTTTCTTACTCTGTTCATGAAACTCAGCAATAATGTTGGCACATGACTCATCAGGTTGACTGTGCAATGATCTTCACATCTAAATCCCCTGGCACTATGGCTAATCTATAAGTATGGATCTCACCAGGTCACTAAACACTGAAATGCAATTAATCAAAATCAATCAATCATGGAATGCATTGCACATTAACACAATTCTCTGGATTCTTTATTTACACGTAATTTCTTCTGACAGTCTCCTCCACTTTTACAGTGCTGTTAGTTTTCATCACCTGTGAAGATCCAGGACAAAATGCTTCACATTGGCATCAAAATGCTTCGAATGGTCATAACAGGTAGTTTATCTTTGGTCAGCTGTAATGCATTGAAGAGCCCAGTGTGCACATACATTCCAATCTTGAAGGGCACTATTATTGTCATCACACTTTACCCCCTGCCAGAAAGCTGCAAGGGCATTTGCTGCCTCGCTATGTGATCATTCAGATGAATCATGGCAACTTTGGGTCTCTTCACTCCCTAAAACCACAACTCTGAACTTCCCACCTAGCTTCTATCAACTGCTATTTCATATCAAATGGCAAAGCACAATTTTGTTATCGACAGCTCATCAATACACATTATGAATTATTCTTTCTTTCTCCATGACCAAGAATTCATTGTTTGGCAGATTGTTAGTAAGTACCATTTGTGTTACCTATTTCAGTGGCACTATCTCTGCTGGTGACTGCATTTGTGCACATGCATATGGAAACAAATCTGTGTCTCAACATTTGTGGTGTAAGAGAACACACACAACATTACTTTTTGTGCAACCCTTTTAATAATTTTTGGTGAGAATTTAGAAAGATGTTATATTCTAGAATTCCAGATCATGCCATACTAATATTTACTACATTTAACCATAGTAACTTGATGAATATTTAGAGAGAATAAGACATGATGTTGAAGTTATTTCTCTTACATTTCAGGTTAGAAAATACCAGAATATAAAATATCAAGACTTGCTGCAGCAGACAGGATCCAATCAACTGAAGAGTGTCTGACACAAGAAGGAAAGCCTGCTTCTGAAACCACGGGACTCAACAGAGGCATGAATGCAGCAGAGGACATGCAACTGTCAATTAGGGAACTCATTTCTGATGCTGTGTGGAGGAGAGCAAACAAATATAAATTTTATGAAAGTGAAAAAACACCCCTAGACACTGCTGTTCAAGATTGCAACATGAAATTTCTGGATATATTTTTTGACTGTGTAGATTTAGATGAACAAGTTAAGACCAGAATGGTCAGTAATGCCTACACAAACTTTTTTCATTGTAACTTTAGCCAGATTACCAAAGACCACGTTTCAATGGTCAAACGACTCTTGGAATTAGGAGCAAATGTGAATGGTGGGCCATCAGTTTTCCCTCTGTCTGTGGCAATTAAGGCTGGCAGTTATCCTCTGGTTGAGTTGCTCTGTCAACATGGTGCTGATCTGACAGATGGTATGTTTGGGTATCCCCCGTTATGTATCGCAGCAGAAGGTGGTCATTATGACATGATTGAAGTAATGTTAAAATTTGGAGCCAACGTTCATGATAAAGTACCGTATAGAACACCAATTAGCCTGGCCCTATATCATGGCCACATAAACTGCGCTAAACTTCTACTGCAGCATGGTGCAAAATTTGATTTTGAGGGGTGGGATAAATACAGTCTTATAGCTAATCAGAGTGTGGCTTGCATTATTAACTTTTTGATTGCGAATGACAGGCAAGACATTCAACAATATATTTGTGAAGATCAGCATGGTTTATTAATATCAGCAGTAAACGGAACAAATATTGAATTTATTAGCTATATTATTGACATTGTAATTGACATTACAGGTGAGTATCCTTGTTGGGAGGAATTGATAGCGGAGTCCGGAAATGGAGAAATTGCCTCACTTCTAATTCGGAAAGGAGCTGATGTAAATAAGCCGGTAGAAACATGTGGTGGCTACACTCCTCTGCATCTGGTTCTAGCTAGGGAAAGTATCTCCCAGGCATCTAGGCTACAGGTAGTTAAAGTACTGCTTGAAAATGGGGCTTCTCCTAACATTTGTGGTGACACATCACCATTAATGTTTGCAGCTTTAACCGACAACAGTACAGATCTGCTTCAGTTACTATTAGACTATGGGGCTGACATTAACTGGAGTGACAACAAAGGTGATACTGCCTTTTCCTATTCTGTCTATCAAGGTTGTGAAATCAATGCTGAATTTCTAATCAAATGTTCTAAAGACGAAAGATTTATCAACTCACAAAATAATGAAGGATTGACAGTTTTGATGCAAGCAGCAAGATACAGCAATGTAGATGTGGTCAAGGGGGTGATAAATCACAACCCTGATATCAATATGGCCGATAACAATGGCAATACAGCCTTGCTGCATGCAATAAACAGAATGAATGATGGGAACTATGACTATGATGGGTACATTGACATTGTGATCATTCTAATTAATGCAGGCTGTGATGTTAACTTGCAAAATGATGATGGCCTGTCGCCATTGATGTTCGCTGCAAACAGATGCAGCAAAGAGGCTTTACAGATTTTAGTGGATGCAGGAGCTGACATTAATGCCGTCAGTAAAACATATAGGACAAGGACAGCCATGTCATACTTCCTGCCCTTGGAAATTGATGGCGAATTTGATAACGAATATATAACAGCCTGCCTAGCAATTTTCCTTGTTCGAGGTGCCCGTTTGTCTTGTTTACAACCTAAAATGTTTCATAGAATGTTACTTTGTAATGACAGTGACATTATTTGTGAACTTATAACAAATGGTACAGGTCCCATAACTGTAAGGTCAGATGAATGGTTTGACTACTTCTCACCTGCTGATCCCACATTTGATATATCACCTTTATGTACAACATTGTTAAGTGGTAATGCATCCCTGGCTCGTCATTTTCTTGACATCATGTGGCTAACAAAATCTGATCTGACTTCTCTAACACATAACAAACCTGTTCGTTCATATCTGGAAAAAAAAGACCATACACAGTGTTTAAATCTGCTTGATGAGATGTCTTCACAGCCAGTGTCCCTGTTCAGGCTGGCTTTTACGGAAGTATCAACTGCTGTGGGGACAACCCCTAGCCGTGAGAAACGTGTTAATAAGTTACCTATACCATGGTTGTTGAAAGACAAACTGTTGTTTAAATCCACTGCAGACTTTATAACACCAACAACAGACAGGATTCCTTCCTGGCTATTGCCCTTTGATCAATTTCCTGAACTACACATCTATGTGCTTGATAGCTGTAGATGCTGTCGGGTGTGGAAAAATATGAAAGTGAAGCATAAGTGTGTAAAAAATTTTAATCTTTGTTATACATGTAAAAATCACAAGTGCAGTGAATGTTTTTTTAGCGGTTTTTTAGATATGTATTAGATATCTGTGGTGAATGGGTCATGCTGTCTATCTCACACACTGAAGACCATGGCACACAAGGCAATCTGGTTGACCACTCCCTACCATTCTTTAGATATTTATTAGATACTAGCTGCCCGGCTTCGCCCAGGCTCTGGCGGGGATCTATCTATCTGTCTATCTATCTTCTGTCTGGCCTGGCTTCGCCCAGCTCCTGGTGGGGAGCATCTCATTTAATTCATATAAGTAGTCATATAAGCTCCCGTTCCTGATCTATCTATCTGTCTGTCTATGTATGTATGTTCGGCCTGAACATAACAACAAAATATAGATAGAATAGAAGAATAGATAGAAAATATGATTGGAAGAGATCTATCTAAAGTAAACTTGGCTCCCGTTCCCAACTATCTGTCTGTCAGTCTGTCTGTCTATCTGCCTGTCTGACCTGGCCCGGCTACACCCAGTCCCTGGTGGGGAGCATCTCATTTAATTCATATAGAAATCTATAGCCAGGGGACTTAACTTAAGATATAACAATGCTACTAAAAGTTATATCCCTTTTTTATATTTTCTTATGTTCATTCATGTAATTACAAAATTAAATTTTAGGAAGGTAATAGCTGATAGATAAAACTATGACAGTTGGTTGCACAGGAATGAAAGGAAAACGTGTAGAAAATTTCATCTGAATCGGATGGACCAGTTCGCGAACGCATGAAGGACGGAACCACATACATCCATACATACATACATACAACGATTTTTATAGATATAGATCTGTGGTGAATTTGGTCATGCTGTCTATCTCACACACTGAAGACCATGGCACACAAGGCAGTCTGCTTGACCACTGCCTACCACTGAGACTCCCCTGTCAACGATGAATGCATGTCCACCTTGATGTGATACCATTATTAAACATGAACGTCACTATTACATCTGTTGATGCTTTCTTTCATATCATCTCAGTTCTCTTGTACCTTGCAGTGTCAAGGTGAATCAAGAATCAAGTCAAGAGTGCCCATTTACGGGCTTCATATATCAAGATTCTGATATTCCCTTTGTCAGTCATTTACATGCTCAGCGTCTTCTGATTCCATTTGGTTTGTAATCATTGCTTGTTGTGGTGTACTGTTCGCTGGTAGCCAAATCATTTAGCTTGCAGTTTTCTAATGAAATGTTCCCCACCTTTGTCCTGATTTCTTCACTTCTGATTTTCTCTTTTTTGGACATGTTATGAGAAGAAATGATTTGGAGAACTTGGTGACAACTGGTAAGATCGAGGGGAACAGACCAAGGGGAAGACCTAGAAACAAGTATCTGGATGGCTTGGCCTTGTGGCATGGTCGAGACAGAAACACGGAACTGATCCACGACTCTGTTGATCGAGTGAGATGGCAGAACATGACCGCCCATGCTTACCGGCATGGCACATGATGGATGGATGGATGATTTTCTCTTTGGATACATTGAGTATTCTTCTCAGGAATATCATTTCTGTTGTAATATTTCCTTTCTATTTTTCTGTAACAGTCCAGGTTTGGCATTGATAGCCTAGAGATGATAGGAAGATTGTGTTATTTCATTAATTTATTTTTAATAGTCAAACTGAAACATATGATTTATTTTAAATACATGTCAATGATTAATGTACGTACATCACGAAGTGATGTATTTATTTAGCATTACTGGTATTGTTATATATAAATAGGGAGCTATATGATGCCCTAAATATCGGTGGTCTTGACATACCAGAGATTCGGTATGTTGATGATACAGTATTGCTATCCACAACACATACTGGTATAGAAAACCTAATAGCCTCAACCCATAGTGAATAGTGAAAATCACAACTTGTATCTTAACATTGCAAAAACAAAGATAATGCATACAGATAAAACCACTATTGAGAAAGAAATATGTTAATGAGGAAAGATTGGAGGTGGTAGAAAATTTTGAATATCTTGGATCATTGATTACCAACAATGGTGACTATCAATTGGTCTTCAAAGACTAAAACAACTTAATAAATTATGGAATGGGACAGACAGAACTACAAAAATGAGATTTTTAAGAGCATGCATCTTTCCCATTGCAACATACGCCTGTGAGACCTGGACACTTACTAAACAAGCTGAACATCACATAAATGCCTTTGAATATAAATGTTATAGACGAATTCTAAGAATATCTTGGGTAAAGAAAAGAACAAATGCATCCATACTTCAAGAGCTGAATATTGAAGAAGGTTGGCTATTAAAGACGATAAAACAAAGAAAATTGAAATATTTTGGTCACTTGGAACGTCACGAAAGTTTGGAGAAAACAATAATGGAGGGGTATATGCATGGGAAGAGAGGAAGAAGAAGGCCAAAGAGAAGATGGGTGCAGGATGTGGCGGATGATCTCAGATGGGTGTATCGGACGCAGGACGTCTTTCTTATGATCAAGAGGTTTTCCGGAAGGTTGTTATGGGAGCGAGGTTCTGCAAAGGACATGAATGATGTTGTTATATGTGTTGGTGGTTATGTGAATTTACCGTTAACAATAAAATATGGTTTCTTTGAAATGCATATTTCATAAAAATTATAGTTGATGAATGTCATTTGTAAATAAAAACAAATGAAATACTTTATTACAATAGTAAATACATATTGACGATGTCGTGCTCATATATTTGAAACATGTTTTTGTTTGGTTAAAAGTTTGGGGTAAGTTTGATTTAAGTCTCATGACAATGAAACTAATATAATACAGCACATGTTTGTACTTGGGACTCGCATGTAATAACAGGAGGCAGCTGCACAATAAGAACTTATCATTATATAGGCCCATATAGTCGTCTATAGCTGCCTATAGAGATAAAAAGAGGAATACGTCAGGGATGTGCGTTGTAGCCTCTTCAACCTATGCACAGAAAGAATTTTTAAACAAGTTGAGGGAGTCTCCTTGGTGAAGTGGTCAAATCGTCTGACTTGGGCTCTGAAGGTTGTGGGTTTGATTCTGGGCCACATCCTTCGGTTCACGAGTACATTTTTTTGGAGACTCATGAGTACCGGAGCTGCGGAGTTTGTGCTTTGTGCTAAGCTTTCCGCTCTGTGGAAAGAGACTGAGCTGTGTGGGATAAAAACTCGGGGCAATAAAGTCAACCCTGTCGACTTTTAAGGACTTTTAAAATTATTCTTTAGGCGCAAAAGTTACACGGACAAATATCAGCAGAGTTGATCCAGGGCACCCAGGGCTGAGATCTGTGGAGAGACATGGAAGCCTAAGCTAGCTGGTTATGCACATGCTACTGATGATGATCATGTTGACCAAGCCATAAGATTTGATTTTATAAATATATGGCACTGTTTACTGTTGAGGAAGTAACTATTTGTCGCTTATAGAGATAAAAAGAGGAGTACGGCATGGATGTGTACTGTCCCCAAGCCTCTTCAACCTATACACAGAAAGAATTTTTAAACAAGTTGAACTGCCTGGCCTTAACATCAGTGGAAGAATCATAAGCAATCTTAGGTATGCTGACGATACCATGTTACCACTAGCAAAAAGTGAGCAAAAGTTACAAGATCTAGTGTAACAAGTAAACAAGCATAGTGCAGAATGCGGCTTAGATATTTTTCTTCTTCTTCAGCATTCCAAGCCATTGAGGTTCTTTGCTGCAGATACAAGCCGTCTCCATTCATCTCTCTGTTTGACCTTCTTTTGCCAGTCGCTGATTCCAAGTGACTGTAGGTCTGTATGTATATTATCTCTCCACCGTCTTCTTGGTCTACCTCGGGGTCTATGGTCATTTATGTCCTGAGTGTAAGCGAGTTTTGTTTCCCTATTAGGCTTAGATATTAACATCCAAAAAAGCAAAAACTATGATAATCAGCAGTGAAAAGGGAAGTTCATAAATGAACGTCACAGTAAACAGGGAGATACTCGAACAAGTAATAAGTTTCTCTTATCCTGGACATATAATAACAGATGATGGTAGAATTGAAATAGAAATAAAAAAGAGAATAGGAGTGGCCAAAAATGCTTTCAATGGCATGAAATTGGTATTAACATCTTGAGAGATTAATAACTAATTAAAAATGAGAATTGTCAAATGATACGTATATTCAATGCTACTGTATGGCACGGAAGCCTGGACATTGGACAAGCTGCTAGAAAGTCGAATAGAGGCCCCGGAGATGTGGATATACAGACGAATATGTCGTACTTCATGGAAACAAAAATAATCAAATGCAGAGGTCCTAGAAAAACTGGAAATGAAGAGAGAGTTGATGAAATAAATAAATAGGAGGCAATAAAAACCATACTGGAAGGCAAGGTTGAGGGCAAGCGAGCTAGAGGTAGACAACGATACAAGTGGGAAGATGACATCAAGAGATGGACGAACATCAGTCTGACAGAATGTACAGTCAAGGCAAGAGACAGGCAGTGTTGGAGATCCATTGCAGCCAACTTTCATTGTGGAGAAGATTGTGGAGGGAAATAAAGAGAGACAGGTTACTCATGTCACATTTCAAGACATAATAATCTACTTATAGCCATGATGAAGGGAAAAGCTGACATTATCAACAATGTAAATGGGCAGACATCTGAACAAAGGGGGGGGGGAGCAGAATCTACAACAGAAATTGCAGGATACCAGTACCTCCATGCTTCATCACAGGGACGACAAAGTGATGACAATGAATAGTCTAAGAGTAGTGATTTTAAGTACACATTTCTGATTTTGTTAGTTTCCCAAGTTGGACATCAATCAATTAGTGAACTTTGTTTGCAATGAATCTCCTACTATCACCCTGATTGTACCCTCGGAGAAACTCGCTCGTCCATTTCTAGATATTTTCCCACCTGAATCAGTCATCCTCTTGCTCAGCTGCCTCCAGTTTTTGACTACTCGGCTCAAATTTTACACCATAGAAACCTGGACTTTATTCAACCGGCTGTTGCTGCTTTGTTTATATTTAAGCTCGCTTGTTTTTGTAGTTTTCTGCAACGCAGTTCCTATGATGATGGAACCTTAGCACTGGGATGGAAGATAGGTCTATACAGACACCAACCTCGCTCTGATAGAAGCAAGCCCTTTTCAGAGTTGAAGCAGCCTCAACACAAAGGCATCAGACTTTCAGACTGCCCCAAAGGATTGACAGCCAGCCATGTGTGTTTGAGTAGAGAGATAGAGTGACTGACAGACAGACCCATGTATGACTAAAACTAATTAATAAGACATACAGATAATGAGAAATAGACCAGCTACTGATTTATATGGCTCTGTAAATTAGAGGTGCATAAATCAAATGGCTGAAGCACGGATTGATTGATTGGATTCAAGGGTACAAATCCTGTGATTGAAGTGATGATTGACTGATTGGACTCAAGGGTAGGAATCATATAACTGAAGAATGCATTGACCACATTCTATTAATCTACACATGATCATTGACATACACAAACCATACAACAGGCTTAGACCCACGACTTAAAATACAAACACATATGGTTTGTCACTTAAGATGTTCCTTCTCTAGTTCACTATGTTATAATGTATGAATCATTCATGAATATAATCACTCAATCACAAATTGGAACCCGCTTCTGATAATAATAATCCTCCTACTGTGATTGCTTTAATGTGGAGTTTATACTGCTAGTACGTGGTCAGTTTATCAGACAATTTATAAAAAGTCATGGGAGAATGATGCCGGCACGAGGCACCGGGTGAGCAAGGCTCTCCTTGCCGAGGGAGGAGTGGCTTGGGAGTAGGCATTTTTCACAGGTATGGGACAAACATGGAGCAATGCAAGGACATGGCAAAGATCGAACACAACGGCAGGGGAAAGTCACAAGGAGCCATGACACGAGTGGGGTAAATGGCCGAAACATTCTGGGAACAGAGCTTTTGATGATCAAAAGCCTCCTGTTGTGCTTACTCAATGGCGGATTTATATATCACTTTTCCACACAAAGGGGAATGAGAATCTTGATCTAAAAGATGGTGTACCAGTGCATCACGGAATGTATCAACAGCATGCTGTCTTCGACTGCTGGAAACTTAGCTCAAGCTCACGTTTAGAGAACTAACAGAGGTTAAAGAAAGCGGTTCTTCTATACACACTGAGGAAGAGTTTACCACAGGGGATGGTGCTAGAATATTTATTATCACGTTTTAAATGTCCACTTGTTTTCTCTTAACTTTGAAATGTGATTCTTCCTTGACGAGACATCCAGATATAATCAAACTGTGATGTGAACTATTAAAGTTAAACTACTAACTAGGCTATATAATGCATATTTAGTTTCTGTAAATAACTCCCTGGCCAAGGACTTAACGACATTGTTCGTAATCCCGTATATCCACGTGGGGAAAACAGCAGTTGCGAGAATCGACAGCGGTTTCTGGTAACTTACGGGGTTGTGCCGGTTGTTCAGAAAACAATGGCAAACTACTGAATGTAAAACTTCCCTAGTATATCAACAGCAGCTGAAAAAATGCTGGTGTTGACTGCAATGTCCTGTAAGGGATACGCAACATTTAAAACAAACAATATTTAACTTGGCTGAACACACATTGTGAAGTCAGTTTTCAGACTAACCTATGGCTCTGATTTAATGTTAATAATGGGGACAACAGTGCTTTGTTTTTAAGAAATAATTTTAAATAATTATTATAATAAAAATTAACGAGCTCATATGGGAAGCAAACAATAGTAACAATGTAACATAGCAAGCATGTCATAAAAGAGTTGGTGAGGCTGGCTATCTCACTCCACAGAAAACGTTTGCAACGAAATCCACGAGACATGTTGACAAGATAAGTGACAATTGATGCATAAACTTGAAGATGCAAGTAAACAATTTTTGTGGTACTTTCTTGCATTGGGTCAGAGTACCGATGTACATGATACTGCCCAATTATTGATATTTATACCAGGCAATAAATTGTGCAACTTGTGTTGTACTTCTTTAAAACTCACTGAAGAGATACTGAAGTATTGAGTCACACAAAGACACAGCCACAGGTCATGATATATCATATCCAATGCTGTTTCTAACTGGGTTGGTCTGGAACAAGAAGGCAAGTGTTACAACTGACAGAGCTCGTGCTTTGACTGGAAAAAAAATGTAGGTCTGGTAAAGTTGATATCCTCATCATTCATCATTGGCACCTTGCCGTCTTGATAGACGATAGTTTGTGCTTTAAAAAGGCATAATAACTTTTAATAATAATAAAGTTGATAATTGATACGATTAAAGCAGAATATCCTGACCACACATTATTACCACTTCACTGTGTGATCCATCAAGAAGGTCTGTGTACAGCTGTTTTGAATATCAAGCATGTTATTGGCCCAGATGTCAGTGCTTGCTTGTCTTCGCTGACTGTGAACTCCAGCGTGACGTCCTGTATGTCGGATGAATACATCCTATTGTCCACCATCAATGTGATGTCATACCTGACCTGAGGTTTGCGTGAGTATCCGTTGTCCCATGTCTGGCTTATTGGTGTGCAGACTGGTGGTTTCTCGCAATGCAGGCAGATACCCTCTGGCTTCGGTGGATTCATCGATCTTACTGATGTTAGCCAGGTCCCCGAAGGGATCTGTTGCCCAGGGCGCACGGCGTGGACGTGTCAGCAGGTCTTGGCCAGTATAGATCCCGGCCCTGGTGCCTTGGAAACACCTCTGCGTCCCTAAACCCAGTTGTCAGTGTCATCAACCTCTTCAGATCAAGAGGACTTAATCACAGACAGTTCAAGGCAATACTTGACGATTTGGAAACTGAACATTCCTATGTCCTGTACCACACCAGTGTTCGATTGCTGAGTCTCGGCAAGGTGTTGAGGCGAGTGTGGGAACTCAGAGAAGAAATAGTGATGTTCCTAGAGTCGCCAGATGATCACCAGATTCGTGGATCAGCTCAGTGTTCCTGTCTCGTCCATACCATGTGGCCAAGCCACCCAGGTATTTTCCTCTCGGTCTTCCTCTTGGTCTGTTCCCTTCGATCTTCCCAGTTGTCACCAAGTTCTCCAATCCATTTCTTCTCATAACATGTCCAACAAATTTTGACAGTCTACGTCTAATTTCTCTAATCAGTTTACGATTGTCATTTGTCTCCTGTAGTACTTGGTCATTGGTTTTTCTGTTTGTCCATGGTATTCTTTGCATTTTCCTAAGAAAACATAGGCAAATATGAGTATGAAAATAATAATCGCACTTAAATTTATTTGGCTTGCTTGTATTTACGTTTGGCTTTTAATGAAAATGTAACCTGGTAACACCGATGCAGTATCCAAATATAGAATCCAAGTTGCCCACCGAGAACGCCGCAACCTGTCCAAGTGTGAACACAACCACGTGAATCTCTGTGTTGGCTTGATTTTAATATTCTCATATAAATAAACGTTTTCATAAGGAGTCATTAGATTGTTCTTGGTATGTATATATTTCAATAGTTATCTTACTTATATGGTTAAATAACTAACAATATTAAAAGTCACAAATTAAAATGCTGGGTATTTTTTAGTTTAGCATTTACCTATTGTGAAAACAATGTTTTCCCGTAGTGAATTTGAATAACGAAGACACAAACAATAGAATACACGATTTATTGCCTGGCATATTTCGCTTCATCTCGTCAGGTACATACTGCAGAAATCACACAACTTACGTGAATTAACTAGATAAATCCTTCAAGTTGAAATATACACATAGGGAGAGTTTATACATACATTTCTCCTTAAAATGTGTTAAGATATCTTGACAGTCTGTGTATAGTTTCTCTGATCATTTTATGGTTTCCCAAAGACATGTTTCTTAAAGACTACCTCACTTGTTTTCCTCTCTATTTATGGCGTCTCTTACCTTGTCCTTGGAGACATTTTCAATGCCATTAAATGTTTCTTAACACATTTGCTTATTGTCCAAGTTTCACATTCATACAACAGTATAGATTCAATCATTCTCATTTGAGCTCATCAGTGGTGCATATTCCGGACTGGGCCCAGGATCAAACTCTGGATCACTGGCATATTTTGCAGGTGTGAAACCCTTTGTGGGCTATAGCTCAATGTTTGCCTGATTGCAGCTAATGACATCTGTCAATCCATGTGGCCCTGAATGATCAGGTCTTCTCAGTCTGGTAAGGCACACTTTATGCCTAACGTCCAGCAAGCAATGATCAAATTGCATTTGGAAATGTGCCTATTAAAATCCAAATTTCATGATCCACATCTCTAATTTCATCTTGTTTCTTACTCTGTTCATGATTCTCAGCAATAATGTTGGCGTATGACTCATCAGGTTGACTGTGCAATGATCTTCACATCTAAATCCCCTGGCACTTTGGCTAATCTATAAGTATGGATCTCACCAGGTCCTTAAACACTGAAATGCAATCAATCAAAATCAATCAACCATGAAATGCATTGCACGTTAACGCAATTCTCTGGATTCTTTATTTACACGTAATTTCTTCTGACAGTCCTCTAACACTTTTACAGTGCTGTTAGTTTTCATCACCTGTAAAGATCCAGGACAACATTCTTCACATTGGCATCAAAATGCTTCGTTATGGTCATAGCAGGTAGTTTATCTTTAGTCAGCTGTAATGCATTGAAGAGCCCAGTGTGCACATACATTCCAATCTTGAAGGGCACTATTATTGTCATCACACTTTACCCCCTGCCAGAAAGCTGCAAGGGCATTTGCTGCCTTTCTATGTGATCATTCAGATGAATCATGGCAACTTTGGGTCTCTTCACTCCCTAAAACCACAACTCTGAACTTCCCACCTAGCTTCTGTCAGCTGCTATTTCATATCAAATGGCAAAGCACAATTGTTTTATCGACGGCTCATCAATTACACATTATGAATTATTCTTTCTTTCCCCATGACCAAGAATTCATTGTCTGGCAGATTATTGTAAGTAAGTGCCATTTGTGTTACCTATTTCAGTGGCACTATCTCTGCTGGTGGCTGCAATTGTGCACATGCATATGGAAACAAATCTGTGTCTCAACATTTGTGGTGTAAGAGAACACATACAATATTACTGTTTGTGCAACCCTTTTAATAAATTTTGGTGAAAATTTAGAAAGATGTTATATTCTAAAATTCCAGATCATGCCATACTAATATTTACTACATTTAACCATAGTAAGTTGATGAATATTTGGAGAGAATAAGACATGATGTTGAAGTTATTTCTCTTACATTTCAGGTTAGAACATAAAATATCAAGACTTGCTGCAGCAAAGATCCAATCAACTGAAGAGTGTCTGACACAATGAATGCAGCAGAGGGCATGCAACTGGCAATTAGCGAACTCATTTCTGATGCTGTGTGGAGGAGAGCAAACAAATATAGATTTTATGAAAGTGAAAAAACACCCCTAGACACTGCAGTTCAAGATTGTAACATGAAATTTCTGGATATATTTTTAGACTGTGTAGATTTAGATGAACAAGTTAAGACCAGAATGGCCAGTAATGCCTTCACAAAATTTTTTCATCGTGAATTGAGCCAGATTACCAAAGACCACGTTTCAATGGTCAAACGACTCTTGGAATTAGGAGCAAATGTGAATGGTGGGCCATCAGTTTTCCCTCTGTCTGTGGCAATTAAGGCTGGCAGTTATCCTCTGGTTGAGTTGCTCTGTCAGCATGGTGCTAATCTGACAGATGGTATGTTTGGGTATTCCCCATTATGTATCGCAGCAGAAGGTGGTCATTATGACATGATTGCAGTAATGTTAAAATTTGGAGCCAACGTTCATGATAAAGTACCGTATAGAACACCAATTGGCGAGGCCCTTTATCATGGCCACATAGACTGCGCTAAACTTCTACTGCAGCATGGTGCAAAATTTGATTTCGAGGGGTGGGATTCATACAGTCTTATAGCTAATCAGAATGTGGCCTGCATTAACTTTTTGATTGCGAATTGCAGGCAAGACACTCAACAATATATTTGTAAAGAGCGGCATGGTTTATTAATGTCAGCAGTAAGAGGAACAAATATTGAATTTATTAGCCATATTATTGATATTGTAGTTGACATTACAGGTGAGTATCCTTGTTGGGAAGAATCGTTAGCGGAGTCCGAAAATGGAGAAATTGCCTCACTTCTAATTCGGAAAGGAGCTGATGTAAATAAGCCGGTAGAAACATGTGGTGGCTACACTCCTCTGCATCTGGTTCTAGCTAGGGAAATTATCAGCCAGGTAACTGGGCTTAGTTATCAGGTAGTTAAAGTACTGCTTGAAAATGGGGCTTCTCCTAATATTTGTGGTGACACATCACCGTTAATGCTTGTGGCTTTAACCGACAACAGTACAGATCTGCTTCAGTTACTATTAGACTATGGGGCTGACATTAACTGGGGTGACAACAAAGGTGATACTGCCTTTTCCTATTCTGTCTATGGAGATTGTGAAATCAATGCTGAATTTCTAATCAGATGTGCTAAAGACGAAAGATTTATCAACTCACAAAATAATGAAGGATTGACAGTTTTGATGCAAGCAGCAAGATACAGCAATGTAGATGTGGTCAAGGGGGTGATAAATCACAACCCCAATATAAATATGACCGATAACAATGGCAATACAGCCTTGCTGCATGCAATAAACAGAATGAACGATGGGGACGATGACTATGAAGAGTGTATTGACATTGTGATCATTCTAATTAATGCAGGCTGTGATGTTAACTTGCAAAATGATGATGGCCTGTCACCATTGATGTTCGCTGCAAACAGATGCAGCAAAGAGGCTTTACAGATTTTAGTGGATGCAGGAGCTGACATTAATGCCGTCAGTAAAACATATAGGACAAGGACAGCCATGTCATACTTCCTGCCCTTGGAAATTGATGGCGAAATTGATAACGAATATATAACAGCCTGCCTAGCAATTTTCCTTGCTCGTGGTGCCTGTTTGTCTTATTTACAACCTAAAATGTTTCATAGAATGTTACTTTGTAATGACAGTGACATTATTTGTGAACTTATAACAAATGGTACAGGTCCCATAACTGTAAGGTCAGATGAATACTTTAACTACTTCTCACCTGCTGATCCCACATTTGATATATCACCTTTATGTACAGCACTGCTAAGTGGTAATGCAACCCTGGCTCGTCATTTTGTTGACATCATGTGGCTTACAAAATCTGATCTGACTTCTCTAACACATAACAATCCTGTACGTTCATATCTGGAAAAAAAAGACCATACACAGTGTTTAAATCTGCTTGATGAGATGTCTTCACAGCCAGTGTCCCTGTTCAGGCTGGCTTTTACGGAAGTATCAACTGCTGTGAGGACAACCTTTAGCCGTGAGAAACCTGTTAATAAGTTACCTATACCATGGTTGTTGAAAGACAAACTGTTGTTTAAATCCACTGCAGACTTTATAACACCAACAACAGACAGGATTCCTTCCTGGCTATTGCCCCGTGATCCATCTCCTGAACTACACATCAATGTGCTTGATAGCTGTAGATGCTGTCGGGTGTGGAAAAATATGAAATTGGTGCATAAGGGTAAAAAAAATTTTCATCTTTGTTATATATGTATTCAACACAAATGCAGTGAATGTTTTTGTAAGAGTTTTGTAGATATGTATTAGATATCTGTGGTGAATGGGTCATGCTGTCTATCTCACACACTGAAGACCATGGCACACAAGGCAGTCTGCTTGGCCACTGCTTACCACAGAGACTCCCCTGTCAACAATGAATGCATGTCCACCTTGATGTGATATCATTATTAAATGTGAATGGCACTATTACATCTGTTGATGCTTTCTTTCATATCATCTCAGTTCTCTTGTACCTTGCAGTGTCACGGTGAATCATAAACAGTGGATGAGTGCCCATTTACGGGCTTCATATATCAAGATTCTGATTGTCCCTTTGTCAGTCATTTACATGCTCTTCTTCTGATTCCATTTGGTTTGTAATCATTGCTTGTTGTGGTATAATGTTCGCTGGTAGCCAAACCATTTAGCTTGCAGTTTTCTAATGAAATGTAGTGCTGCTATAACTCCCACCTTTGTCCTGATTTCTTCACTTCTGATTTTCTCTTTGAATACATTGAGTATTCTTCTCAGGAATATCATTTCTGTTGTTCTAATATTTCCTTTCTATTTTTCTGTAACTGTCCAGGTTTGGCATTGATAGCCTAGAGATGATAGGAAGATTGTATTATTTCATTAATTTATTGTTAATAGTAAAACCGAAACATGATTTATTTTAAATACATGTCAACGATTAATGTATGTACATCACGAAGTGATGTATTTATTTATCATTACTGGTATTGTTATATATAAATAGGGAGCTATATGATGCCCTAAATATTGGTGGTCTTGACACCAGAGATTCGGTATGTTGATGATACAGTATTGCTATCCAAAACACAGACTGGTATAGAAAACCTAATAGCCTCAACCCATAGTGAATAGTGAAAATCACAACTTGTATCTTAACATTGCAAAAACAAAGATAATGCATACAGATAAAACCACTATGGAGAAAGAAATATATGTTAATGAGGAAAGATTGGAGGTGGTAGAAAATTTTGAATATCTTGGGTCATTGATTACCAACAATGGTGACTATCAATTGGTCTTCAAAGACTAAAACAACTTAATAAATTATGGAATGGGACAGACAGAACTACAAAAATGAGATTTTTAAGAGCATGCATCTTTCCCATTGCAAACATACGCCTGTGAGACCTGGACACTTACTAAACAAGCTGAACATTGCATAAATGCCTTTGAATATAAATGTTATAGACGAATTCTAAGAATATCTTGGGTAAAGAAAAGAACAAATGCATCCATACTTCAAGAGCTGAATATTGAAGAAGGTTGGCTATTAAAGACGATAAAACAAAGAAAATTGAAATATTTTGGTCACTTGGAACGTCACGAAAGTTTGGAGAGAACAATAATGGAGGGGTATAATCCTGGGAAGAGAGGAAGGCCAAAGAGAAGATGGGTGCAGGATGTGGCGGATGATCTCCAGATGTTTGTATCGGACGCAGGACATCTTGCTTATGATCAAGAGGTTTTCCAGAAGGTTGTTATGGGAGCGAGGTTCTGCAAAGGACATGAATGATGTTGTTATATGTGTTGGTGGTTATGTGAATTTACTGTTAACAATAAAATATGGTTTCTTTAAAATGCATATTTCATAAAAATTATTGTTGATGAATGTCATTTGTAAATAAAAACAAATGAAATACTTTATGACAATAGTAAATACATATTGAAGATGTCATGCGCATATATTTGAAACATATTTTTTTTGTTTGGTTAAAAGTTTGGGGTAAGTTTGATTTAAGTCTCATGACAATGAAACTAATATAATACAGCACATGTTTGTACTTGGGACTCACATGTAATAACAGGAGGCAGCTGCACAATAAGAACTTATCATTATATAGGCCCATATTGTCGTCTATCGCTGCCTATAGAGATAAAAAGAGGAATACGTCAGGGATGTGTGTTCTACCCAAGCCTCTTCAACCTATGCACAGAAAGAATTTTTAAACAAGTTGAGGGAGTCTCATTGGTGAAGTGGTCAAATCGTCTGACTTGGGCTCTGAAGGTTGTGGGTCTGATTCTGGACCACATCCTTCGGTTTACGAGTGCATTTTTTTTGGAGACTCATGAGGGTCATCGCCGGAGCTGCGGAGGTTGTGCTTTGTGCTGCGCTTTCCGCTCTGTGGAAAGAGACTGAGCCATGTGGGATAAAAACTCGGGGCAATAAAGTCAACCCTGTCGACTTTTAAGGACTTTTAAAATTTATTCTTTAGGTGCAAAAGTTACACGGGCAAATATCAGCAGAGTTGATCCAGGGCTGAGATCTGTGGAGAGACATGGAAGCCTAAGCTAGCTGGTTATGCACATGCTGCTGATGATGATCATGTTGACCAAGCCATAAGATTTGATTTTATAAATATATGGCACTGTTTACTGTTGAGGAAGTAACTATTTGTCGCTTATAGAGATAAAAAGAGGAGTACGGCATGGATGTGTACTGTCCCCAAGCCTCTTCAACCTATACACAGAAAGAATTTTTAAACAAGTTGAACTGCCTGGCCTTAACATCAGTGGAAGAATCATAAGCAATCTTAGGTATGCTGACGATACCATGTTACCACTAGCAGAAAGTGAGCAAAAGTTACAAGATCTAGTGTAACAAGTAAACAAGCATAGTGCAGAATGCGGCTTAGATATTTTTCTTCTTCTTCTTCAGCGTTCCGAGCCATTGAGGTTCTTTGCTGCAGATACAAGCCGTATCCATTCATCTCTCTGTTTGACCTTCTTTTGCCAGTCGCTGATTCCAAGTGACTGTAGGTCTGTATGTATATTATCTCTCCACCGTCTTGGTCTACCTCGGGGTCTATGGTCATTTATGTCCTGAGTGTAAGCGAGTTTTGTTTCCCTATTAGGCTTAGATATTAACATCCAAAAAAGCAAAAACTATGATAATCAGCAGTGAAAAGGGAAGTTCATAAATGAACGTCACAGTAAACAGGGAGATACTCGAACAAGTAATAAGTTTCTCCTATCCTGGACATATAATAACAGATGATGGTAGAAGTGAAATAGAAATAAACAAGAGAATAGGAGTGGCCAAAAATGCTTTCAATGGCATGAAATTGGTATTAACATCTAGAGAGATTAACAACTAATTAAAAATGAGAATTGTCAAATGATACGTATATTCAATGCTACTGTATGGTACGGAAGCCTGGACATTGGACAAGCTGCTAGAAAGTCGAATAGAGGCCCTGGAGATGTGGATATACAGACGAATATGTCGTATTTCATGGAAACAAAAATAATCAAATGCAGAGGTCCTAGAAAAACTGGAAATGAAGAGAGAGTTGATGAAAGAAATAAAGAGGAGGCAATAAAAACCATACTGGAAGGCAAGATTGAGGGCAAGCGAGCTAGAGGTAGACAACGATACAAGTGGGAAGATAACATCAAGAGATGGACGAATATCAGCTCGACAGAATGTACAGTCAAGGCAAGAGACAGGCAGTGTTGGAGATCCATTGCAGCCAACCTTCATTGTGGAGAAGATTGATTGATTGTGGAGGGAAATAAAGAGAGACAGGTTACTCATGTCACATTTCATGGCATAATAATCTACTTATAGCCATGATGAAGGGAAAAGCTGACATTATCAACAATGTAAATGGGCAGACATCTGAACAAAGGGGGGGGGGGGGGGGGGGGGGGGGGGGAAGCAGAATCTACAACAGAAATTGCAGGATACCAGTACCTCCAAGCTTCATCACAGGGACGACAAAGTGATGACAATGAATAGTCTAAGAGTAGTGATTTTAAGTACACATTTCTGATTTTGTTAGTTTCCCATGTATTGTTAGTGTCCAAGTTGGACATCAATCAATTAGTCAACTTTGCAATGAATCTCCTACTATCACCCTGATTGTACCCTCGGAGAAACTCGCTCGTCCATTTCTAGATATTTTCCCACCTGAATCAGTCATCCTCTTGCTCAGCTGCCTCCAGCTTTTGACTACTCGGCTCAAATTTTACACCATAGAAACCTGGACTTTATTCAACCGACTGTTGCTGCTTTGTTTATATTTAAGCTCGCTTGTTTTTGTAGTTTTCTGCAACGCAGTTCCTATAATGATGGAACCTTAGCACTGGGATGGAAGATAGGTCTATACAGACACCAACCTCCCTCTGATAGAAGCAAGCCCTTTTCAGAGTTGAAACAGCCTCAACACAAAGGCATCAGACTTCCCCAAATGATTGACAGCCAGCCATATGTGTTTGAGTAGAGAGAAAGAGAGACTGACAGACAGACCCAAGTATGACTAAAACTAATTAATAAGACATATAAATAATGAGAAATAGACCTGCTACTGATTTATATGGCTCTGCAAATTAGAGGTGCATAAATCAAATGACTGAAGCACGGATTGACTGATTGGATTCAAGGGTACAAATCCTGTGACTGAAGTGCCGATTGACTGATTGGGCTCAAGGGTAGGAATCATTTAACTGAAGAATGCATTGACCAGATTATATTAATCTACACATGATCATTCACATACACAAACCATACAACAGGCTTAGACCCATGACTTGAAATACAAACACATATGGTTTGTCACTTAAGATGTTCCTTCTCCAGTTCACTATGTTATAATTTATGAATCATTCATGAATATAATCAATCAATCATAAATTGGAACCGGCTTCTGATAATAATAATAATCCTCCTATTGTGATTGCTTTAATGTGGAGTTTATACTGCTAGTACGTGGTCAGTCTATCTGACAATTTATAAAAAGTCATGGGAGAAGGATGTATCTATGCGCCGCCCACCACCCAGACACCCCCCCCCCCCCCCCCCCCCTAGACATGGAACAAAATAATACGAGGGCTTCAGCCTCAACTCAACAATTGGGCTTAGATAAAACCTTTTCCCACCGCCACAGGTTCTAGGGCCCGTATGAGGGTACGAGGCACGGGGTGAGCAAGGCTCTCCTCACCGAGGGAGGAGTGGCTTGGGAGTAGGCATTTTACACAGGTATGGAACAATGCAAGGGCTTGGCACAGATCGAACACACGGCAGGGGAAAGTCACAAGGAGCCATGACACGAGTGGGGTAAATGGCCGAAACATTCTGGGAACGGAGCTTTTGATGATCAAAAGCCTCCTGTTGTGCTTACTCAATGGCGGATTTATATATCACTTTTCCATACAAAAGGGAAATGAGAATCTTAATCTAAAAGATGGTGTACCAGTGCATCACGGAATGTATCAACAGCATGCTGTCTTCGACTGCTGGAAACTTAGCTCAAGCTCACGTTTAGAGAACTAACAGAGGTTAAAGAAAGCGGTTCTTCTATACACACTGAGGAAGAGTTTACCACAGGGGATGGTGCTAGAATATTTATTATCACGTTTTAAATTTCCACTTGTTTTCTCTTAACTTTGAAATGTGATTCTTCCTTGACGAGACATCCAGATATAATCAAACTGTGATGTGAACTATTAAAGTTAAACTACTAACTAGGCTATATAATGCATATTTAGTTTCTGTAAATAACTCCCTGGCCAAGGACTTAACGACATTGTTCGTAATCCCGTATATCCACGTGGGGAAAACAGCAGTTGCGAGAATCGGCAGCGGTTTGCGCCGTTCTGGTAACTTACGGGGTTGTGCCGGTTGTTCAGAAAACAATGGCAAACTACTGAATGTAAAACTTGCCTAGTATATCAACAGCAGCTGAAATAATGCTGGTGTTGACTGCAATGTCCTGTAAGGGATACGCAACATTTAAAACAAACAATATTTAACTTGGCTGAACACACATTGTGAAGTCAGTTTTCAGACTAACCTATGGCTCTGATTTAATGTTAATAATGGGGACAACAGTGCTTTGTTTTTAAGAAATAATTTTAAATAATTATTATAATAAAAATTAACGAGCTCATATGGGAAGCAAACAATAGTAACAATATAACATAGCAAGCATGTCATAAAAGAGTTGGTGAGGCTGGCTATCTCACTCCACAGAAAACGTTTGCAACGAAATCCACGAGACATGTTGACAAGATAAGTGACAATTGATGCATAAACTTGAAGATGCAAGTAAACAATTTTTGTGGTACTTTCTTGCATTGGGTCAGAGTACCGATGTACATGATACTGCCCAATTATTGATATTTATACCAGGCAATAAATTGTGCAACTTGTGTTGTACTTCTTTCAAACTCACTGAAGAGATACTGATGTATTGAGTCACACAAAGACACAGCCACAGGTCATGATATATCATATCCAATGCTGTTACTAACTGGGTTGGTCTGGAACAAGAAGGCAAGTGTTACAATTGACAGAGCTCGTGCTTTGACTGGAAAAAAATGTAGGTCTGGTAAAGTTGATATCCTCATCATTCATCATTGGCACCTTGCCGTCTTGATAGACGATAGTTTGTGCTTTAAAAAGGCATAATAACTTTTAATAATAATAAAGTTGATAATTGATACGATTAAAGCAGAATATCCTGACCACACATTATTACCACTTCACTGTGTGATCCATCAAGGAGGTCTGTGTACAGCTGTTTTGACTATCAAGCATGTTATTGGCCCAGATGTCAGTGCTTGCTTGTCTTCGCTGACTGTGAACTCCAACGTGACGTCCTGTATGTCGGATGAATACATCCTATTGTCCACCATCAATGTGATGTCATACCTGACCTGAGGTTTGCGTGAGTATCCGTTGTCCCATGTCTGGCTTATTGGTGTGCAGACTGGTGGTTTCTCGCAATGCAGGCAGATACCCTCCGACTTCGGAGGATTCATCGATCTTACTGATGTTAGCCAGGTCCCCGAAGGGATCTGTTGCCCAGGGCGCACGGCGTGGACGTGTCAGCAGGTCTTGGCCAGTATAGATCCCGGCCCTGGTGCCTTGGAAACACCTCTGCGTCCCTAAACCCAGTTGTCAGTGTCATCAACCTCTTCAGATCAAGAGGACTTAATCACAGACAGTTCAAGGCAATACTTGACGATTTAGAAACTGAACATTCCGATGTCCTGTACCACACCAGTGTTCGATGGCTGAGTCTCGGCAAGGTGTTGAGGCGAGTGTGGGACCTCAGACAAGAAATAGTGATGTTCGTAGAGATGAAATCCTCCATCTCATGTCTATAAATAAAGCCGCGTTCAAAGCTGTCAAAATGTCGGAAAGGTGTCAAAGGTCAGTGGTTAACAGACTCGAACGCATGATCACGCCAGTGCTATCAAGACGAGCCAAATATTTTCGCTGGCAAACACACCAGGTGATGTCTTTATGACATGAGTTGATCAGTTCTCTTCCTCGTTGCCTTCTATCTTGATGTGCGTTGTCCAGTTCTCTTCTTCGTAGCACGAGTTGTGCCTCGCCACACATGAAATTTACTTCCATCAATGCCGATTCATTGACCAATGTCTTCGCTAACAACAGCTTGATGTGCGGTGATCGATTCTCTTCCTCTTGTTTCCTTCGTCGACACCGGGCACGACTGAACAGACACATAACCGCTAAAATAATATTCTCTTTCTATTAAATACGGCAAAAACTGAAGTGTGTTTGTTGTTTCCGTCTGTGATTGCGTTGCTTCAGTTTGCGAGTGGTCGAATTAATAGTGGATACGAGAGGGTGTCTGTTAGGTTTATATGATCAGTGTGTTTGCTAGCTGGATAATTCGGTTTAACACATTACATCACACAGCGGTGATTTTTTTTTTATCCGCATGATATGCGCTGACCAGTTCCTTTCCTCACCACAAGGCTCACGACTTTACCAATGGGCAGGATGTTTACGAGGACAGTTTATGATCACAACTATACGGCTGCAAGATCTCCGCCATTCCTGCCGGCCATGACACCAAGGCTCATAAATATGCCCGCCCATTTTGTTCGCGTGTGTTGGGCACTCACGCCCGTCTTAAATCCGGCCCTACCAATCACCCATCTTTCGTTCATAAATAGTGCATGATACATTCACACAGGAAAATACATTGTCAAATGATTGTTGTAAACATAAACAATGCATATTACCATTTTATGAGGCACATTCCCCACCCACCAACACATCCCACACCCACCAAAAAACTTCCCCCCCCCCCACACACACACCCACCCGTCCCGCAACCCATACACACTCACCAACCCATCAACACACACACCCCTCAACCACCCAGCCAAACGCACACCCCCCCCCCCCCCCCCCACACACACACACACATCCCCCACGAACCTTCCACCACACACACACACATACATCCCGCACCCATCCACACACTTCCCTCACCCACACACATCCCACACCCACACAAACATCCCCCACTCCACACTCACCCACCCACCCATACTTCCCCGATCACCCATCCCTCAACCACATATCCCCACCAACCCACGCATCCCGCACCCACCCACCCACACACACATCCCTCATCCACTCAGACATCCCCCACCATACAAACAAATCTCCCCACCCACACGCAATTCCCCCCCCCCACACTTACCCCACACACTTCCCTCATCCACACACCTCCGACCCTCCCGCCACGGGAGGGAACCTTTCAGTGACCTTGTTCGTGAATAATGCCACAGTTACTCCCCTCTGTTCACATTGCTTTGTACACTTGTTCCTCGCGGGGGAAACGCTTCTGTACACTCTTTTTAACAACCCCAGACCTTTTTAACGAATAATTGCTAGACTGCTCTCTACACTTTATATTCCGTGTAACAAGGGTTGTGTGTGACGGCTTGTTACACATTTTTTTGCTCTGTACACTTTTTCAATATTTTCTTAAAACTTAAAATGTCTCTGCTGGTGGCGGTGTAGTGGCTTCATTCCATATGCCAGTCAACCAATCAATCAATCAGGTACCGTTTCCACAATGAAGGTTGGCTGCATAGGATCTCCGAAACTGTTTCTCGCCTTGACTGTGCATTCTGTCATATTGATGTTCGTCCATCTCTTGATGTTATGTTCTCACTTGTATCGTTGTCTACCTCTTGCTCGCTTGCCCTGAACCTTGCCCTTCAGTATGGATGTTATAAGAGTGTTATATCTTTTAACGTGATCGAAATATTTCACTTGTCTATTTTTTTTTATTTCTTTCATCAATTCTCTTTTCATTCCCAGTTTTTCTAGAACCTCTGTATTTGATTGGTTTTGTTTCCATGAAATACGACATATTCTTCTGTATATCCACATCTCCAGGGCATCTATTCGACTTTCTAGTTGCTTGTTCAATGTCCAGGCTTCAGTGCCACACAATAATATTTTCTGTCTGTTGTGATCGCATTGCTGTCTGTGGGATACTACATGGTGAGGTCTCAATCTCTTCCAAGATGGCCAGCCTTGTTTACTATAGTGTCCTGAACACACCTCATGTGTGCCACACACTCTGCTGTTTCGCTTTTGAAGCCGTTGATCTATAGGGTGTCCATAAAGTCTGGACACATGGGTAAAAATGCAACTATTTATTCAGATAACATCAATATGATTTATAAAATAACGGGAATTCCCGATTGCATGTTTGAATTAAATGAAAAATATTATCCAATTATCCTTCCTCCGAAGTTGGAGAGTATCTGCCTGCACGGCGAGGAACCACCAGTCTGCACACCAATAAGCCAGACATGGGACAACGGATACTCACGCAAACCTCAGGTCCTGTATGACATCACACTGATGTTGGACAACAGGATGCCTTCATCCGACATACAGGACTTCACGCTGGAGATCACTGCCAGCGAACACAAGCAAGCAAGCAAACAATCCAATTATCCTATGTGTCCAGACTTTACGGACACCCTGTATATAGATGCCGGTCAGTTAGACTTAAATAATGACTTCTCGTTCAGAAAACAAAGGCAAACTACCAAACGTAAAATTGCCACACTAAATCACAAACAGTCAGCAGAATCTGGGGTTGATTGCAACATCCGGCAAAGGATATTCATTTTTAAAAGTTTTACTTCGAGAGTTTAGACAATTGAAATTAATTTAGGTTCTCAATTTTGTTTTGATAAATAAAACAATATTCTACTGATGCCTTACCAAGTATGCCCTATGTATGATGCTCCATGTATATTGTATTTTTTTTTAAAATTGTAGATTACGAAATTTGATAACTAATAAAATATTATATTGATGCCTTATCAATTATGCCCTATGTACGATGCCCAATGTATATTGTAGATTACGAAATCCACCATATCAGTGCCTCGACTCGGAAATTATCGCATTTGTAGACTTTGTGAAGACACATGAAGGGTGTAGCATAGGTGGGAGCGCAAGCGCAATTGAAATTCCACTACTTTTATCGTTTCTTTACTTATTCAGTCAGTCTCGGTAGAGATTTGTTCGCAACAGACGAGCATAATCTCCGGCGGGCCTATTCTCGCTGGTCGCGGGAGCCGCACAGTGGAGGGATGGGAGACATTGCTCGCAATAGACAAGTAATGTTTCCTGCGGTAGCTCTAGCGGGCCTATTCGCGCTGGTCGCGGGGTCCGCTAAAAGTCAGGCGGAGAGTCTGACGATAGTACACGCTTTACACAGGTCCGGACACTTGTGATTGACAGATGTGCGCGCCCTTACGGTCCGGACGCGTACGAGGCCCTCACCTGTGGGACTTGGCTGAACGCCTCTAAGCCGGGCCCCTTGGGTGTCAGGGTCTGGCCATAACTCGCCACTGTTCGTGGTGGCGAGGTCTCGGTGGATTCGACGCTGCGCCGCCAGCGTCTGCAGCCTACCTTGTGCCAGACGTATTGGTTACCCATTCCTCTGGAATACACAAGACTAGGCCGAGAGAGGGAACATGTCGTTTGGGCGCCACATGATTCTCTGAAGCTCTGCCCAGGCATTGTGATGGAATATTGGCCACATTCCAACTCACACACTTTGGTCTGTCAAGACTGCAAGGTGCCACTCACAGTTCAAAAACTACAGCCCAAATGCACTTAATTCACATGCATTTACAAATAAATTAAACGGAATTATTAAGCGATCCTATTACACAAACAAACGTCTTACAATGATAGTTAGTTAGTTAGTTAGTCACGGTTCCAACTTCACGGCAACGGGTCGTCCCCATATTGCTCCGTTCCCGTGCCAGTGAATATCACAGAATGCTCCTCACTGCCCCATGTGAACAATGGAATAGTCAGTAGTGTCGGCAAGCCAACAGCCCGCGCAGGCACACTGTGCATAATGCTGCTGCCAGAATGCCAACACTAAAGTCCTCCACGAAAAATGCATTTCATCGTCGATGGAAACGGCAGTCACCAGAAAGACTTCATTGACCCGGGTTTTATCCCATATGGCTCGGTCTCTTTCCGCATGGCGACCCACCGAAAGAGCCGCACAAAGCACGAACTCCGTAGCTACAGCTCCTGAAAAAAGTACTCGTGAACCGAAAAGGCAAACCAGTCAATGCAGCAACAGCCGGCCGCCATCGTTCCGAACACGCAGTTCACGCTAAAAACAATCGCTGACCGATGCAAAAGCATTCCACGCGAAATTCACAGCTCACAGTGTCGCGCCATGCACTCACTCAGTCTTACAATGATGTTGAACTCAAATGTTGAGAAACGATGAAAACTCCAGAAAGTTTATGAATGTAGTATATGTTTTTTTTCCAGTTTCTAATGAGAGACATTCTAAAGTGACATTACACTGGCTTCTCATTTAAGTTGTATACCCTTTGCAGGACGTGGTAATCAATCCCATGTTGATTATCCAGGCAACTGTACGTTCAGTAGTTTGCCATTGATGTATGAATGAGCAGTCCGTGTTTAAGTCAAACTTAAAGTCGGGGTTGAAACGCCTACCTCTCCATCAACAACGGGTATCAGATAGTGATAGGATAGTGAGATATTCTACTGTAACGTGACATTATATTGACAGTAAGTGATTATATTACATGAGCCTTAGCACTCCCAATGGAGCTCATGAGCTTATCTGCTAAAATACCAAGCGACAACCGTAGCCGATTCAGTGCCAACGAAAAGTAGGGGTGGACCAAATATGGTGTGCAATCAAGCGAATAAGTATTATAATGGGAATTTCCATTCACTGAGCATTAAAATAGTTGATCAGACCACAAAATTGAAACAAATAACACAATGACTTAGCAAATGGAAGGTCAGATTTGGTGATATGTTATCCTTTGGCGGTGAATCTGTTAAATTAAGTAATCAATGGTCTAGATAACAGACAGTGATAACTAATAACACAGTTTTATTAACACAAAGAGCAGTTTTTAAGTTTTAACTTTAACTGCTAACTAAACTACATATCTGAGTGTGCTTTTACCTGACAGTTGGTCTTACTCCTTTTAATACACTAGGTAATGTATAATAAAGCTAATGACATGATTACGTATTTATACAGTTTACATATATACGAATGATCCGGGGACTGATAACAACTTCCAACTGTAACTTGTCCATGTTCTGCCACACATAAACAAGAGGACGTCACGTGGATGGTCTAATATTAGACAGTAATCAGCATCTGCCGGTCTCCCTGGCCTAGAAGTTAAACGACTTTCTCCGCAATCCCGTTTATCCACGTAGGGTAACGCGGCGCGCGAGAATTGGAAGCGGTTCTCGCTGCGTTAGTAACTTACGGGATAAGTGAGCCGGCCGCTCAGAAAGCAATGGCAAACTACTGAGCGTAATCTTGCCAAGAAATCAACAACAGCGGTAAAATGCTGGTGGTGATATGCGGAAAAAATAATAATCGGCATTTAGGAGGAGGAGGTAGCTAGTTAAAACGAATGCTTGAATTCAAATTTGTCTCCAAAGCAGTTGCTTTCTCTTAAACGTTTAATGAGTATTAAAATTAAAAGACGTCGCATTATGTTTGTACGTTATTTATGTTTGTTTTAAAAATCCCGTTCAACCACCCTGCTTATAACTGGAATATCTATCTATCTATCTATCTATCTATCTATCTATCTATCTATCTATCTATCTATCTATCTATCTATCTATCTATCTATCTATCTATCTATCTATCTATCTATCTATCTATCTATCTATCTATCTATCTATCTATCTATCTATCTATCTATCTATCTATCTATCTATCTATCTATCTATCTATCTATCTATCTATCTATCTATCTATCTATCTATCTATCTATCTATCTATCTATCTATCTATCTATCTATCTATCTATCTATCTATCTATCTATCTATCTATCTATCTATCTATCTATCTATCTATCTATCTATCTATCTATCTATCTATCTATCTATCTATCTATCTATCTATCTATCTATCTATCTATCTATCTATCTATCTATCTATCTATCTATCTATCTATCTATCTATCTATCTATCTATCTATCTATCTATCTATCTATCTATCTATCTATCTATCTATCTATCTATCTATCTATCTATCTATCTATCTATCTATCTATCTATCTATCTATCTATCTATCTATCTATCTATCTATCTATCTATCTATCTATCTATCTATCTATCTATCTATCTATCTATCTATCTATCTATCTATCTATCTATCTATCTATCTATCTATCTATCTATCTATCTATCTATCAGTAGTGTAGTAACGTGGTTATCCAGCGCATTTTTGTGGAGGTGGAGGTTATAGATACCTCCACAAAGGGCGATAACTCTTTTTTCCCCAAAAAGGTAGGCGTGGTCTAGTGACTCATCATAGGTGGCGTGTTCTAGTGACTCATCATAGGTGACGTGGTCTAGTGACTCATCATAGGTGGCGTGCGTGGTCAAGTAATTATAGGTACGACATAAAAAATACGACATGAAACATTAAAAATAAAAAACAAACGACTCAAGTAAGGTATATAATAATGTTAATAAAATATATATACATAGAAGGGGAAAAAAAAACATAGTAAGTGACCGCTTATAGTTAAGGGTGTGTGATGACGTGGTCAAGTAATGGTCAAGAGGTGGTCAAGTGGTGGTCATGTGGTGGAGTAACCACTTAAATTAAAGGGGAAAGTACGTGTAGTGATGTGGTGGTGGTTAAAGTGTGCGATGACGTGGTCAAGCAGTGGTCAAGTGGTCAAGTAGTGGTCAAGTGACGAAATTTTAGTGGAAAGTAGTTGTAATGATATGGTGATGATCGTGAGGTGGTAAATTAGTGGTCAAGCAGTGGTCAAGCAGTGGTCAAGTGGTGGTCAAGTGAGGAACATTTTTGTGGAAAGTAGTTGTAATGATATGGTGATGATTAAAGGGTGGTAAATTAGTGGTCAAGCAGTGGTCAAGCAGTGGTCAAGTGGTGGTCAAGTGAGGAAAATTTTAGTGGAAAGTAGTTGTAATGATATGGTGATGATCATGAGGTGGTCAAGCAGTGGTCAAGAGGTGGTCAAGCGGTGGTCAAGCAGTGGTCAAGTGGGTAAAATTTTAGTGGAAAGTAGTTGTAATGATATGGTGATGATTAAAGGGTGGTAAATTAGTGGTCAAGAGGTGGTCAAGCAGTGGTCAAGTGGTGGTCAAGTGAGGAAAATTTTAGTGGAAAGTAGTTGTAATGATATGGTGATGATTAAAGGGTGGTAAATTAGTGGTCAAGCAGTGGTCAAGTAGTGGTCAAGTGGTCGAGTGACCACTTAAATTGTCGGGGAAAGTAGTTGTAATGATATGGTGATGATTAAAGGGTGGTAAATTAGTGGTCAAGAGGTGGTCAAGCGGTGGTCAAGGGGTGGTCAAGTGGTTAAATGACCCCCTAAATTGTATGGGAGGGTACAGTTAGTGATGTGGTGATGATCAAGAGGTGGTCAAGTAGTGGTCAAGGAGTGGTCAAGGGGTGGTCAAGTGGTCAAGTTACCCCTTAAATTGATGGGAAGAGTACGTGTAGTGACACGAAGATGATCAAAATGTAGTCAAGTACTCGTCAAGTGGTGGTCAAGCGGTGGTCAAGTGGTCGAGTGACCACATAAATTGTAGAGGAGAGTAGGTGTCGTGACATGGTGATGATCAAGAGGTGGTCAAGTTGTTAGGTCTAGAGGTTGGGGTGTCTCAGTCATGAAGTATCAAACTGTCTGCTCTGGGAAGGATGTCGCTGATCAGGGCGAGTAGGTTCTAATACGTTTATCGCTATTGTCTATAATTGGCGTGGTTGTATAGTAATAATAGTAGAGTTGTTTCGTAGTAATGTTAGTCATCATTATCAAGGGGCATGTTAGGTGATATTTATAACGGTAGTAGTAGTACCAGTAGTAGCAATACCAACAATAGTACTAATTATCATCATCGTCACGTGTCTTACCAACGGACGTACCACCCACACATTGCGATCTCCAACACCATTGAACAATTCCGGGGTTGACTCACAATACAGAAATCCCCAATTAACGGCATTACCTTCATGTAATGGTGGTACTCATAGTACCAATAGCACCAGTAGTAATAGTCACCAACATCAGCAAGAGACTTATCGCCTGACATTGGTCAGTATGACACTCCATAAACTATGATCTCCGACACCATGGATACAAATAGTAATAATATTGGTAATAGTAGTAGTGGTAGTAGTAGTAGTAGTAGTAGTAGTAGTAGTAGTAGTAGTAGTAGTAGTAGTAGTAGTAGTAGTAGTAGTAGTAGTAGTAGTAGTAGTAGTAGTAGCGGCGGTGGTGGTGGTGGTGGTGGTGGTAATAGTAGGAGTAGTAGAATAGCGAGGGTGCTTGTTGTTTCACTAAGTATTTGTATATCGTATGTAGTATAAAGCTAGTTTGTGTTGTATGCCATGTAAGGTGTTACTGAAATATCTGTATTTTATAGCTTTAAGAGGTGATGACGTCATAACCCACCACTCTATCATCTTATTGATAGTGTCTCCAGTGCCGCGAAAAAGGCTCATTGTGAGATATCGATCATTTCTCAAAGCGACAGCATCCGGGGTGCATGCCCATTACGAGCACACATCGATACGCCACGGCAACGACAAGGCAAAATGGCGTCGAATACAGTGTAACGTACAAAACTTATGAGGTCATCGGTTGTCCATTCCATCATGGTCGACAAATAGGCGCTCACTAACTTCACAATAGGCTCACTCAAATAAACATATAGGATGATAAGGCACCGACCCAAATGTGAAAAATGTCGGCCAAATACAGAAATAGTTCGTCCACATGTATGCAAACTAGGAAAATTTGTTAGTCGAACGGGACATATATTGACCAAGTAGGGAAATTTGAGAGCCATAAGTGAAAAAATATAATCCAAAGAGAGGAATATCTCATTCCAACTTATAAAAAGAAGGAAAATTCTCAACCAAATGAGAAAAAGTTAGACCAAGTATAGTAACATCGCAACCAAACTTATGAAAAGTAGGAAACTTTGTTAGCCAAAGCGAAAAAACCTAGGTCAAGTAGGAAAATCTGTTACCCAAATGTAAAAAATGTCGGCCAAATACAGAAATAGTTCGTCCACATGTATGCAAACTAGGAAAATTTGTTAGTCGAACGGGACATATATTGACCAAGTAGGGAAATTTGAGAGCCATAAGTGAAAAAATATAATCCAAAGAGAGGAATATCTCATTCCAACTTATAAAAAGAAGGAAAATTCTCAACCAAATGAGAAAAAGTTAGACCAAGTATAGTAACATCGCAACCAAACTTATGAAAAGTAGGAAACTTTGTTAGCCAAAGCGAAAAAACCTAGGTCAAGTAGGAAAATCTGTTAGCCAAATGTAAAAAATGTCGGCCAAATACAGAAATATTTCAACCAAACATATAAAAAATAGGAAAATTGATAACCAAATGGGAAATATATTGACCAACTAGGGAAATGTGTTACTCAAAGAGGAAAAATAATGACCAAGTAACGAAATACATCGCTCAAGCTTATGAAAACTACGAAACTTTGTTAGCCAAATGGAAGAAACCTTGGTCAAGTAGGAAAAATCTGTTAACCAATTGTGAAAAATGTCGGCCAAATGCAGAAATAGTTCGGCCACACGTATGCAAACAAGGAAAGGTTGTTAGCCAGATAGGAAAAGTATTAACCAAGTAAGAAAATGTGATACCCAAAGGTGAAAAAATATCAGACAAAGAGAGAAATATCTCATCCAAACTTATAAAAAGAAGGAAAATTCTCAACCAAATGAGAAAAAGTTAGACCAAATATAGTAACATCTCAACCAAACTTATGAAATGTAGGAAACTTTGTTAGCCAACGAGAATAAAAACCTTGTTCAAGTAGGAAAATCTGTTAGCCAAATGTAAAAAATGTCGGCCAAATACAGAAATACCTCGTCCGCACGTATGCAAACAAGGAAAAGTTGTTAGCCAGATAGTAAAAATATTGCCCAAGTAGGAAAATTTGATAGCCAAATGTAAAAAAAAAAAATATCACCCAAAGAGAGGAATATCTCGGCCAGACTTATAAAAAGTAGGAGAACTATGTGCCAAATGGGAAAAAGTTAGGCCAAATACAGAAATATTTCAACCAAACATATAAAAAATAGGAAAATTGATAACCAAACGGGAAATATATTGACCAACTAGGGAAATGTGTTACTCAAAGAGGAAAAATAATGACCAACTAACGAAATACATCGCTCAAACTTATGAAAACTACGAAACTTTGTTAGCCAAATGGAAGAAACCTTGGTCAAGTAGGAAAAATCTGTTAACCAATTGTGAAAAATGTCGGCCAAATGCAGAAATAGTTCGGCCACACGTATGCAAACAAGGAAAGGTTGTTAGCCAGATAGGAAAAGTATTAACCAAGTAAGAAAATATGATAGCCAAAGGTGAAAAAATATCAGACAAAGAGAGAAATATCTCATCCAAACTTATAAAAAGAAGGAAAATTCTCAACCAAATGAGAAAAAGTTAGACCAAATATAGTAACATCTCAACCAAACTTATGAAAAGTAGGAAACTTTGTTAGCCAACGAGAATAAAAACCTAGGTCAAGTAGGAAAATCTGTTAGCCAAATGTAAAAAATGTCGGCCAAATACAGAAATACCTCGTCCGCACTTATTAAAATTAGGAAAAATTTGTTAGCCAAATAGTAAAAAATATTGCCCAAGTAGGAAAATTTGATAGCCAAATGTAAAAAAATATCACCCAAATAGAGGAATATCTCGGCCAGAGTTATAAAAAGTAGGAGAACTATTTGCCAAATGGGAAAAAATTAGGCCAAATACAGAAATATCTCAAACAAACATATAAAAAAATAGGAAAATTGATAACCAAACGGGAACTATATTGACCAACTAGGGACATGTATTACTCAAAGAGGAAAAATAATGACCAAGTAACGAAATACATCGCTCAAACTTATGAAAACTAGGAAACTTTGTTAGCCAAGGTGAAAAAAAAAAACCTTGGTCAAGTAGGAAAATCTGTTAGCCAAATGTGAAAAATGTCGGACAAATGCAGAAATAGTTCGGTCACACATATGCAAACTAGGAAAAGTTGTTAGCCAGATAGGAAAAGTATTGGCCAAGTAGGAAAATTTGAAAGCCAAATGTGAAAAAAGATCACCCAAAGAGAGAAATATTGCGAACAATGTCGGCCAAATACAGAAATTTCTCAACAAAACTCATGAAAAGTAGGAACAACTTGTTACCCAAATAGAAAAAATATTGGTCAAGTAAAGAAATAGCGTGGTCAAACCTATAAAAACATACCAACATTTGTTAACACAACTTGGCCACTTGTTCTTACAAACTTGCTCGCTGGCTCAAACAATCTGTCCTCTTGCTATTACAATCGGTCGACCTATCCTATCAACTCACACACTTACCATAACAACTGTCCCTTTTCCCCAACAACGTGTCCACCGACTCTCTCATATTATCGACTCGCCCTATCAACTTACCCACTGACTCTAACAACTTCACCACAGGGGCTCACAAAATTTCCACTTGTTATTACAAATTGTCGACAGTCTCGCCCAAATTACCACTTACTCTTACAAACTGTCCCAACTGCCCGCACAAAGGTGTCCACTTGTGATTTCACGGCCTCCTCATCACATAGATAAGTAGCCCTTATAAAATACAAATGTATCCCACAAGTCATACAGAAGTGTCCCCCATATTGTCATAAAAAAAATATTTGTGTGTGTAGGTAAGTTCATGTCTTTGGCAGTTCATATTTTGTAAATTCATTTCTTCAGCATAAGATTTGTGTAAGTTCACACCCTCAGCATAAATTTTATTGTGTAAGTTCATGTCTTCGACAGTTCATGTTTTGCTAAGGCCTAGTTTTAGTGAAAAGGCAGAAGTCTATTGGTTAGAATTTCAACCTGAGTGGTCAAATACTAACACTGCCTGTGGACAGCTATTCTTACCCATGCGCTAAAGTTGAGAAAATGAACTTCCGTTGAATGGAAGCTACCGCAGACTTGACTTATTAAACCCCTCTGGAAGAAGTAGAGGCAGCTTAACCAGGAAAAGATCGAATTAGTTATCCCCCTTAGTCTGGGAATTATGAAAATATATGCTCACACAAGCGATATTACTCATGACGTCATATAAACAAAAATATAAAGGATAACAATTGTGGCTCTGCCTCATTTGTTATCCTTTATATTTTTGTTTATATGACGTCATGAGTAATATCGCTTGTGTGAGCATATATTTTCATAATTCCCAGACTAAGGGGGATAACTAATTCGATCTTTTCCTGGTTAAGCTGCCTCTACTTCTTCCAGAGGGGTTTAATAAGTCAAGTCTGCGGTAGCTTCCATTCAACGGAAGTTCATTTTCTCAACTTTAGCGCATGGGTAAGAATAGCTGTCCACAGGCAGTGTTAGTATTTGACCACTCAGGTTGAAATTCTAACCAATAGACTTCTGCCTTTTCACTAAAACTAGGCCTTAGCAAAACATGAACTGTCGAAGACATGAACTTACACAATAAAATTTATGCTGAGGGTGTGAACTTACACAAATCTTATGCTGAAGAAATGAATTTACAAAATATGAACTGCCAAAGACATGAACTTACCTACACACACAAATATTTTTTTTATGACAATATGGGGGACACTTCTGTATGACTTGTGGGATACATTTGTATTTTATAAGGGCTACTTATCTATGTGATGAGGAGGCCGTGAAATCACAAGTGGACACCTTTGTGCGGGCAGTTGGGACAGTTTGTAAGAGTAAGTGGTAATTTGGGCGAGACTGTCGACAATTTGTAATAACAAGTGGAAATTTTGTGAGCCCCTGTGGTGAAGTTGTTAGAGTCAGTGGGTAAGTTGATAGGGCGAGTCGATAATATGAGAGAGTCGGTGGACACGTTGTTGGGGAAAAGGGACAGTTGTTATGGTAAGTGTGTGAGTTGATAGGATAGGTCGACCGATTGTAATAGCAAGAGGACAGATTGTTTGAGCCAGCGAGCAAGTTTGTAAGAACAAGTGGCCAAGTTGTGTTAACAAATGTTGGTATGTTTTTATAGGTTTGACCACGCTATTTCTTTACTTGACCAATATTTTTTCTATTTGGGTAACAAGTTGTTCCTACTTTTCATGAGTTTTGTTGAGAAATTTCTGTATTTGGCCGACATTGTTCGCAATATTTCTCTCTTTGGGTGATCTTTTTTCACATTTGGCTTTCAAATTTTCCTACTTGGCCAATACTTTTCCTATCTGGCTAACAACTTTTCCTAGTTTGCATATGTGTGACCGAACTATTTCTGCATTTGTCCGACATTTTTCACATTTGGCTAACAGATTTTCCTACTTGACCAAGGTTTTTTTTTTCACCTTGGCTAACAAAGTTTCCTAGTTTTCATAAGTTTGAGCGATGTATTTCGTTACTTGGTCATTATTTTTCCTCTTTGAGTAATACATGTCCCTAGTTGGTCAATATAGTTCCCGTTTGGTTATCAATTTTCCTATTTTTTTATATGTTTGTTTGAGATATTTCTGTATTTGGCCTAATTTTTTCCCATTTGGCAAATAGTTCTCCTACTTTTTATAACTCTGGCCGAGATATTCCTCTATTTGGGTGATATTTTTTTACATTTGGCTATCAAATTTTCCTACTTGGGCAATATTTTTTACTATTTGGCTAACAAATTTTTCCTAATTTTAATAAGTGCGGACGAGGTATTTCTGTATTTGGCCGACATTTTTTACATTTGGCTAACAGATTTTCCTACTTGACCTAGGTTTTTATTCTCGTTGGCTAACAAAGTTTCCTACTTTTCATAAGTTTGGTTGAGATGTTACTATATTTGGTCTAACTTTTTCTCATTTGGTTGAGAATTTTCCTTCTTTTTATAAGTTTGGATGAGATATTTCTCTCTTTGTCTGATATTTTTTCACCTTTGGCTATCACATTTTCTTACTTGGTTAATACTTTTCCTATCTGGCTAACAACCTTTCCTTGTTTGCATACGTGTGGCCGAACTATTTCTGCATTTGGCCGACATTTTTCACAATTGGTTAACAGATTTTTCCTACTTGACCAAGGTTTCTTCCATTTGGCTAACAAAGTTTCGTAGTTTTCATAAGTTTGAGCGATGTATTTCGTTAGTTGGTCATTATTTTTCCTCTTTGAGTAACACATTTCCCTAGTTGGTCAATATATTTCCCGTTTGGTTATCAATTTTCCTATTTTTTATATGTTTGGTTGAAATATTTCTGTATTTGGCCTAACTTTTTCCCATTTGGCACATAGTTCTCCTACTTTTTATAAGTCTGGCCGAGATATTCCTCTCTTTGGGTGATATTTTTTTTTTTTTACATTTGGCTATCAAATTTTCCTACTTGGGCAATATTTTTACTATCTGGCTAACAACTTTTCCTTGTTTGCATACGTGCGGACGAGGTATTTCTGTATTTGGCCGACATTTTTTACATTTGGCTAACAGATTTTCCTACTTGAACAAGGTTTTTATTCTCGTTGGCTAACAAAGTTTCCTACATTTCATAAGTTTGGTTGAGATGTTACTATATTTGGTCTAACTTTTTCTCATTTGGTTGAGAATTTTCCTTCTTTTTATAAGTTTGGATGAGATATTTCTCTCTTTGTCTGATATTTTTTCACCTTTGGGTATCACATTTTCTTACTTGGTTAATACTTTTCCTATCTGGCTAACAACCTTTCCTTGTTTGCATACGTGTGGCCGAACTATTTCTGCATTTGGCCGACATTTTTCACAATTGGTTAACAGATTTTTCCTACTTGACCAAGGTTTCTTCCATTTGGCTAACAAAGTTTCGTAGTTTTCATAAGCTTGAGCGATGTATTTCGTTACTTGGTCATTATTTTTCCTCTTTGAGTAACACATTTCCCTAGTTGGTCAATATATTTCCCATTTGGTTATCAATTTTCCTATTTTTTATATGTTTGGTTGAAATATTTCTGTATTTGGCCGACATTTTTTACATTTGGCTAACAGATTTTCCTACTTGACCTAGGTTTTTTCGCTTTGGCTAACAAAGTTTCCTACTTTTCATAAGTTTGGTTGCGATGTTACTATACTTGGTCTAACTTTTTCTCATTTGGTTGAGAATTTTCCTTCTTTTTATAAGTTGGAATGAGATATTCCTCTCTTTGGATTATATTTTTTCACTTATGGCTCTCAAATTTCCCTACTTGGTCAATATATGTCCCGTTCGACTAACAAATTTTCCTAGTTTGCATACATGTGGACGAACTATTTCTGTATTTGGCCGACATTTTTTACATTTGGGTAACAGATTTTCCTACTTGACCTAGGTTTTTTCGCTTTGGCTAACAAAGTTTCCTACTTTTCATAAGTTTGGTTGCGATGTTACTATACTTGGTCTAACTTTTTCTCATTTGGTTGAGAATTTTCCTTCTTTTTATAAGTTGGAATGAGATATTCCTCTCTTTGGATTATATTTTTTCACTTATGGCTCTCAAATTTCCCTACTTGGTCAATATATGTCCCGTTCGACTAACAAATTTTCCTAGTTTGCATACATGTGGACGAACTATTTCTGTATTTGGCCGACATTTTTCACATTTGGGTCGGTGCCTTATCATCCTATATGTTTATTTGAGTGAGCCTATTGTGAAGTTAGTGAGCGCCTATTTGTCGACCATGATGGAATGGACAACCGATGACCTCATAAGTTTTGTACGTTACACTGTATTCGACGCCATTTTGCCTTGTCGTTGCCGTGGCGTATCGATGTGTGCTCGTAATGGGCATGCACCCCGGATGCTGTCGCTTTGAGAAATGATCGATATCTCACAATGAGCCTTTTTCGCGGCACTGGAGACACTATCAATAAGATGATAGAGTGGTGGGTTATGACGTCATCACCTCTTAAAGCTATAAAATACAGATATTTCAGTAACACCTTACATGGCATACAACACAAACTAGCTTTATACTACATACGATATACAAATACTTAGTGAAACAACAAGCACCCTCGCTATTCTACTACTCCTACTATTACCACCACCACCACCACCACCGCCGCTACTACTACTACTACTACTACTACTACTACTACTACTACTACTACTACTACTACTACTACTACTACTACTACTACTACTACTACTACTACTACTACCACTACTACTATTACCAATATTATTACTATTTGTATCCATGGTGTCGGAGATCATAGTTTATGGAGTGTCATACTGACCAATGTCAGGCGATAAGTCTCTTGCTGATGTTGGTGACTATTACTACTGGTGCTATTGGTACTATGAGTACCACCATTACATGAAGGTAATGCCGTTAATTGGGGATTTCTGTATTGTGAGTCAACCCCGGAATTGTTCAATGGTGTTGGAGATCGCAATGTGTGGGTGGTACGTCCGTTGGTAAGACACGTGACGATGATGATAATTAGTACTATTGTTGGTATTGCTACTACTGGTACTACTACTACCGTTATAAATATCACCTAACATGCCCCTTGATAATGATGACTAACATTACTACGAAACAACTCTACTATTATTACTATACAACCACGCCAATTATAGACAATAGCGATAAACGTATTAGAACCTACTCGCCCTGATCAGCGACATCCTTCCCAGAGCAGACAGTTTGATACTTCATGACTGAGACACCCCAACCTCTAGACCTAACAACTTGACCACCTCTTGATCATCACCATGTCACGACACCTACTCTCCTCTACAATTTATGTGGTCACTCGACCACTTGACCACCGCTTGACCACCACTTGACGAGTACTTGACTACATTTTGATCATCTTCGTGTCACTACACGTACTCTTCCCATCAATTTAAGGGGTAACTTGACCACTTGACCACCCCTTGACCACTCCTTGACCACTACTTGACCACCTCTTGATCATCACCACATCACTAACTGTACCCTCCCATACAATTTAGGGGGTCATTTAACCACTTGACCACCCCTTGACCACCGCTTGACCACCTCTTGACCACTAATTTACCACCCTTTAATCATCACCATATCATTACAACTACTTTCCCCGACAATTTAAGTGGTCACTCGACCACTTGACCACTACTTGACCACTGCTTGACCACTAATTTACCACCCTTTAATCATCACCATATCATTACAACTACTTTCCACTAAAATTTTCCTCACTTGACCACCACTTGACCACTGCTTGACCACCTCTTGACCACTAATTTACCACCCTTTAATCATCACCATATCATTACAACTACTTTCCACTAAAATTTTACCCACTTGACCACTGCTTGACCACCGCTTGACCACCTCTTGACCACTGCTTGACCACCTCATGATCATCACCATATCATTACAACTACTTTCCACTAAAATTTTCCTCACTTGACCACCACTTGACCACTGCTTGACCACTGCTTGACCACTAATTTACCACCCTTTAATCATCACCATATCATTACAACTACTTTCCACAAAAATGTTCCTCACTTGACCACCACTTGACCACTGCTTGACCACTGCTTGACCACTAATTTACCACCTCACGATCATCACCATATCATTACAACTACTTTCCACTAAAATTTCGTCACTTGACCACCACTTGACCACTACTTGACCACTTGACCACTGCTTGACCACGTCATCGCACACTTTAACCACCACCACATCACTACACGTACTTTCCCCTTTAATTTAAGTGGTTACTCCACCACATGACCACCACTTGACCACCTCTTGACCATTACTTGACCACGTCATCACACACCCTTAACTATAAGCGGTCACTTACTATGTTTTTTTTTTCCCTTCTATGTATATATATTTTATTAACATTATTATATACCTTACTTGAGTCGTTTGTTTTTTATTTTTAATGTTTCATGTCGTATTTTTTATGTCGTACCTATAATTACTTGACCACGCACGCCACCTATGATGAGTCACTAGACCACGTCACCTATGATGAGTCACTAGACCACGCCACCTATGATGAGTCACTAGACCACGCCTACCTTTTTGGGGAAAAAAGAGTTATCGCCCTTTGAGGAGGTATCTATAACCTCCACCTCCACAAAAATGCGCTGGATAACCACGTTACTACACTACTTCTATCTATCTATCTATCTATCTATCTATCTATCTATCTATCTATCTATCTATCTATCTATCTATCTATCTATCTATCTATCTATCTATCTATCTATCTATCTATCTATCTATCTATCTATCTATCTATCTATCTATCTATCTATCTATCTATCTATCTATCTATCTATCTATCTATCTATCTATCTATCTATCTATCTATCTATCTATCTATCTATCTATCTATCTATCTATCTATCTATCTATCTATCTATCTATCTATCTATCTATCTATCTATCTATCTATCTATCTATCTATCTATACATACACACACTAGCTGACCCGGCCCGGCTTCGCCCAGACCCTGGTGGGGAGCATCTCATTTAATTCATATAAGTAGTCATATAAGCTTCCCGTTCCCGTTCCCGACTATCTGTCTGTCTGTCTGTCTGCCTGTCTGTCTGTCTGTCTGTCTGTCTATCTGTCTGTCTATCTGTCTGTCTGTCTGACCCGGCCCGGCATCGCCCACACCTGATGGGGAGCATCTCATTTAATTCATATAAGTAGTCATATAAGTTCCCGTTCCCGACTGTCTGTCTGTCTGTCTGTCTGTCTGTCTGTCTGTCTGTCTGTCTGTCTGTCTGTCTGTCCGTCCCTCCCTCTCTGTCTGTCTGTCTGTCTGTCTGTCTGTCTGTCTGTCTGTCTGTCTGTCTGTCTGCCTGCCTGTCTGTCTAATCATTTATTGGTTGCAGTTAGAACAACCTTAGATAAACGAAGACCAACTTACAAAAAGCATTAGAAAGAGCACTTGAAAGATCTTTACATCTTCCCCCAACAATTAACTTGGGTAAATGGAGCGGCGGCAGCAGCAGCAGCAGAACAAGAAAAAGGAGGAGTAGGAGGAGGGAGGAGGAAGAGGGAGGTGGAGGAGGGAAGAGAAGGGAGGAGGAGGAGGAGTAGGGAGGAACAGGAGGGAGAAGGAGGTATTAGGAGTAGGAGGGAGGAGTAGGAGGGAGGAGGAGAAAGAGGGAGGAGGAGAAAGAGGGAGGAGGAGGGAGGAGGATGAGGGAGGAGGAGGAGGGAGGAGGAGGGAGAAGGAGGAGGGAGGGGGAGGAGGAGGGAGGAGGAAGAGGGAGGTGGAAGAGTGAGGAGGAGGGACAAGGAGGAGGAGGAGGGAGGAGGAGAACGCAGGAGGAGGAGGGGGAGGAGGAGGAGGGAGAGGGAGGAGGGAAAGGGAAGAGGAGGGAGGGAGGAGAGGGAGGAGGAGGAGGGAGGAGGAGGAAGAGGGATGTGGAGAGAGGAGGAGGAGGAGGGAGGAGGAGGGATGAGGAGGAGGAAGGAGAGGAGGGAGGAGAGGAGGGAGGAGGAGGGGGAGAAGGGAGGAGGAGGGAGGAAGAGAGAGGAGGAGGGATGAGGGGGAATAGAAGGAGGAGGAAGAGGGAGGAGGGAGGAGGAAGGAAGAGGAGTGATTAGGAGGAGGAGGAAGAGGGAGGAAGAGGGAGGAGGAGGAGGAAGAGGGAGGAGGTGGGAGGAAGAGGGAGATGGAGGAGGGAGGAGGGAGAGGGAGGAGGGGGAGGGGAAGAAGAAGAGGGTAGGAGGAGGCGGGGAGAGGAGGAGGAGGATTATAACGCATATGCCTGTAGATAACTGCAGTGAAAAGGTGGGTCTGTCTATCTATCTGACCTGGCGTGGCTTCGCCCAGCTCCTGGCGGGGAGCGTCTCATTAAATTCATACAACAAAAAAAAGTAACTTAAAAGAATGTCCTTCCACACACCATCCATTATTTTTAATGAAAACTGTTTTTAATCACCTACATGACTGTAGATAACTTCTTTAGCATAAAAAGATGAGTTATAATGTTATGCATTATGCATAATTTTTATGAAAACTTTGAAAATGCCTTAAAGATTATATCATTATTTATCATAACTCATATTCCGGTAAATAACTATAGACAAAGAGTTTATAAATCTTTGAAAACGATACAACAATATGACTATAAGGTATAGCAATGTTATTAAAAGTTATGCCCCTTGAAATAACTTTTCTAGAGTTAAGTCCCCTTGCTATATAGAAATTATAATGAAAAATGAAATATTAAATAATATTAAGTAAGTAGCCGATTTTACACTAAAAAAAGTATGACAGTTGGCAGCGCGGGAATGAGAGGAAGACGTGTTGAAAATTTCATCTCAATCGGATGGACCGTTCGCGAACATACATGCATACAGACAGTCTCTTTATATATATATATATATATATATATATATATATATATATATATATATATATATATATATATATATATATATATATATATATATATATATATATATATATATATATATATATATATATATATATTTCTTCTCATAACATGTCCAAAAAATGTTGACTGTCTACGTTTAATTTCTCTAATCAATCTACGATTTTCATTTGTCTCTTGTAGTATTTGGTCATTGGTTTTTCTATCTGTCCATGGTATTCTTTGCATTTTCCTCAGAAACCACATTTCTGCAGCCATCAGATGTTTTTCAGCTTGACTGCACATTGTCCAAGTTTCACATCCATACAAAAGAACAGGCTCTATGTATCCCCTCAACACTCTTTTTCTCGTTTCAATTGACATCATTTTATTGGTCAGAATGTTTTTCATCTTGCTAAAATATAATATATGCTGTGATTATAATATATATATATATATATATATATATATATATATATATATATATATATATATATATATATATATATATATATATATATATAATCAATCTGGACTTTGTAGGTCAGCATAGCCGAATGGATAAGAACGCGTGTTCTTAAACATCCTGTGTGCTGATGCCGAGGTAAGAGGTTCAACCCCTACACCGGACAGTTGGACTAAAATGTTGACCACTCGTCATTGACTTGGGGACGTGACTTACAAATACCTCTGAAATCTGAGTAGCGAGACTACTACACAAATACCTCTGAAATCTGAGTAGCGAGACTACTACACAAATACCTCTGAAATCTGAGTAGCGAGACTACTACACAAATACCTCTGAAATCTGAGTAGCGAGACTACTACACAAATACCTCTGAAATCTGAGTAGCGAGACTACTACACAAATACCTCTGAAATCTGAGTAGCGAGACTACTACACAAATACCTCTGAAATCTGAGTAGCGAGACTACTACACAAATACCTCTGAAATCTGAGTAGCGAGACTACTATACAAATACCTCTGAAATCTGAGTAGCGAGACTACTACACACATACCTCTGAAATCTGAGTAGCGAGACTACTACACACATACCTCTGAAATCTGAGTAGCGAGACTACTACACAAATACCTCTGAAATCTGAGTAGCGAGACTACTACACAAATACCTCTGAAATCTGAGTAGCGAGACTACTACACAAATACCTCTGAAATCTGAGTAGCGAGACTACTACACAAATACCTCTGAAATCTGAGTAGCGAGACTACTACACAAATACCTCTGAAATCTGAGTAGCGAGACTACTACACAAATACCTCTGAAATCTGAGTAGCGAGACTACTACACAAATACCTCTGAAATCTGAGTAGCGAGACTACTACACAAATACCTCTGAAATCTGAGTAGCGAGACTACTACACAAATACCTCTGAAATCTGAGTAGCGAGACTACTACACAAATACCTCTGAAATCTGAGTAGCGAGACTACTACACAAATACCTCTGAAATCTGAGTAGCGAGACTACTACACAAATACCTCTGAAATCTGAGTAGCGAGACTACTACACAAATACCTCTGAAATCTGAGTAGCGAGACTACCAGAAGCAGTGTGTGTGTGAACTACGCTTGAGTTTAAAGCGAGTGAGCGCAATAAAAATATTTGTAATTGGGGTTGCTATCTACGTTGTGTAAAGAACATACACTGTTTTGAAACATTAAGTTGTACATAGTTTTAGCATTCCTTTTGTGTATAATTTTTTTAAAATAAATATCACCAACGCCATTACCATCTTTGGACAACAATCATCTTCAAATTAATATCCCGTGTGGGTGAGACAGTGGTCAGCCGCTATTTGTGATTGGCTCAGTCACAGAATTATTAATCTGAGCTAGAAACGGACCTTAATATCTCTACACTTTGAGGTTGAACGGGGTAGGGTTAATGGTATTCTGAATAACGAAGACACAAACAATAGATTGCACGATTTATTGCCTGGCGTATTTCGCTGCATTTCGTCAGGTACATACTGCAGAATTTAAACAACATAAAGTAAAATAACTAGATACATCCTTGAAGCTGAAATATACACATGTTAGCACAGTAATGTCAATTGTCTTCCACGGTAATTTTAGACTGAGTATCATGTCTTTCTGTTTGCACAAAACTGGCCTATGTAGATTAATCATGATGGTATAATCGAAATTAATGTAGTTTTTTGAAAATACGTTATGTTGATTTATAATGTGTGCATACTAAATGATTCAGTGCCGAAGGATAATATATCGCCAAATGTGACCTCCCGTGTGAACAGACGGGCGATATGTCTATGGTTTCGTTCGTAGTATCTACCGCAATTTCAATGCTCAGTGAACGGAAATGTACATTATAATACTTGTTCGTTTGACTGTGTGCTGGGAAGTCGCTCTGGCATAATATCAAATATGGGCTCGAATAGAAACAGTCCAGAGGTGCCGACAACTGTCCAGCAAACGAAGTAAACGGAACTTGAATAAAAAGGACCCACTAGAAGGCTGGCAAACACATTGATGATGCTACGTTTGTTCGCCGATATTCTGGAGCAATAACCAATCAGACAATGAATACATTTCCATACATTTCGATCGGGTCTGTGAACGCCAGACAGGACGATCGTAATAACATATCAATGATAACTATTCAATGGTTGACTATCCTAGCTCCTGAGAACTATCACATCATTAGTATTGCATTCCTTCATTTCTTCTGTCCATCCAAGGTTATCGAACTGTCCTTCTGGTACGACATGCTCAATGTCATTTCTAGATGCGGCATCTGTCCCAAAACCTTGATCCTGATATATAAGCTGCCATGATTCCGGTTCTCCTTTCCACTATCTATTAGCCATGACAACAATTGTCCTGCCAGAAAATATCTCAATGTATTGGAGATGACTTGAACGTGCTGCTTCTCCCGTCCAGCTCTATGATCTGACTGCCGTCGTTATTGACAAACAAACTGACGTGATCTCCGTTATACGTCAGATGCTTAGATATCTCTGCATTTTGGTTCGGGACTTTTGCTCCCTCATACTTTTGCGTCATTGGCTCTGCTACGACTTGGGACTGTGTGCCATGCTTGGTGCAAACCTACGTGTTTGTTTGCACATAATCAGTTAAAACTTTGTCTATCATATAGTGAATACTGATTATGATATATTATATATCTTTAGGTATTATTGTTGTGCCGGTCTTCCTGGTCCAGAGGTTACACGGCTTTCTCCGTAATATTCGTATACTCTCGTAAGTAACGAGAATCGGTAGCTGTTCTTTCCACGTCGGTAACTTACTGGGTATGTGAGCCGGTCGCTCAGAAAGCAATGGCAAACTACTGACGTAATCTTGCCAAGAAATCAACAATCAGCTGAAAGATGTTGATGTTGACAGCGATGTCCTGTAAAAAAGAATTTGTTGCGTATCACTTACGGGACGTTGCAGTCAACACCAGCATTTTTCAGCTGCTGTTGATGTACTACGCAAGTGTTACGTTCAGTAGTTTGCCATTGCTTTCTGAACGACAGGTTCCCATACCAGCACGTTATAACACAGCGCGACACGGTCTGCTGCACAAATCCAATATATTATCTTGCGGTGTATGGCAGGGGGTCTTGAGTCTGGGGAATAAAGGCAGCCTGACTAGTGTAGTCGCCGCGAACTGTGCATGTTATGAGTATTCTTTTTGCCCCCCGACATAAAAGAACTCCACACCTTAACGAGCATTCGATTCCCGGGTCTCCCGAATGAGAATCCGGCATTCTAGCCACTCGGCCAGTCGCTCCTCCAAACCAAACAAACAGTAGGTTTGGGTCAAGCATAAAGTAGGTTTGGGTGAAACAAACAGGTTTGGACCAAACAAATATTAGGTTTGGACGAAATTAAACTTAGGTTTTGAAAACAAAAGGTTGGTTTGGACGAAACAAAAAGTAGGGTTGGACCAAGCAAACAGTAGGTGTCGACCAAACAAAAAGTAGGTTTCGACCAAACAAAAAGTAGGTTTATACCAAATAAAAATGTATGGCGGAGCCCGCTGTAAAGGATATGCGAAATGCATATAACCTAACGGCGTTGCCCGGGCAAAATTTCGAGTTAAAAATCTACCCAAAGTATTTCAGGATCCTCGCCGGTGCTACGGAGTTCGTGCACTGAGCTGAGTTTCTCCAGACTCAGGTTTGAGTTAGGAGGAGACCGGAGCACTTATGGGTTACACCCGTGTGCCGTGATGTTGATCCATCGACTAAACTAAACTAAACTGTATTTTTGGTGTGATGAAGCTGGGGCAATGGTCAACCCAACAAAGGCAACAGTGACTTGGTTCTCGTTGAATAATCATATTGTCAACAATCCAACACCAACTGTAATGCTGTGTTCAGAGACGGTGGAAAGAACGCAGGCAATGAATTACCTGGGGATACGGTTTGATCGAAGCCTTGCTTATAATGTGCACATAGACCAGGTGATAACAAAGGCCAAGAGGGGTTTGGCAGCGATGCGAGTGATGGCGGCAGCAAACTCTGAGCAGCGCCATCTATGTCTTCTGTACGAGGGGCTGGTCATGTCTGTTTTGGAGTATGCAATGGCAATCCTGACTCTCAGCCATAAGCAGATAGAAAGGATGGAAAGGATACAGAATGAAGCTATGCGCATTATTCTTGGATGTACAAGAGATACAGCATGCAGGGCGATGCGATACCTTCTTGATTTTCCAACCATTGAAGAGAGAATACAAGTTTGCAGGGCACGCGCCTACCTCAGAATTAACGCAAACACACAACATCCACTGCATAGTGAAATTAGGAAGGTGAAGGGCAGCAGGTTAAAAAGAGGACGGTCGTGTATGGGTCAAGCCGAAGACATTCTTCAACAGGTGTGTTCACTTGAGGACTTAGAACCTGGCGAGGAGTGGGTGCAAGTGCCAACAGACTTCTGCACATCCTTTTCAGTTTGCATCCAACTAGATAGAAAATGCAGACAAGAAAATCCGGCTGCTGTTGAGGCTGAAGTACAAGCGTTGATTTTCGAGAATTCGCTAGACGGTGACGCGGTCATCTACACAGATAGGTCGGTCGTCCGACATGTGAGAAGCTCATGGGCCTTTACAGCTCGGACCGGAGGGAGAATTGTGAAGGAGGACTCTGGTGCTTTCACTGAAACCACAAGTAGCTTGACCATGGAAGTCATGGCAGTAAGTAAAGCAATAACATGGCTCGAGACACAGACATTCACTAGGGCTTGTTTCCTTAGCGACTCAATGAACATGATCAAGAGGATAGAGGAGGGGTCGATCCGAAGAGAATGGTTGCTGCCTCTGAAGCGGTCTCGGCTGGCAAAGTTTAGTTTCATCTTCGTGCCAGGGCATGCGGGAGTACAAGGGAATGAGCGGGCTGACAAGCTCGCAGGTGAGGCTACTGTGGAGGGATGTCGCGCCATGGACCAGGCTGACATTCTGAATGCTCTACGAGAAGTAAGACTTTTGCGAGAACCAAGTGATGACTGGGAATCTACAACAATGGCCAGACTGCGAGAGCAGCAAATTAAAAGAGGGGTGGCCAAACAAGAACACTACGCAGGAAGCCAAAGAAGATTGATAAACCAACACAGAACTGGCGTCGTTAGCCGCTACACGCTGCGGGATTTGCTGAGGAGGGGATCCGAGCACTTATGGACTGAATGGTTCGATGTGCAACGAGGATGATCTGTCAACTAACTAACTAACTAACTAAACTGTATGGCGGAAAATGGGAAGTAGGGGTGTGTGACAATTATGACTTCAAGTTGTTAAAATGGTAGCATACATCATGTATTATATATACAATTAAACTATATTTACTAGCCAGGCGGTCTTAATTCCACAGACTCAAGACCCCACTGTCCTACACTGCAACGTATTATAGGCAAAAAATGACAGTAGACAGTAGATACAATTAAAGTGGGCGGCACAGTGAAATCTACAGTATTGATATTTTAACTATAGTTTGATTTATAAGCCCGTGGCATTTACGGGAAGTTTGAATAAGACGATTAATCAACCCTTGACACTTATTCAGGTAAGCCTAAGCTACAAAATACAAACTCGTGAACGTAAAACTGCTTAGAAAAACAGAAACAGGCAATGAATGCTGGGACTGGTGGTGGCTTTCTGGAAATGACATGTTATTAATTTTTGAAACATGTAATCCTTTAGTGAATTTGAACAAAAGCCACAATCAATGGATTCCACGATTTATTGCATCCTGCATCTCGTCAACTGCATACTTCAGAATTTTTTATCATATGAAGTGAATTTTTTTTTCAGCATATCCTTTACAGAACATCGCTGTCAACAGCAGCATCTTTCAGCTGATTGTTGATTTCGTGGCAAGATTACGCTCAGTAGTTTGCCATTGATTTCTTAGCGACCGGCTCACGTACCCCGCAAGTCACCGCCGCGGCCAGAACCCCTACAGATTGTCGCCGTACGTCACGCCACTCACGAGAGTACACGGGATCACGGATGAAGTGAATAGATTAATCATATCAGAAAGAAAAACATCAGAAAGAATTTTTAAACAAGTCGAACAGCCAGGACTTAACATCAATGGAATAATCGTAAACAATCATAGGTATGCTAACGATAAAGTGGTACTAGCAGAAAGCGAGCAAGAGTTACACAAAATAGAGGAAAGAGTAAACAGGAATATTGCAGAATGTGGCTTTGATATTAATATACACACCACAAAAAAAAACGAAAACTATGATAATTAGCAGTGGAAAATAGAGGTCATCAATTAACATCTCAGCAAACGGGGAGATAATATAACAAGTTTCTCCTAGTTTGGACATGTACAAGGTGTATCTTTAATAACTGTGGGGTTTTTGAATATATTGCCGTTCCAAGTTTTGTATTGTATGTTGCATGAACTCCATAGAGGGTAAATACAAAACTTGGAACGGCAATATTTTCAAACATCCCACAGTCATTAAAAATACACCATATAGTAACAAATGATGACAGAAATGAATCAGAAATTTAAAAAAAGAGAGAGAGAGAGAGAGAATATGAATGCTTTCAACATCATGAAATCAGTATTTCTAAAGAGATTAACAACGCCTTAAAAAATTAGAATTGTCAAATTTTATGTATATACAACAATACTGAATGGTACGGAAGCCTGAACAATGAGCAATTAGAAAGTCGAATAGATGCCCTGACGATGTGGATATACAGAAGAATGTGTCGTATTCCATTGAAACGAAAACAATCAAATACAGAGGTTCTAGACAACCTGGGAATGAAAAGATAGTTGATGAAAGAAATAATAAAGAAGCAAGTTAAAAATTTCAGCCACGTTAAAAGATATAACACTCGTATAAAAACCAATCTGACAGACTGTACAGTCAGGGCGAGAGACAGACAGTGTTCCAGATCCATTGCAGCCAACCTTCCTTGTGGTGACGGCACTTGATTTATTAACTGCTTTTGGCTGAAATAAATAGCATACATAGATAGTTACCGATGCTGTTCAAATGTAGAGCAATGTTATCCTTATGGTAATCGCAGTCAGAATGAAGTCTTTCTGTCGGCACAACTCTGGTTTTAGATGCCTAATTGGAATGGCCTCATTGTATTGAGTAAACGTTTCTTCGCCGCTTACGTTATACGAAAGGGAGTTTTCTTTGTTAACTTTATAACCGCAAGTTAACGGGTCTTGGGAGATGGCCAAATATATGATTCATCTATTCACTTCATCTAATCTACCCTCTAATCTTACTCTTCTTGTACCTTGCGATGTCGAGGTGAAACATAAACAGCGAGAGAGTGTCCGTTTATGGGCTTCATTCATGTATCGAGATTCTAATGGACTGCTATTCCTTCTGGCCATCAATTACGTGGTCGGCCTCTTCTTCTGCTTCCCTCTGGTCTGTACATCATTGCTTGTTGTAGATAAACTGTTAGTTGGTAACTTAGTCACATGGCAAAACCATTTGACTTGCTGCCTTCTAATAAATTCTAGCGCTGCTGTAACCCCCACTTTAGTCCTGATTTCTTCATTTCTGATTTTCTCTCTTCTTGATACATTGAGTATTCTTCTCAGTAATCTCATTTCTGTTGTTGTGATTTTACTTTTCTCTTTTTCTGTCATTGTCCAGGTTTAGGCATTTGTAGCATAGAGTTGGTAAGCGAGATTATTCCCTGCATATGACATATAATTGTGTAATATGCACCTGACGATGTGCAGCTAAATATTCCTGCTATAATAAATCATGCAACTTATTTTATTTGTCGAACCTGTGTTTACATGCAGCTAACTTAACATGTAAGGGTTAATTTAAACTGATAAGTATTGGGAAAGATAGAGTTAAACATCAGCTAAAAGGCCAGGGCTTTGATGATATAACAGGTGTAGAGTTTAACTTGTGACATTTGAAACAGCGGGTCGAAGTCTTAACACAAATCTCCCCAAATCTGCAGCTTCGTGGGAGCAGACAGCAGGTCAACAAAAGGTCAGGGCGTCTTATGTCCACGAATATAATCACGTTCTTTTAGGGCGGCATGTCTGGTGGCACAATGTTTGTGTAGTTAGCAGTTTGCTGTCTGTGAATAGAATGGGTGGGTGGCCTGGTTTCCACCAGTAGGCGTGTGGATGAGAGAGAATGAGAGAGAGAGAGAGAGAGTGTATGTGTTTGTGTGTGAGTGAATGTTGGTGTGTCTGTGTGTAAATGGGTATATATGAGTGTGTGTGCACTGTTGTCAGAATGTAACAATGAACATCTACATCTCAAGAAAAAAGATCAGAAGTATGAATGAATGGATAGATGAATGAATGAATGAATGGATGGATAGATACGTGAATGAATAAAATAATGAACGATTGAATGGATGCGTGAATTAATTAATTACTGGATGAATAAATGAGTGAATAAAGGAATGAACGATTGACTGGATGCTTGGTTGAATGAGTAAATGAATGAATGAATGAATGAATGAATGAATGAATGAATGAATGAATGAATGGAATGGATGGAATGAATGGATAGATATATAATGGAACAATCACATCCATATCTCAGGATGAACGTGAGGGGTATGAACGGATACATTAATAAATGAATGCATGAAATTAATGGATAAATAAGGGGGATGACTAGTTGACTGGATGCTTGAATGAATGTTTGAATGAATGAATGAATGAATGAATGAATGAATGAAGATATGATTGAAATAGATAAATATATGAATTAATGAGTGAATAAAGGGATAAGTAATTAACTAGCTGATTGAATGAATGCATGAATGAATGAATGAATGAATGACAAAATGCTTGAATAAATGAAGTAAATTGATACGTGAATGAATAAGTGAATGAAATGATGAGTGATCGACTGGATGCTTGAATGAATGAATGGACGGACGGAAGGAAGGATGTAAGGAAGGACGGAAGGAAATTGATGGATAGATGAATTAATGTGTGCATGAAATGATGAATGGTTGACCGAATTCCTGAATGAATTAAATGGATGGATAGATGAATAAATGCGTGAATTAAATGAAAAGTGATCGATTGAATAAGTGAATGAAGAGATGGATAAATGCATGGATGAATGAAGAGATAAAGTAATCAATTAATGAAGAGAAAAATCATTATCAATTGTCAGTCACCAGTGAGTCTTTGCCTTCGTATGTGTGTTTAAATGATGATATCGAAATGAGCAATGACACAGAACTACGGAACATGCCACCTGAGGTAAGTGGTAGAGAAAGTTCAACGTCACAACGGTTTGGAGGGAGCAGTGATGGAAGGAATGGTCCCTCGGAGAAGAAGCAGGGGTCGACCAGCTCGAACTTGGATACAGGACATTGAGGACACGTTGGGTATGACAATCATCATCGGGTGCCATGACGATAAGCAGTCAAGCGGGCATGCTTCGCCATCTCACTTGATCACCAGAGTCGTAAATCGGCGCCGTGTTCTTGTCTCGACCATGCCAAAGGCCAAGCCATCTAGGTATTTACTTATCTGCCTTCCCCTGTTCTCTTCCCCCCAATATTGCCCGCTGTCACCAAGTTCAATAATATATTTCTTCGCATAACGTGTCCTACCTGCTTTCTGTCAGCCCCGAATGTTGGGCGCGCTTACCAAACCTGACACCCCACATTGTGCCAACGGCTTCGGGCGGAAGAGCGCAACTGGGAGGGTACTAGCCTTTATCCTGGTGCGAGGAAATGCAGCCTAAAGACAAAATGTCATGGCAGGGCATACCAGGCCCTAAGCCTTAGGTTGGCAGCTGGTCTAGGATCGAAGCTCCGACAGGCGGACAGCTAGAGCATTGCTTTGCTGATCCGGCAGCTTCTGCAGCTTGTTTTGTTCCAGATGTATAGTTATTACCTTTCCTCTGGAGTGAACTAGGCAGGCCGATAGAGGGATCATGCTGCATGGGCAACACATGGTCTCTATATTTTAGCCCAGGCTTTGTGCTATGAAGAGGCAATAACTCCATCCCTGGTCTTAACCGGTCTCGGAATTTAAAGCGAGAGGCAACTGTTACGAGTTATAAGACATTGTCAAATGGCGTAGACATGGGGCGCCACGCGTTGCCTCTGATAGTGGTAGACACCTACAGGTGTCACTGATCATCTACCGCCTGCCTCAAGCTGGGCAGCCCCCGGCCATTTGGGTGCTGATACGCCACAGCCTGCCTGCTTCAATGGTGCTTGGGGCTAGGACAAAATCTGAACCGTAGGCTGTAAAATCAATACACCAGTTACTAATAAAAAGAAAAATGGACACCTCAAGCTACGGCTTGCAACCTGGAACGTAAGAACCATGTGTCCAGGATTTTCCACTGACTTGAAAAATATTGACGATGTGAGAAAAACGGATGTGATTGATGCCGAACTCAATCGACTTAACATTGATATTGCTGGCCTGCAGGAGACTCGCTTCGCTGAGGGTCACTCAGGGAAAACAATTACACATTTTTTTTTTTGGGGGGGGGGGGGGGAAGGGTAGAGGGCAGGCCAAAAAAAAAGGCAACATGGTGTTGGCTTTGCAGTGAAGAATTTGCTACTGGGAATGATTGATATCCCACCTAGAGGCAATGAAAGACTATTATCCTTGCGCTTGGCAACCTCTTGTGGTTTTTCCACCATTATCACTGCATATGCACCTATACTCGATTCTTCTGATGATGTGAAGGATACGTTCTCTGAGAAGCTAGACTCTGTGATCAAGGCAGTTCCAAAATCCAACTACATTTATATGCTCGATGATTTCAATGCTCGTGTGGGCAAGGACTGGAGTTCATGGCCAGTGTGCCTTGGAAAATACAACATCATTCGCATGAATGAAAATGGGCAAAGGCTGCTGGAGCATTGCACAAAAACTTACCTATGTATTACAAACTCATTTTTTGAAACAAAAGAGCTGCATAAGGTCACATGGAAACATCCAAGTTCCGGCCATTGGCATCAGCTGGACTTCATTATCACACGGAGACAACATCTGAACCATACATCATTAACTCGAAGTTACCACAGTGCTGACTGTGATACGGATAATTCTTTGGTTGTTGCAAGGGTAAGACTGAGACCAAAGAGAATCTACACAGCTAAACACAAATCAAGCCCCAGGATTAATATTATTAACACTCACGATCCTGGAAAGTGCTTTGAATTTCAACAGCAACTTGAAGACGCTTTCACTGATACATCAGAACCTTGTACAGTAAATTAAAAGTGGAGTAAACTTAAGGAAACTATTCATAAAACAGGTTTACGGCACTGTGGATCATAAGAGGCAGGACTGGTTTGCGGCAAACAGCCAGATACTGCAGCCCTTGATTGATAAAAAGAAGAAAGCTCTCTTAAGAAACAAGGAAAGAACAACGCTTAACACTCTGAGTGAGCTAAGGCAAGCTAGGAAGGATGTGCAAAAGGCTGCCAGGCAGTGTGCGAATGACTATTGGATCAAGTTATGTGAGTCCATTCAAATCGCAAGTGATAAGGGAAACATCAGAAGCATGTATGAAGGGATACTCCCTATCAAAGAGAGGTAAGGTGCCTCCTTCCCTCCGCTAGCCTTCGGGACATCCTTGGGCAAGGTGGAGTGCCCGTTAGCCCCCCGATCAGGGTTACGTGAAGCCATGCGTACAGGTGGTGGATGAAGTTGAAGAGCAGCCAACAGATAGTTGTAGGTTATGGTCTCCAGCTTCAAGACGGTAGGCAGAGGATCTCTTTTTTGGAGACAATGGCTACGGTCACCGACCAGTATGGTCACTGCTAGGAAGGAAAGCAATGGCAAACTACCTTCTTTACAGATGCCAAGAATATCATGTACTGCAGTCTTATCGATAATCAGAGAAACGGCGTAAATGGGTGCTCCATAGGAGCAGCCTCGCCCGGTAGGGGTAGTCATGTGCACCAGGTGACTCCAGACCGTCATCAGGCGACTGAGTGCAAAAGAATATCAACATTGAAAGTAGGAACTTGGAATGTAAGAACTATGAGTGGGGATGGAAAATTTGATAACATTAAGAATGAAATGAGAAGATTAAATATTAACCTGTTAGGTATATGTGAGACCAGATGGACAGGAATGGGCATTATAACATCTGAGGAATATAGAATAATCTATTCTGGTGGATAGAAACAACAGCGAGGAGTAGCAATTATAATGGATACACAGAGAGCAAAATCGATCAAAGGATATTGGACTGTATCAGACAGAGTGTTACTGGTGAAGTTGAGTGGAAGACCTTTTGATGTCAACGTCATACAAGTTTATGCACCAACAGCAGACAGTAGTGATGACAGCATTGATGAATTTTATAATGATTTAGAGAAAGCCTTCAAGAAATGCAAGAATTCTGAAGTAAATATCATAATGGGTGACTTGAATGCCAAAGTTGGAAATCAACAGGACGGATGCATAGTAGGCAAGTATGGACTAGGGGAACAGAATGAAAGAGGTTGCAGACTTGTACAGTAGGCAAAAGAGCATGATTTGATTATTGGAAACACCTGGTATCAACAGCACCCAAGGAGATTATGGACATGGAGGAGTCCTGATCATAAGATCAGAAATCAGATTGATTACATTCTCATCAACAGAAGATTTCGAAATGCTTTAAAAGTCGCAAAAAATATACCAAGCGCAGACTGCTACAGTGACCATAGATTAATCTTAAGCAATTTACATATAAAATTAAAGAAAGTCAAAGATTCACAAAGAAACACAAAATTTGATCTACAGGCATTGAAGAGTGAGGAAATAAAAGATAAATTCAATGTAGAGGTAAAGAACATATTCGATGCATTGTCCGATATGGAAATATTATTTAAAGATGTCAGTCACCAATGGAAATATTAAAGAAATCAGTCAACCAAGCAGCAGAAACAACCACCCCCAAAATAAAGATAATAGGACGCAAGAAATGGATGACGGAAGATATCTTAAATCTCATGGAAGTAAGAAGAAATAACAAAAATAACAAGGAAAAATATGAAGAGATTCACAGGAAAATTAGGAAGCTATGGAAAGAGGCAAAAGAAAAATGGCTTGATGAAAATTGCGAGGAAATTGAAAACCAACACAACACCCGGAATACCAAATTAATGCACAAAAGAATTAATGACATCACTAACAAAAGAACACACACATCAACGGGTTGCCTAAAAACCAAAGATGGCAAAATCATAATAGAAAAAGATCAGATTTTACATGCGTGGTCAGATTATGTGAAAGACCTTTATGATGATACAAGAGAAGAACAATATGATCATCGGAATAATAATGAAGGACCATCAATTTTGAAGATGGAAGTTCAGAATGCTCTTAACCATATGAAAACTGGCAAGACCCCAGGTACAGATAACATTACAATACAAATGATCAATGCCTTAGAAGAGTATGGAATAGACCAAGTCACCAGACTGCTGAACGCAATATACGATACTGGAGATATACCTCCTGAATAATGTAATTATATATTGATTGCAATCACGAAGAAATCAGGAGCTTTGGAATGCGATCAACATCGAACAATTAGTATAATGAGCCACATCACGAAGATTCTGCTGAGAATTATCATGCAAAGAGTTAGGAATAAAATACATCCCGAAATAGGAGAAGAACAATGTGGATTTGTAGAAGGCAAGGGCACAGTAAATGCTGTGTATAACTGAAAACAGTAATTGAACGCTCTACAGAAGTAAACTATTGACTACACAAAGGCTTTCGATAAAGTGAGACATGTCGACATGATAAGGATGATTGAAGATCTACAAATTGATGGAAAAGACCTTAGACTTATAAAAAACATATATTGGAAACAACAAGCTGCCATCGGAATTCATAACGATGTATGTCAATATCAGCCTATTAAAAGAGGTGTGAGACAGGGATGTGTAATGTTTTCAGATCTTCTTTCCCTGTACAGTGAAAATATTTTCAGAAATATAGAAGACATGGAAGGAATCAACATTGGGGGACGATACATCAATAACATTAGACATGCAGATGATACAGTCCTGATTGCAGACAATGAACGGGACCTGCAAAATTTAGTAGATGCGGTTGTTGCACACAGTGAACAACTAGGGACTGAATATTAAGAAGACACAGATTATGGTCGTCAACTGGGAAGAAGGAAATTCCAAAATGTTATGTACAAGTAAATTTGCATATTCTTAAGCAAGTGAATCGGTACAGTTATCTCGGCACAGTCATAACATCTGATGGGAGATGCCTTGAAGAGTTTAGAACAAGAATTGCCATTGCGAAGGTAGCCTTTTGCAATATGAAAAGCATACTGGCCACGAAAAAGATATCAATTGAAACGAGAAAAAGAGTGCTACATATAAACTATACTTTTGTATTGATGTGAAGCGTGGACAATAAGCAGTCAAGCTGAAAAAAACATCTGATGGCTATGGAAATGTGGTTTCTGAGGAAAATGCAAAGAATACCATGGACAGACAGAAGAACCAATGAACAAGTAATTCAAGAAACAAAATCGTAAACTGATTAGAGTCATTAGACGTAGACAGTCTAAATTTTTTGGGCATGTTATGAGAAGAAATGAATTGGAGAACTTGTGACAACTGGCAAGATCGAAGGGAACAGACCAAGGGGAAGACCGAGAAGTAAATACCTGGATGGCTTGGCCACGTGGCATGGTGGAACACGGAACTGATTCACGACTCTGGTGATCGAGTGAGATGGCAGAACATAACCGCCCACGCTTATCGGCATGGCACATGATGGATGGAACGCTGTACAAGAACAAGGGCGATCGGAGAGACTGTAACAACTATAGGAGTATCTCACTTCTGTGTATTGTTGGGAAAGTATTTGCCAGAATTGTTCTGCGCAGTCTTCAAGTCCTGGGAGATCAAGTCTATCCTGAATCACAGTGCGGCTTCCGACAGAACCGGTCTACCATTGATATGATATTCTCATTGCGACAAATGCAAGAAAAATGCGGGAACAAAATCAACCACTGTTTTTGCCTTCATCGACCTCACAAAGACATTCGATTTGGTCAGTCGTGAGGGTCTGTTCAGAGCACTAAAGAAGATTGGCTGCCCACCAACTCTTCTGTCCATTGTGGAATCGTTCCACACAGGCATGAAGGGTATAATCAAGTTTGATGGTGCAACTTCAGAAGAGTTTAAAATCAAGAGTGGAGTTAAGCACGGTTGTGTACTATCCCCCCACCCTCTTTGGGATATACTTTTCACTTCTGCTGAAATATGCCTTCGTTGATCAGGATGCCGGTATATACATTCACTCACGCTCAGATGGCGGCCTCTATAATGCTCAGAGATTGAAGGTCAAGACCAAAATTAAGAGTGTACTAATCAGAGAGTTGCTTTTTGCGGATGATGCTGCAATTACGACCCACTCTGAGGATGAATTGCAACATCTACTATCTGCATTCTCCAATGCTTGTTCTGAATTTGGTTTAACAATTAACAAAAGGAAGGCACAGATTATGTCACAAGGTGCACACGGGGTACCATCAATCTTTATTGACGACGCCGAACTAGAGATAGTAGACCATTTTACATATCTAGGATCAGAGGTAAATAGCAAATTATCCCTAGATCAGGAAACCTGGACAACTTACTCACACCAAGAGAAACGTCTAAACAGCTTTCATATGCGGTGTCTGCGAAGAATACTGGGTATTAAGTGGCAAGACAAAATCACAAATACTGAAGTATTGGAAAGATCAGGCTGTGTGACGGTGTGTTCCATGCTCAGTCTTCGTAGACTTAGATGGATGGGACATGTTAGGAGGACGGATGATGGTAGAATACCAAAGGACATCTTTTTTGGTGAATAACAGATGGGTAGGAGATCTGAGGGTCGGCCTCTACTACGATACAAAGATGTGTGTAAGCGGGACATGATTGATGCAAGCATTGATTATGCACATTGGGAGCAAGTCGCCGCTGAACGTGTGGCATGGAGGGCAACTATCAGAAATGGAATAAAGACAAAGGAGAAAATGATTGCAGATAAAGCACACACAGAGCGTGAGAGACGTAAGATGGTGCATGATGGTGGAAATGACCATGTTTTCACATTCATCCATTGTGGACAAACATTTGCAGCACGAATTGGCCTTACCAGCCACACTCGCCACTGCCATGGATCGTAGTTATTAAGCCTTTTTGAAGCACAATGTACCAAACTATCGTGTGTCAAGACGGAAAGGTGCCAATATAAAACAACATAACGTGTCCAAATAATGTTTACTGTCTGCGTCAAATTTCTCTAATCAATCTACGGTTCTCATTTTTTTCTTGTAAGACGTGCCCATTTATTTTTCTATCTGTCCTTGGTATTCTTTGTATTTCCCTCAGAAACCACTGCAACGAGATGTTTTTCAGCTTGTCTGCTCATTGTCCACGTTTCACATCCATACACAAATACAGGTTCTATGTAGCACTTCAACACTCTTGTTCTCATTACGATTGACATCATTTTGTTGGTCGGTATGTTGTCCATGGGCATGAAAATACGCCAGACAGGGAGCTGGACAAGGATCAAGAGTCCGTAGCGGGAAGTGATGATAGCGATCGTCTGCAACGGACGCGCAACATGAGAGCTGTTGAATTGAGTTGAATAATGTTGAACTGAGTTGAGTAATGTTGAGCTGAGGTGAGTAATGTTGAGCTGAGTTGAGTTATGTTGAGCTGGGTTGAGTAATGTTGAGTTGAGTTATGTTGAGTTGAGTTGAGATGAGTAATGTCGAGTTGAGTTATGTTGAGTTGAGTTGAGATGCGTTGAACTGAGCTGAGTTGAGATGAGATGATATAAGTTGAGTTGAGTTGAGCTGAGTTGAGTTCAGCTGAGTTTAACTGAATTGAGTTGAGTTGAGCTGAGCTGAGCTGAGCTGAACTGAGCTGAACTGGGGTGAAGTGAGATAAGCTGAGTTGAGCTGAGTTTAGATGAGGTGAGTCAAAGTGAGATGAGCTGAGCTGAGATGAGTTGAGTTGAGTTGAGATGAGACGGGATAAGCTGAGTTGAGGTGAGTTGAGCTGAGTGAGTTGAACTGAGATGAGTTGAGTTAAGGTGAGCTGAGTTGAGTTGAATTAAATTGAGTTGAGTTGAATTTAGTTGAACTGCGTTGAGGTGAGTTGAACTGAGTTGAGTTGAGTTGAGCTGAGTTGAGATGAGATGAGCTGCAGTAGAGTTGAGTTGAGCTGAATTGAGTTGAATTAAGCTGAGCTTAGTTGAGTTGAGTTGAGATGAGCTGAGTTGAGCTGAGTTGAGCTGAGATGAGTTGAACTGAGTTGAGTTGACCTGAGATGAGGTGAACTGAGTTAAGCTGAGCTGAGCTGCGTTGAGCTGAGTTGAACTGAGTTAAACTGAGTTGAGATGAGATGAGATGAGCTGGGCTGAGTTGAGTTGAGTTGAGCTGAGTTGAATTGAGCTGAGCTGAGTTTAATTGAATATATCTCTGCTTGCTCGTGTTCCACAACACCAGCTTGTCCCGTGGGGGAAATTCCACCAGATGCTCTTGATTTTTCAGTGTTGAATGGAAGCCTGCCACTCTGCCCGAAGCATGCCTGTCTTCAACCGACTCATCTTAGTGTGTAATTTCGTTACAATCACGACATGCAACAAGATAATGATGTTTATCCTTTAAATGATATTTACCTGCCAGATCTATTTTTATGCACACGGCAAATATGACAATCCACACGCGAAATCCACTGCTACATTCTCACACAGATTGGCTAAACGTCTCCGTTCACAAAGACACACACACACACATAATCCCCATAGATTGATGCAAGCGCCGTCTTAGTTGAGTCTACTGTCGTTTACAATGTGTTTGTCGAAATGTTCGTGTCTGGATTTCGCGTCTTCTGCGACTATGATTAGCTGTCTGTATTTGTTTCTAGACCTATCCAAGAACGTTTTCTTCTTTCTTTCTTTCTGTCTTTCTGTCTTTAATTCTTTCTGTCTGTCTGTCTGTCTGTCTTCTCCACGTCCTCCTTCCTCTTGTTCTTTTCTGTCTTTCTCTTTCCTCTTCTTCTTCTCATCTTTCTCGTCTTTCTTTCTTTCTTTCTTTCTTTCTTTCTTTCTTTCTTTCTTTCTTTCTTTCTTTCTTTCTTTCTTTTCTGTTCTTTTTTCTCTTTTTTTGTCTTCTTCCTCCTTTTTTCTTTTTCTTCTACTACTTCTGCTCCTCCCGCTCATCCTCCTTCTTCTTGTCTTTCTTCTTCTCTGTTTTTCTCATTCTTCAACACCTCCCTCAGCGCCCCCACCCCGATCCACTTCTAATGAAGGATAGACCCTTAACCAAACCTCACCAATCCATACTATCTTTCGTTATTTCCTGCGCCTTGCCCCATGCCCTCCCAATATTATTAATCTCTGTCTGTATTTCTTTTTTCCATAGGTTTTTCGGCACCCCACTATTTCGTTTGCCTTGTGGATTCCAGACAAGAAAGTCTTGTTGAGTTGAGTTGATCTGTGTCGAAAACAGATATCATATTACTAGGGAAATTTCCATAGTTCTCCGTCCTTATCTTCAACAGCCAGCAAAGAGTCTCAATAATACTGATACCAGTTGTAATCTGATTATATTATATACTCCCTGGCCTAGGAGTTAGCAACTTTCTCCGTGGTTGCGGCCTTGTGGGAGCACGTGTACACCTCGGAGGAGCAAATGGATCACCATAGACTGGTAAGAATGAGACAGCGAGGTGTGACGAGGGGATCTGGCCGACGCTCGACGCTCAGAGGAAAGGCGAGACGGACATATAATCAGATTGCTACTGGAACTATTAGTGTTGGAACTCTTCGCTGGTTGCTGAGGATGGGGACGGAGCGCTTATGGTAATGTCCCGAATGCTGTGATGTCGGTTCCTAAATCAATCAATCAATCAATCAATCAATCCGTATTCCCGTTTATCCACGTGAGCAAAAGCAACTGCGCGATAATCGGTAGCGATTCTCGCCGCGCCCGTTACTTACGGGATATGTGAGCTGGCCGCTCAGAAAGCAATAGTAAACTACTGAGCGTAATCTTGCCAAGAAATCAACAACAGCGGTAAAAATGCTGGTGTTGACAGCGATGTCCTGTAATAGGATATTCGGAAAAAGAAACCTGATTGTCGGCCAGATCCCAGTGGTCACTGCCTGCTGCTCCAATCTCCCCAGGCTATGATGATTAATCTGTGCATCCACACTGTACCCATGATCCCGAAGAGCTCTGACAACATTATCTTATCATGCACCAATACGCCACCTAGCGGTGCAGACGTAGCCAATCTGTCCGCCTCCTCGTTTCCCACCACACCTGGGTGTCCTTGGGAAAATATCAGACAGAAACTCATTTTCCTTCTATTTTTTATTTTAAATTAAAGCTTTCACGAAGCATGCCTATCTTCATATTTCTCAGCCCGCTCTTATGGTGAAGGAGATCCGGATGCAAACCGCGGTCGGAACACAGATGCTGAGGAATTTGGCAGCAGACCGCCTTGCGTTAGTTTTTATAAAATGGTAAGAGTGCGGGTCGTTCAGAAATCAATGGCAAACTACTGAACGTAAACTTGCCAAGTAATCACAAACAGCCAAAAAGTGCTGGGTTGGCTGCTACGTCCATGTAAAGGATATGCAACTAACTTTTAACCTCTGCACGAAACATGCATATTTTCATCCTTCTCAGCATGCTTTGCGAGTCAGTTACAAACACGACAGGTGTGTAAACAGACAAGGGAGTGCCTCTGTCGTAAAATTGTTAGGAAAAACATAAGCGATCACTTGATCTCTTGAACAGTGAGACTGACTACCTAGTCTTCGCGGATAAGGGCCAAACATAGGAGGTTCCATGTGCAAGGTGTGCACGATGAAAGTCCCACAGCAGTTGGAAATCACAGAGAGTAAACGGTAGGCCACATTCTTGGCAAACCTGTTAGGACAGAAAACTTGGATGGAATTTGTCTAGGGGAAACACCTGATACAAATGCATTGCGCAGTGCTTGCTTGCTTGCTTGTGTGTCGCTGGCTGTGAACTCCAGCTTGATCTGCTGTATGTCGGATGAAGACATCCTGTTGTCTAACATCAGTGTGATGTCATACCAGACTGAGGTTTGCGTGAGTAACCGTTGTCCAATGTATGGCTTATTGGTGTGCAGACTGGTGGTTCATCGCCGTGCAGGCAGACACTCTCCGACTTCGGAAGAATCAGCGATCCTACTACGTTAGCCAGGACCCCTGCCCAGGACGCACGACTAGGCATGGCGCAGTAGGGCACACTAGCTTTTAAGGTACATAAATAAGTGTGAGGCACTGCCCTCAACGAAGAAGAATAGCACACATGGAGAATGTCAGCACAGTGCACGAACTCATTACTGGTGTGGATCCAGAGTGACATCATTTGGAAGTAGATGTGGGATGGGATAGTGTTTGTTCATCAAGAACGATGATGACCATTGATTTCATCCAGTGGGGTTTAAAGTTTGAGCAGTACCAAGTGACGAAGCCATCCAAATATTTACTTATCTGCCTTCCCCTTGTTCTTGCACCCCCCCCCCCCCCCCCCCCCCCCCAGTCCTGCCAGTTGTTCTCTATTTATTTCTTCTTATAACGTGTCCAAACAATTTTGACTGTCTACATCTAATTTCTCTAATTAGTTTACGGTTCTTATTTGATTCTTGTAGGACTTGCCTTTTGGTTTTTCTGTCTAGACATGGTTTTCTTTGCATTTCCCCCAGAAACCACTTTTCCGCAGCCATTTGATGTTTGTCAGCTAGTCTGCTCATTGTCCACGTTTCACATCCATACAAAGGTGCAGGTTCTATGTAGCACTTGAACACTCCTTTCCTGGTTGTAACTGACATCTGTCCACACTTCATTTGAAGCATGTTAGACACACATAATTTACAATGACATGCACTGTACAGACAATTGGTTTCATGCCGGTTGTTTGCCAATTTGACTTCCGAAGCATCCAGTGTTTACGTTGCCCGGGTAACCCGTAGTTAAAATAGCGACAGTTTTGACACTTCAGTGCGGGTGGGATGACATAACATTGTCAGAAACGACATATTTTGTGGCAAGCCTTTCCAAATAGCACGGATGTTTCAAAAGTCAGGTTGTCGAGTGAAATTGCAAAACATTTGAATACACCTGGTCAAGAGAAAGTGGGCTGGTATACAGATCTAAAATTAAACGGACTGCGCATTTTCTCAAGATTTAAAGTATCCCTTGCTAGTTTTTAACGATTAATGGCGTATGATGGAAGCTGTCTTGTAGAAATTAAAACAGGAACTGTCATGGCAAAGGGCAACAACGGCAGAATAAAATTGTGATCGTCATTATCTTTTGCCCTGGCACAGGCGCTAGTGTGTCACCATAGATCTCGGTCATACCTTCTCTGGATCAGTTGTTGCCATTCCCTCATGCCACCGTCTTAGTCCATCCAGCATAGTTTCTCTTGTTTGCCTCTGCTTCTTCTCCGACTGATCTATACAGTTGTTACGATGCTTTCCAATACCTCTATTCTCATTACGTGCCCAAAGAACTTTGTTTCTTTCTAATAGTTGTATGCAATGCTCTACTTTGATTATCCTTATACAGGCACTTGTTGTTAGATTACGACCTCCAGCATGAGAATGGAGGTGGAAGCAGCAACGGTGGCATTGCGTTTGTTAGAGGAAACCATTGAAACACACATTGAATTTATTACAGATTCAAGAAGGTTGCTAAGTAAGGTGAAGAAAGGAACGTTTCGTGTGGAATGCCTATCCTCGCTTCAGAGATCACAGATTGTGAGAATTGTATGGATTTTCTGCCCTGGCCATGCGGGAGTGCTGGGGAATGAACAGGCTGATAGGCTGTCAGAGAATGCATCTCTTGATGGTCGATTACCTATGGACACGGGAGAGGTGGTCGAGTGTCTATATGACCAGGTGGAGAAGGCGGGGGAACAGACTGAGAACTCATATTTGGAAAGAATGAGATTGCGGGGGATCGGTAGGATTTCTGGAAGAAACTCAAAATTGAGAGGGAAGACCAGGAGAACTTTCAATCAGATAGCGATGGGCGCGATTGGTAGTATGACTCTTCGCTGGCTGTTAAACGAGGGGACGGAGCACGTATGGGAATGTCCTGAAGGGCAGTGATGTCGGTTCTTAACTTAACTCAACTGAACTCTGGTAGTTACTCTGGCAGCCCTAGGTATTTACAATATTCGTCTCAGAGACCACATCTCCATTGCATTCATGCTCTTCATAATTTGTCCGTCCGCGTTCCATGATTCATTGCCTTAAAGTAGAACAACATCAACATGTGCTATGCCTGATAAGCGTGGGCGGTCATGTTTCGCCATCTCACACGATCACCAGAGTCGTGATCAGCTCTCTGTTCTTGTCTCGACCATACCATGTGTCAAGCCATCCAGATATTCTCGACCTTCTTTGTTCTTTCCCCCTCAGCTGTGTCCCTGGTATTATTTTGGGTATTCTATGTACACTCCCGCTCCTCCATTTTGAACTGCATTTTGTGCTGACCCATCTGTGTAGACTCGGATCCAGAGGTCCTGTGGAGTATTCTTCATCAAGGAAGCTGAGAGTGGCTGTTCTGCGCTGCAAACTGTTCTGTTCTTCCTTGTCAAATATTCCTCTCACTTTTGTCTGGATTTGTAATTGTCATATATTCTGAAGGGAGTGGGAGATCACTGTGGTGCATGCCCCATTTCTAATCAAAGAAGTTGGGCCCCATCCTCTTCTATCTTCAATAACCCCAGAATATGACCCTCGAGTTATCTGCAGGCCTCGTCTTATTAATTTAGTCTAGGAGATGTAAATTATGGCCCTGGTGAGAATAGAAAATACTAACTGGGATTCTGCCCCTTCTCCAAGGATGCTTTTAGCTCTTGAGCCCCCTTTCTGTTTATCTGAGGAAAGTCTGGAGAATTTTCTCAGCCTGATTTATGTTAAGAAAGCATGGATGTTGAGCAGTTGATAGGCATAGAGTCTTTTCTCCCAATTTAATATTTCTTCATGAGTTAATTTGTTTTTAAACAATTAAACACATAACCAAATCACAATAGATCTTGACAACATGGTGTACACACATAGATGGTGAATCACAGATAGGTTGGACTGACAAATCAACAGAAGGTCAGTTCATGTTCATCATTTATTGACTGGGCCTGTGTCTCTAGGCCGTTTACATACATTTTCTATGGTAGTTTATACAAGATAAATTAGAAAAATGCATATAGGACCAATGTCACAGACCATCAACAAATAAGCATCAATATGTGTGATAACAACAAGTGTGAAAACATGGTAAACATTTGAATGTTGTACATGTTGAGTGTGGATATGATGAGTCTACCTTTAGGTATCAGTTCTGAAACTGAGTGTTGTGTGTGTTCTTACGAGATAAGGATACCCTTATGATTTGGAAGATTAGGAAAAGCCTGGGTCCATTGACTGATGGATCCACTTCAGTTCTGCCCGTGTAGCGTCTCTGAAGGCCTCCCCCACTCTGCTCATGGCCAAGTCTTCTTCCATCTCAAGTGCGGTTCATCTCTTTCTCTCTGTGGTCTGGTTTGGTTGGTTGGCCAGTTGGTTGCCAATGGGTTGCTAATGGGTTGCCAATGGGTTGCCCATGGGTTGCCACCAAGATTTCACTGTGTAAAATTCACATAAACATATACAATCCTACCAGTGCAATAATCTAGAAGTAGGTCGGAAGAAACCTAAATTCCTGAAGTAGGAACTAGTTCCCCTCCCTCCTCTTCTCTCTAATCTAGTGTTGGGTTAATTTGGGGTGGTCAGAGTTTATCACACTTTGTACGCCTTGTCTCAGTTGGTTCCTGCTGTATGTAAGTTCTCATTGGACCTGGGGTCGGTGAGACGTGTACAGTAAGACAGTGACAAGAGTGAGGAGGTGTCAAGATGCATGTAAATAAATGACATACATTTATAACATTTCTATCACTCAATTGGGTTTGTAGTGTGTATAAATGATTCTCTGTGTTTTCCCAATTAACCAACTTCTTCTTCTTCTTTGTATAATAACTCCTTTCCCATTATCTGTTGTTGTTGTGTTGAGTGTTGGGTGGTGTGGTGTTGAGTGTTGGGTGGTGTTTTTAAGTTGTGTTGAGTAATGAGTTAAGTCAACTTCTGGTGGTGGAGTTCCGCGAAGCACAACTTTTCTGATGTAAGGCAGTTCATAAGTGCCCTTATCTAATTAAAATTTGACACAAATATAAATATTTATTCCATCAAACCCTATTTATTCAATAGATGAAGGAGAAAGGAAAGATTGGATTTCTCTTTCAGCTTTCTAAATTGAAAATAGACATAGATAAGTCTGTTTTAGAACAAGGCACTCATTCTAGTACACGAACTGTCATTTTAGCTGTAGATAGTGATAGCATTTTTAGCAGTGTTTCTAATGAAAGGCACAAGATTGCTTTAGAATCATCACTTCGTACAGTTGTCCAGAATAGAATGTAGTAGTATTATGCACTTCTTAAAGTTAATAATTATCTTTAAGAATATCAGAGATTGCAGTATTCGAAGAGAGTAGTAGATTGTCAGTTTGCCCGGGAATCGGCTTAGCGTCGTCAGAATCTACAGTCGAGCATTTTACATTTCAGAGGTTTTAATTTATAATAATACATTTCAATTGACATTACAAACACTGGATACCATTACTTGATACTTGATACATCTGGTCATCACTTTAATCTAGGGATTAACAAGCCTACCTCGGATCTAGACATTCTGCCGTCCTTTATTGAAAATGTGGTCACACAAGCTTTTCACGTCTGTTCATCAGGGGGTTTTGCAGAAAGAGTGCGCGATTAACATATATGATATTCTAAGCAGGTTTTCGAATAGAGGCGTTGTCACGTGTCGGTTTTCCTCCAATGATCTCCTGAGTTTTGGCTGATGAAATATTCCCTAGAATTGACGTCATCTGTCACTTGTCCAGTTTCAGTTTTGAGTTGCGAAGTCAATTGTTATATATTTTATCCTCTCTTTATTTTTGCGTGCATTCTTGGTAACTGAATAATGGTGGTTGCGGTTATGCCACAGTAATGATAGTCTATGCTCATCTTTCCATGGAGTTCGCTCTGGAATAGTTGTCACCAAGTTCAATAATTTATTTCTTCTCCTTCTCACAACGTGCTCACCCCCCCCCCCCCCCCCCCCAAATAAAAAAAAAAAAAACTACAGAAAAAACGATCTTGACTATCTGTGTCTAATTTACAGTTTTCCTCTGATTCTTGTAGGACTTGCTCATTGGTTTTTCTCTTTGTCTTTGGCATTCTTTGCATTTTCCTCCACATTTCCACTGCGATTAGATGTTTTTTTTTTGTTTTTTTTTAAGATTGCGGCTGATTGTCCACGTTTCACATCCATACAAGGTTCCAAATGTTGCTGTATGTAGCCGGGGCGCAGTGTTGGGGTGAGCGCCCAACATTGCTTAAATACCCCAATGGCTCGTGAATACATAACCTATGCAGCAAAAGTCCAACTCCTGGCCTTCACGTGGCGGAACTGTTTTAACTAACAGGAGAAGGGGCGACGGCGAGTATCTGGCGCCGGAAAATAACCAGTGTGCTCCAGATGTGTATACACATACATGCATGCGCAGACACGTGTGTGCGTGTGTACACATCTAAACTCGAGTGAGACCACAGTCTGCTCTACCAAAGGAAAGGTGCTGAAGACGGAGGCAACCAGCCAGGAGGCGCACCACAGAAATCAGGATGCCACGCAATTACGCAAAATGGAATATGTCGACTACTGCTAAAAGTTATGGTGCTCGCCCTGCTTTGGACCCCCAGGCAGGTGCAGTGCCGGGCCCTATGTCTCGAAAGGGTCCAACCCCAACTACTGGAGGTCCTTCTCAGATGTCCTGTGGAGCCAGGGGACATGAGAATAGAACAGCTGGCCATACTAAACAAAGACTTAAAATAATGCACTGGAATGCGGAGGGAGTCAGCAACAAAAAAGTAGAATTAGAAAACATCCTGGACAAAGAAAAAGTAAGCATATGTTGCTTGCAAGAAACTCACCTCAACGAAAATATAGCCTTCAAAATCAGAGGCTACCAGTGTTACCGATCTGACCGAAAGGACAGGCGAAAAGGTGGGATACTGACCCTTGTAAAAAATACATCACTGCTTCCCAAATCGAAGTCTATATGGAAGGGGCTGAGTATCAGACACTTAAACTTAAAACAGGCTATACAGACCTACATCTGATCAATTACTACTGTCCAAGTGACCGCCCACAGGCACTGGACACACTACCATTAACAGAAAAAATGATTGTGTGCGGCGATTTCAACAGCCACTCGCAGAGTTGGGGCTATGATCACATGGACCAGAGAGGAGAGAGACTGGAAGACTGGCAGGATGAGAATAGATTCATCTTGGTTAACAAGCCGTCCGACCCACATACTTTCTACTCGAGATCATGGCACTCTACAACTACACCTGACCTGGCTTTTCATTCACCAGACCTGGAGTGGAACATTACACGAATTGTTGGGAAACAACTAGGTGGCAGTGACCATCGACCAGTCTTTCTAACTGTAGAAAATGAGCTTGTAAGTGAAAGCAGCACCCTCTCGAGGTGGAACTACAAGAACGCAGACTGGGCAATGTACAAGAATCGCACCAGCATACTGGTTAGAAACCTGAACACTGAGAAAGACATAAATAAAGTAGTTGAAGAGTTTGGGAAATGCATACTACAGGCAGCGCGAGAAACAGTACCAAGAGGAGCCCGTAAACAATATAAACCCTACTGGAGTAGTGAACTGGAACAGTTGCATAATGATGTGGAAGTATGTAGAAAGCAAGCAGAGGCCACACCCAGCCAAGAGCACCACAATAAATTCCAGCATGCAAAAGCCAAATTTCAAAGGGCCAAGCTGCAGGCTAGACGGAAAAGCTGGCAGGAAAAAACAGAGTCTCTGAACTTTGAAAGAGACACAAGGAAATTGTGGAAGCTAATAAAACAACTTAACGATGAGGGCACAGGGAGAAACTCAAAAATTGCACTACATAAAGATGGAAACATCTTAACAAGAAAGCAAGCAGCTGACCATTTTGCGGACTCATTCGCACAAGATAACAATATCAAAATTAGTCCAGAGAAACAACAAGAGATTCGAGAGAAACGGCAACATACAGGACAGAAGGAAATAGTACATGAGGTTCTGGAGGCACCCATCACAATCAGCGAACTGGAGCTAGCCATATCAAAACTGAAAATGAGAAAGTCACCAGGAGCTGATGGTATCTCCAATGAAATGATCAGGAACCTAGGAACAGAGGCCAAAGCAAAGCTGTTGCAGATCTTCAATAACAGTTGGACCTTAGGCAGTGTTCCACAAGCCTGGAGAGAAGCAATCATGATACCCCTCCTAAAATCAGGGAAAGATAGTTCCATTGCCTCTAGCTACAGACCAATTAGCCTCACCAGCTGTCTCTGCAAAACACTGGAGCGCATCATCAATCACAGACTGCAGTGGTACATTGAAAGTAAAAACATCCTTGTGCCACAGCAGGCTGGCTTTAGGCAGTGCTACTCTACGGAAGATCAGACAACCTACCTCTCTCAAGAAATTGAGGATGCATTCCAAGAGAAGAAGCTGGTGCTTGCGGCATGGATAGATTTGAAGAAAGCCTTTGACAAAGTCTGGAAAGAAGGTCTGATGAATAAACTGAGAAACTGCAAAGTCAATGGAAGAATGTACAAATGGGTGAAAGCATACTTGCACAACAGAAGAGCCCGAGTACAGATAGACGGACTAAAGAGCAAGAAAGTACTACTGCGTCACGGTGTTCCCCAGCGCGGAGTCTTGTCCCCCAAACTTTTTCTAATCTTCATCAATGATCTCGTTGCTAATCTACCGCATGGAATTAAAGCCGCAATGTACGCCGATGACCTGGTTCTATGGAGCACAAATGAACATGCATCAATTGCCACCAGATTACTACAAAGAGCTGTAGATACATTTGTTGCATGGGCAAATAGATGGTGTGTCAGCATAAACACTGACAAGTGCAGCACCACCCTATTTACCCTCTCTCCAAAACAAAAGGCAGGGACCATCCAGATAAATGGAACACCCCTAAGAGAAGATAAAGAACCAACATACCTTGGAGTAACATTTGATGGCAGGCTGACATGGAGAAAGCACATCAACAAAGCAGTAGCAAAAGCCAGAAGGAAAATAGCCATCCTGAGAAAGCTAAGTGGAACCACATGGGGAGCCAGTGGGAAAATACTTAGCAAAGTTTATCAACAGAGCATACGACCACACCTGGAATACGGGTCAACTGCGTGGTGTTCGGCATCAAAAACCACACTACAAGAGCTGGACAAAGTGCAAAATCAAGCACTTAGAGTCACCACAGGAGGGATGAGATCAACCCCTATAGTGGAAATGGAGAAGATGGGGAGGACACAAGCACTGAGTGAGCGCAGAGATACGAAAACGCTAATACAAGCAGAAAAGTTCCTCAGCTTGCCAGGCCACCCTATGAAGAACAGATTTGAAAACCTAGCTATGGGGCGGTTGAAAAGAAGTAGTTTTATCCACCAGGCCAAACGACTCTGCAGAGAAACCACCGATCTGCCCACAGTTGGTATCCCCCTAACAACTATTCCAGAGCGAACTCCATGGAAAGATGAGCATAGACTATCATTACAAATCCAGACAAAAGTGAGAGGAATATTTGACAAGGAAGAACAGAACAGTGTGCAGCGCAGAACAGCCACTCTCAGCTTCCTTGATGAAGAATACCCACAGGACCTCTGGATCCGAGTCTACACAGATGGGTCAGCACAAAATGCTGTTCGAAATGGAGGAGCGGGAGTGTACATAGAATACCCAAATAATACCAGGGACACAGCTAGAGTACCGACAGGAAAGTACTGCCATAACTACGATGCTGAAATTGAGGCAATCAAGATAGCAACAGAGAAATTACTAAATACCAGCAATGGTACACAACCTGTGGTGCTATTGACAGATGCACAATCAGTACTCGAGGCGCTCCTGTCTGGGAAATTGCCAGTACTAAGGACACTACTTTCTGAACTTAGCAGTCAGCATAAGGTCACCATACAGTGGATACCATCCCACTGTGGAGTACCCGGAAACGACAGAGCTGATCAATTGGCTAAGGAAGGAGCCAAAGAAGAACAGCCTGATGTGCCCGTTACATACCACCAAAAGAAAAGAATGATCAAATCAGTCAGAAAGCCACAAAAACCTGCTCAAGATGACTACCACGTTATGGATAGACCAGAACAAGTCATTATTCTGCGCCTCAGAACAGGGCACAATAGATTACACAACCACATGTATACAAAATTCAAGATTGGTGAAACAGCCATGTGCACATGCGGATTGGCGTCGCAGACAGCAGAGCACATACTCCAAGACTGCCCAAAATATAACATATCTAGGCAAACCTTCTGGCCTAGAGAGACGACAGTGGAAGATAAACTCTATGGACCGCTGTGTGAACTGAAAAAGACGGGTCAATTCACACAAGAGACAGCATTGCAGTTATAGACATATTTCAAGCGAACGAAAGAAGAAGAAGAACATCCGTATAACATTATAGGTTCAACAGCGGAACAAATTCTATAAAAGATTTCAGCTCCCTCCTTCCAGACAGAAACGACATGTTCTATATAACAGTTCAACTCTCCTTCCAGACAGAAACGACATGTTCTATATAACAGTTCAACTCTCCTTCCAGACAGAAACGACATGTTCTATATAACAGTTCAACTCTCCTTCCAGACAGAAACGACATGTTCTATATAACAGTTCAACTCTCCTTCCAGACAGACACGACATATTCTATATAGCAGTTCAACTCTCCTTCCAGACAGACACGACATATTCTATATAACAGTTCAACTCTCCTTCCAGACAGAAACGACATATTCTATTTAACAGTTCAGCACCATCCTTCCAGACAGACACGACATATTCTATATAACAGTACAGCACCCTCCTTCCAGACAGAAACGACATATTCTATATAACAGTTCAGCACATTCCTTCCAGACAGACACGACATATTCTATATAACAGTTCAACTCTCCTTCCAGACAGAAACGACATATTCTATGTAACAGTTCAGTACCCTCCTTCCAGACAGAAACGACATATTCTATATAACAGTTCAGCACCCTCCTTCCAGACATAAACGACATATTCTATATAACAGTTCAGCACCCTCCTTCCAGACAGAAACGACATATTCAATATAACAGTTCAGCACCCTCCTTCCAGACAGAAACGACACCTTCTATATAACATTTCAGCACCTTCAGTAGTATACAATGTACGTTTCGGTTCTTATTTGCCGGAGCCTCCGGTAATTGACCTTGACCTCGGCTGATTTTCACTCCCCCTCGGTCATGAAGTTGGGTGGGGTAAGGGGTGATATCTAGGTCATATCTAAGGGCGATAATCCTAAGATTTTATGTTTCTAAGGGCAGATAACTATTGAGTGGGTGTATAAAATTTTTAATTAATTATTAAAAAAAAAAATAAAATAAAAATAAATAACGACGGGGTGCGGGGTGGTGGCGAGGAGGTGGGCGCGTGGGGTGAGGCTAGGCGGTTCGGGTTTAAACACTATCATCACAGGGTTACAAATGAAAACCTTAAAATGTAAAGATGGTCGATATTATTGATTTTAGCGGGTATAGCTTAGTGAAATTCGTTGGTGAGGGGTGGGTAGCGGCTATTAGTGATTTGTAGAGTGTCGTAGTGGCCTATACACTATCATCACACAGCTTACAAATGAAAACCTTAAAAAGTAAAAAATGGCCGATAATATTGATTGCAGCGGATATAGCTTAGTGAAATTCGTTGGTAAGGGGTGGGTAGTGGTTATTAGTGGTCTGTAGAGGGTCACCGTGGCGTTTTTACTATCATCATACGGGTTACAAATGAAAACCTTAAAAAGTAAAGATGGCCGATATTAATGATTTTAGCGGGTATAGCTTAGTGAAATTTATTGTTAAGGGGTGGGTAGCGGCTAGTAGTGATCCGTAGGGGGTCGTAGTGACCAATACACTGTCAACATACGGGTTACAAATGAAAACATTAAAAAGTAAAGATGGTCCATATTATTGATTGTCTCGGGTATGGCTTAGTGAAATTCGTTGGTAAGGGGTGGGTAGCGACTATTAGTGATCTGTATAGGGATGTATTGGCCTATACACTATCATCATACGGTTACAAATGAAAACCTTAAAATGTAAAGATGGCCGGTATTATCAGTTGCTGTGGGTATGGCTTAGTGAAACTCGATTGCTGTGGGTATCGCTTAGTGAAACTCGGTGATAAGGGATGGATACCCGTTATTAGTGATATATAGAGGGATGTAATGGCCTATACGCTGTCATCATACGGTTACAAATGAAAACCTTAAAATGTAATGATGGCCGGTATTATTGGCTGTAATGGGTATGGCTTAGTGAAACTCGATTTCTGTGGGTATGGCTTGGTGAAACTCGGTGATAAGCGGTGGATACCAGTTATTAGTGACCTATTAGAGGGCTGTAATGGCCTATACACTATCACCATACGGTTACAAATGAAAACATTAAAATGTAAAGATGGCCGGTAATATTGGTTGCTGTGGGTATGGCTTGGTGTCATTCGTTGATAAAGAGTGGGTAGAGGTTATTAGTGCTAGTTAGAGGGTCGTAGTGGTATATACAGTATTATCATATGGGGTATAAATGAAAATCTTAAAAAGTAAAGATGGTCGGTATTAGTGGTTGCAGTGGGTACGGGATAGTGTTATTCGTTGTCAGGGGGTGGATAGTGGTTATTAGTGATATGTGGAGGGTGAGTGGTATATACACTATTAGCATACGGGTACAAATGAAAACCTTTTAAAAGTACAGATGACCTGTATTATTGGTTGTGGTGGCTATGGCTTAGTGAAATTAGATGTTAAGGGGTAAGTGAGTGGATGCGGAGCTAGATAAGTGCTCGAACACTAACATCATACGATTTCAGATCGGTAAATCAAAATGTAATCTCTCTCTCTCTCTCTCTCTCTCTCTCTCTCTCTCTCTCTCTCTCTCTCTCTCTCTCTCCTTGTGTCTATACGGATCTTTGTTTCGTTCCCCAGAAACCCATTTCCAAGACCAATATTTGTTCTCAAACTTGTCTGCTCAGTGCCACACTTCACAGCCAGACAAAACTACAGCTTCTATGTACCACTTCAACATTCAAATAAGAAAATATGTTAACCAATACGAAAAAAAATAGCGGTCAAACTTATAAATATCTTGGCCAAACTTATGAATAGTAGGAAACATTGTTAACCAAATGTGAAAAAATATCGTCAAGAGAGAGAAATATTTCAGCTAAACTTAAAATAGATCAGCCAAACTTATGAAAAGTAGGAAAATTGTCAACCAAATTGGCAAAAGTTAGGCCAAATAAAGAAATACCTCACCCAAACTTATGAAAAGTAGGAAACATTGTTAACCAAATGTAAAAAAAAAAATTAAAAAAAATATCGTCCAGAGAGAGAAATATTTCAACTAAACTTAAAATAGATCAGCCAAACTTATGAAAAGTAGGAAAATTGTCAGCCAAATTGGCAAAAGTTAGGCCAAATACAGAAATATCTCACCCAAACTTATGAAAAGTAGGAAACTTTGTTAGCCAAAGTGGAAAAACCTACGTACGTCAAGTAGGAAAATTCTGTTAGCCAAATGTGAAAAATGTCGGCCAAATACAGAAATACCTCATCCAAATGTATAAAAAGTAGGAAAATTGTTAACCAAACGGGAAAGATATTGACCAACTAGGAAAAGGTATTACTCAAAGAGGAATAATATTGAACAAGTAACGAAATATATCGTTCAAACTTATGAAAAGTAGGAAACTTTGTTAACCACATGTGAAAAATATCACTCAAAGAGAGAAATATCTCGCCCCAACGTATGAAAAGTAGGAAAATTGTCGGCCAAATGGGAAAACGTTAGGCCAAATACAGAAATATCTCACCCAAACTTATGAAAAGTAGGAAACTGTGTTAGCCAAAGTGAAAAAACCTAGGTCAAGTAAGAAAATTCTGATAGCCAAATGTGAAAAGTGTCGGCCAAATACAGAAATAGCTCAACCAAACCTATAAAACGTAGGAAAATTGTTAACCAAACGGGAAAGATATTGACCAACTAGGAAAATGTATTAGTCAAAGAAGAATAATATTGAACAAGTAACGAAATATATCGTTCAAACTTATGAAAAGTAGGAAGCCTTGTTAACCAAATGTGAAAAATTTCACTCAAAGAGAGAAATATCTCGTCGAAACTTATAAAAAATAGGAAAATTGTCGGCCAAATGGGAAAACGTTAGACCAAATACAGAAATAGCTCACCCAAACATATGAAAAGTAGAAAACTTTGTTAGCCAAAGGGGGAAAACCAAGGTCAAGTAGGAAAATGTGTTACCCAAATGTGAAAAACGTCAGCCAAATACAGAAATATCACGTCCACACTTATGAAAACCGGGGAATATTTGTTAGCCAAATAGGAAAAAAGATTGACCAAGTAGGAAAATATGTTAGCCAAATGGAGAAAAAAAAGCAGCCAAAGAAAGAAATATAGCGCCCATACTTATAAACAGTAGGAAAATGTGTCAACCAAAGGGTAAAATTATCAGCCAAAGAGAGAAATATCTAGTCCAGCCTTATAAAAAGTAGAAAAATGTGTCAACCAAATGGTAAAAATGTGAGATGTGATCACCGATGACAGTCGAGGAAGACGTATCTGTACGTAACAGCTATCGGGTAACATACCTATACAGCGATGAGTGGCTAGCGCATGTTATCAGATTATAATATTACAAACGAACACAACACACTGCCCCGACTCAGCCTTAGGTAATGAATGTAACATGGCATGTCAGTGTCCACTATCATAAGAAGCAACGTTATCACGTACCAAATTAGACATGTACACGTTCACTACCTCTCTGTGTGTCTGTACGGAACTACGGAACTCTACAACGTTCCCCAGAAACACATTACAAACGTTAATATATGTTTTACAACTTGTCTGCTCAGTCCCACACTTCACAGCTGGACAAAACTACAGCTTCTATGTACCACTTCAACTTTCAAATAAGAAAATATGTTAACCAAAATAGAAAAATATAGCAGTGAAACTTATAAATATTAATGTGTTTTATAAATTTGGTTGAGATATTTCTGTGTTTGAGCGAACTTATTCCCATTTGGCTGACAAATTTTTCTATTTTTTATAAGTTTAGTTGAAATATTTCTCACTTTGGTAGATATTTTTTCACCATTGGTTAACAAAGTTTCTGAATTTTCATACATTTGGCCGATGCATTTCGTTACTTGGTCAATATGTTTCCCATTTGGCTAACAAATTTTCTTACTTGGCCAAGAGTTTTTCCCATTTCGATAACAAATGTTCCTACTTTTTATAAGTTTGAAAGAGCTATTTCTGTATTTGAGCGACGATTTCCCCTTTGATTAACAAATTTTCCTACTTTTTATAAGTGTGGACGCGTTATTTCTTTTACATGGCTAACATTTTTCCCATTTGGGTAACAAATTTTCCTACTTTTTATAAGTTTAGTTTATATATTTTCTCTCTTTGGCTGATATTTTTTCACATATGGCTATCAAATTTTCCTACTTGGCCAATATTTTTCCTCTTTGACCCGCAAATATTCCTAGTTTTCATAAGTGTGGACGAGATATTTCTGTATTTGGTCGACATTTTTTCAAATTTGGCTAACATATTTTCCTATTTGATCTAAGTCTGTTTCCCTTTGGCTAACAAAGTTTCCTACTTTTCATAAGTTTGGGTGAAATATTTCTATATTTGGTTGACATTGTTTTTCCATTTGGCTGACAATTCTCCTACTTTTTATAAGTTTGGACGAGATATTCCTCTTTTTGGCTGATATTTTTTCACATTTGGTTAACAAAGTTTGCTACTTTTCATAAGATTGAACGATGTATTTCGTTACTTGTTCAATAAGTTTCCTCTTTGACTAACAATTAAGCTCACTTAAACCTTAACATCTAATTTCACTAAGCCATAGCCACCACAACCAATAATACAGATCATCTGTACTTTTAAAAGGTTTTCATTTGTACCCGTATGCTAATAGTGTATATACCACTCACCCTCCACATATCACTAATAACCACTATCCACCCCCTGTCAACGAATAACACTATCCCGTACCCACTGCAACCAATAATACCGACCATCTTTACTTTTTAAGATTTTCATTTATACCCCATATGATAATACTGTATATACCACCACGACCCTCTAACTAGCACTAATAACCTCTATCCACTCTTTATCAACGAATGACACCAAGCCATACCCACAGCAACCAATATTACCGGCCATCTTTACATTTTAATGTTTTCATTTGTAACCGTATGGTGATAGTGTATAGGCCATTACAGCCCTCAATAGGTCACTAATAACTGGTATCCACCGCTTATCACCGAGTTTCACCAAGCCATACCCACAGAAATCGAGTTTCACTAAGCCATACCCATTACAGCCAATAATACCGGCCATCATTACATTTTAAGGTTTTCATTTGTAACCGTATGATGACAGCGTATAGGCCATTACATCCCTCTATATATCACTAATAACGGGTATCTATCCCTTATCACCGAGTTTCACTAAGCGATACCCACAGCAATCGAGTTTCACTAAGCCATACCCACAGCAACTGATAATACTGGCCATCTTTACATTTTAAGGTTTTTCATTTGTAACCGTATGATGATAGTGTATAGGCCAATACATCCCTATACAGATGACTAATAGTCGCTACCCACCCCTTACCAACGAATTTCACTAAGCCATACCCGAGACAATCAATAATATGGACCATCTTTACTTTTTAATGTTTTCATTTGTAACCCGTATGTTGACAGTGTATTGGTCACTACGACCCCCAACGGATCACTACTAGCCGCTACCCACCCTTAACAATAAATTTCACTAAGCTATACCCACTAAAATCATTAATATCGGCCATCTTTACTTTTTAAGGTTTTCATTTGTAACCCGTATTATGATAGTAAAAACGCCACGATGATCCTCTACAGACCACTAATAACTACTACCCACCCCTTACCAACGAATTTCACTAAGCTATATCCGCTGCAATCAATATTATCGACCCTTTTTTACTTTTTAAGGTTTTCATTTGTAAGCTGTGTGATGATAGTGTATAGGCCGCTAAGACACTCTACAAACCACTAATAGCCGCTACCCACCCCTCACCAACGAATTTCACTAAGCTATGCCCGCTAAAATCAATAATATCGACCATCTTTACATTTTAAGGTTTTCATTTGTAACCCTATGATGATAGTGTTTAAACCCGAACCGCCTAGCCTCATCCCACGCGCCCACACCCTCGCCACCACCCCGCATCCCGTCGTTATTTATTTTTATTTTTATTTATTTTATTTTATTGTTTAATAATTAATTAAAATTTTTATACACCCACTCAATAGTTATCTGCCCTTAGAAACATAAAATCTTAGGATTATCGCCCTTAGATATGACCTAGATATCACCCCTTACCCCACCCAACTTCATGACCGAGGGGGAGTGAAAATCTGCCGAGGTCAAGGTCAATTACCGGAGGCTCCGGCAAATAAGAACCAAAACGTCCATTGTATACTACTACCTTCCTTCCAGACAGAAACGACACATTCTATATAACAGTTCAGCACCCTCCTTCCAGACAGAAACGACACATTCTATATAACAGTTCAGCACCTTCCTTCCAGACAGAAACGACATATTCTAGATAACAGTTCAGCACCCTCCTTCCAGACAACGACATATTCTATATAACAATTCAGCACCCTCCTTTCAGACAGACACGACATATTCTATTAACAGTTCAGCACCCTCCTTCCAGACAGACACAACATATTCTATTTAACAGTTCAGCACCCTCCTTCCAGACAGACACGACATATTCTATTTAACAGTTCAGCACCCTCCTTCCAGACAGACACAACATATTCTATTTAACAGTTCAGCACCCTCCTTCCAGACAGACACGACATATTCTATATAACAGTTAAACTTTCCTTCCAGACAGACACGACATATTCTATATAACAGTTCAGCACCCTCCTTCCAGACAGAAACGACATATTCTATTTTACATTTCAGCTCCCTACTTCCAGACAGAAACGACATATTCTATATAACAGTTCAGCACCCTCCTTCCAGACAGAAACGACATATTCTATATAACAGTTCAGCACCCTCCTTCCAGACAGAAAAGACATTTTCTATATAACAGTTCAGCACCCTCCTTCCAGACAGAAACGACATATTCTATATAACAGTTCAGCACCCTCCTTCCAGACAGAAAAGACATATTCTATATAACAGTTCAGCACCTTCCTTCCAGACAGACACGACATATTCTATATAACAGTTCAGCACCCTCCTTCCAGACAGACACGACATATTCTATATAACAGTTCAGCACCCTCCTTCCAGACAGAAACGACGTATTCTATATAACAGTTCAACTCTCCCTCCAGACAGACACGACATATTCTATATAACAGTTCAACTCTCCCTCCAGACAGACACGACATATTCTATATAACAGTTCAGCACCCTCCTTCCAGACAGACATGACATATTCTATATAACAGTTCAGCACCCTCCTTCCAGACAGAAATGACGCATTCTATATAACAGTTCAGCACCTTCCTTCCAGACAGACACGACATATTCTATATAACAGTTCAACTCTCCTTCCAGACAGACACGACACATTCTATATAACAGTTGAACTCTCCTTCCAGACAGAAACGACATATTCTATATAACAGTTCAGCACCCTCCTTCCAGACAGACACGACATATTCTATATAACAGTTCAACTCTCCTTCCAGACAGACACGACATATTCTATATAACAGTTCAACTCTCCTTCCAGACAGAAACGACATATTCTATATAACAGTTGAACTCTCCTTCCAGACAGACACGACATATTCTATATAACAGTTCAGCACCTTCCTTCCAGACAGACACGACATATTCTATATAACAGTTCAGCACCTTCCTTCCAGACAGACACGACATATTCTATATAATAGTTCAACTCTCCTTCCAGACAGACACGACATATTCTATATAACAGTTCAACTCTCCTTCCAGACAGAAACGACATATTCTATATAACAGTTCAGCACCTTCCTTCCAGACAGACACGACATATTCTATATAACAGTTGAACTCTCCTTCCAGACAGACACGACAGATTCTATATAACAGTTCAACTCTCCTTCCAGACAGAAACGACATATTCTATATAACAGTTCAGCACCTTCTTTCCAGACAGACACGACATATTCTATATAACAGTTCAACTCTCCTTCCAGACAGACACGACAGATTCTATATAACAGTTCAACTCTCATTCCAGACAGAAACGACATATTCTATATAACAGTTCAGCACCCTCCTTCCAGACAGACACGACATATTCTATATAACAGTTCAGCACCCTCGTTCAGACAGACACGACATATTCTATATAACAGTTCAACTCTCCTTCCAGACAGACACGACAGATTCTATATAACAGTTCAACTCTCCTTCCAGACAGAAACGACATATTCTATATATAAGTACAGCACCCTCCTTCCAGACATAAACGACGTATTCTATATAACAGTACAGCACCCTCCTTCCAGACATAAACGACGTATTCTATATAACAGTTCAGCACCTTCCTTCCAGACAGACATGACATATTCTATATAACAGTACAGCACCCTCCTTCCAGACAGACATGACATATTCTATATAACAGTACTGCACCCTCCTTCCAGACAGACATGACATATTCTATATAACAGTTCAGCACCCTCCTTCCAGACATAAACGACATATTCTATATAACAGTTCAACTCTCCCTCCCTCCAGACACGACACATTCTATATAACAGTTGAACTCTCCTTCCAGACAGACACGACAGATTCTATATAACAGTTGAACTCTCCTTCCAGACAGACACGACAGATTCTATATAACAGTTGAACTCTCCTTCCAGACAGACACGACAGATTCTATATAACAGTTCAGCACCCTCCTTCCAGACAGAAACGACATATTCTATATAACAGTTCAACTCTCCCTCCAGACAGACACGACACATTCTATATAACAGTTGAACTCTCCTTCCAGACAGACACGACGGATTCTATATAACAGTTGAACTCTCCTTCCAGACAGACACGACACATTCTATATAACAGTTGAACTCTCCCTCCAGACAGACACGACACATTCTATATAACAGTTGAACTCTCCTTCCAGACAGACACGACAGATTCTATATAACAGTTCAGCACCCTCCTTCCAGACATAAACGACGTATTCTATATAACAGTACAGCACCCTCCTTCCAGACAGAAATGACGCATTCTATATAACAGTACAGCACCTTCCTTCCAGACATAAACGACATATTCTATATAACAGTACAGCACCCTCCTTCCAGACAGAAATGACGCATTCTATATAACAGTACAGCACCTTCCTTCCAGACAGACACGACATATTCTATATAACAGTTCAACTCTCCCTCCAGACAGACACGACATATTCTATATAACAGCTGAACTCTCCTTCCAGACAGACATGACATATTCTATATAACAGTTCAACTCTCCTTCCAGACAGACACGACAGATTCTATATAACAGTTCAACTCTCCCTCCAGACAGACACGACATATTCTATATAACAGTTCAACTCTCCTTCCAGACAGACATGACATATTCTATATAACAGTTCAACTCTCCTTCCAGACAGACACGACAGATTCTATATAACAGTTCAACTCTCCTTCCAGACAGAAACGACATATTCTATATAACAGTTGAACTCTCCTTCCAGACAGACACGACATATTCTATATAACAGGTCAACTCTCCTTCCAGACAGACACGACATATTCTATATAACAGTTCAACTCTCCTTCCAGACAGACACGACATATTCTATATAACAGGTCAACTCTCCTTCCAAACAGACACGACATATTCTATATAACAGTTCAACTCTCCTTCCAGACAGACACGACATATTCTATATAACAGTTCAGCACCCTCCTTCCAGACAGACACGACATATTCTATATAACAGTTCATCTCTCCTTCCAGACAGACACGATGTATTCTATATAACAGTTCAGCTCTCCTTCCAGACAGACACGACATATTCTATATAACAGGTCAACTCTCCTTCCAGACAGACACGACATATTCTTTATAACAGTTCAGCACCCTCCTTCCAGACAGACACGATGTATTCTATATAACAGGTCAACTCTCCTTCCAGACAGACACGACATATTCTATATAACAGTTCAACTCTCCTTCCAGACAGACACGACATATTCTATATAACAGTTCAACTCTCCTTCCAGACAGACACGACATATTCTATATAACAGGTCAACTCTCCTTCCAAACAGACACGACATATTCTATATAACAGTTCAACTCTCCTTCCAGACAGACACGACATATTCTATATAACAGTTCAGCACCCTCCTTCCAGACAGACACGACATATTCTATATAACAGTTCAACTCTCCTTCCAGACAGACACGATGTATTCTATATAACAGTTCAGCTCTCCTTCCAGACAGACACGACATATTCTATATAACAGGTCAACTCTCCTTCCAGACAGACACGACATATTCTTTATAACAGTTCAGCACCCTCCTTCCAGACAGACACGACATATTCTATATAACAGTTCAACTCTCCTTCCAGACAGACACGATGTATTCTATATAACAGGTCAACTCTCCTTCCAGACAGACACGACATATTCTATATAACAGTTCAACTCTCCTTCCAGACAGACACGATGTATTCTATATAACAGTTCAACTCTCCTTCCAGACAGACACGATATATTCTATATAACAGTTCAACTCTCCTTCCAGACAGACACGATGTATTCTATATAACAGTTCAACTCTCCTTCCAGACAGAAACGACATATTCTATATAACAGTTCAACTCTCCTTCCAGACAGACACGACATATTCTATATAACAGTTTAACTCTCCTTCCAGACAGACACGACATATTCTATATAACAGTTCAACTCTCCTTCCAGACAGACACGACATATTCTATATAACAGTTCAACTCTCCTTCCAGACAGACACGACATATTCTATATAACAGTTCAGCTCTCCTTCCAGACAGACACGATGTATTCTATATAACAGTTCAACTCTCCTTCCAGACAGACACGACATATTCTATATAACAGGTCAACTCTCCTTCCAGACAGACACGACATATTCTATAAAACAGTTCAGCACCCTCCTTCCAGACAGACACGACATATTCTATATAACAGTTCAACTCTCCTTCCAGACAGACACGATGTATTCTATATAACAGGTCAACTCTCCTTCCAGACAGACACGACATATTCTATATAACAGTTCAGCACCCTCCTTCCAGACAGACACGACATATTCTATATAACAGTTCGGCACCCTCCTTCCAGACAGACACGACATATTCTATATAACAGTTCAACTCTCCTTCCAGACAGACGCGACATATTCTATATATAACAGTTCAACTCTCCTTCCAGACAGACACGATGTATTCTATATAACAGTTCAACTCTCCTTCCAGACAGACACGATATATTCTATAAACAGTTCAACTCTCCTTCCAGACAGACACGATGTATTCTATATAACAGTTCAACTCTCCTTCCAGACAGAAACGACATATTCTATATAAAAGTTCAACTCTCCTTCCAGACAGACACGACATATTCTATATAACAGTTCAACTCTCCTTCCAGACAGACACGACCATATTCTATATAACAGGTCAACTCTCCTTCCAGACAGACACGACATATTCTATATAACAGTTCAACTCTCCTTCCAGACAGACACGATATATTCTATATAACAGTTCAACTCTCCTTCCAGACAGACACGACATATTCTATATAACAGTTCAGCTCTCCTTCCAGACAGACACGATGTATTCTATATAACAATTAAACTCTCCTTCCAGACAGACACGACATATTCTAATATAACAGGTCAACTCTCCTTCAGACAGACACGACATATTCTATATAACAGTTCAGCACCCTCCTTCCAGACAGACACGACATATTCTATATAACAGTTCAACTCTCCTTCCAGACAGACACGATGTATTCTATATAACAGGTCAACTCTCCTTCCAGACAGACACGACATATTCTATATAACAGTTCGGCACCCTCCTTCCAGACAGACACGACATATTCTATATAACAGTTCAACTCTCCTTCCAGACAGACGCGACATATTCTATATAACAGTTCAACTCTCCTTCCAGACAGACACGATGTATTCTATATAACAGGTCAACTCTCCTTCCAGACAGACACGACATATTCTATATAACAGTTCAGCACCCTCCTTCCAGACAGACACGACATATTCTATATAACAGTTCGGCACCCTCCTTCCAGACAGACACGACATATTCTATATAACAGTTCAACTCTCCTTCCAGACAGACGCGACATATTCTATATAACAGTTCAACTCTCCTTCCAGACAGACACGATGTATTCTATATAACAGGTCAACTCTCCTTCCAGACAGACACGACATATTCTATATAACAGTTCAGCACCCTCCTTCCAGACAGACACGACATATTCTATATAACAGTTCAGCACCCTCCTTCCAGACAGACACGACATATTCTATATAACAGTTCAACTCTCCTTCCAGACAGACACGACATATTCTATATAACAGTTCGGCACCCTCCTTCCAGACAGACACGACATATTCTATATAACAGTTCAACTCTCCTTCCAGACAGACGCGACATATTCTATATAACAGTTCAACTCTCCTTCCAGACAGACACGATGTATTCTATATAACAGGTCAACTCTCCTTCCAGACAGACACGACATATTCTATATAACAGTTCAACTCTCCTTCCAGACAGACACGACATATTCTATATAACAGTTCAACTCTCCTTCCAGACAGACACGATGTATTCTATATAACAGTTCAACTCTCCTTCCAGACAGACACGATATATTCTATATAACAGTTCAACTCTCCTTCCAGACAGACACGATGTATTCTATATAACAGTTCAACTCTCCTTCCAGACAGAAACGACATATTCTATATAACAGTTCAACTCTCCTTCCAGACAGACACGACATATTCTATATAACAGTTCAACTCTCCTTCCAGACAGACACGACATATTCTATATAACAGTTCAACTCTCCTTCCAGACAGACACGACATATTCTATATAACAGTTCAACTCTCCTTCCAGACAGACACGACATATTCTATATAACAGTTCAACTCTCCTTCCAGACAGACACGACATATTCTATATAACAGTTCAACTCTCCTTCCAGACAGAAACGACATATTCTATATAACAGTTCAACTCTCCTTCCAAACAGACACGACATATTCTATATAACAGTTCAACTCTCCTTCCAGACAGAAACGACATATTCTATATAACAGTTCAACTCTCCTTCCAGACAGACACGACATATTCTATATAACAGTTCAACTCTCCTTCCAGACAGACACGACATATTCTATATAACAGTTCAACTCTCCTTCCAGACAGACACGACATATTCTATATAACAGTTCAACTCTCCTTCCAGACAGACACGACATATTCTATATAACAGTTCAACTCTCCTTCCAGACAGACACGACATATTCTATATAACAGTTCAACTCTCCTTCCAGACAGAAACGACATATTCTATATAACAGTTCAACTCTCCTTCCAGACAGACACGACATATTCTATATAACAGTTCAACTCTCCTTCCAGACAGAAACGACATATTCTATATAACAGTTCAACTCTCCTTCCAGACAGAAACGACATATTCTATATAACAGTTGAACTCTCCTTCCAGACAGACACGACATATTCTATATAACAGTTGAACTCTCCTTCCAGACAGACATGACATATTCTATATAACAGTTAAACTCTCCTTCCAGACAGACACGACATATTCTATATAACAGTTGAACTCTCCTTCCAGACAGACACGCCAGATTCTATATAACAGTTCAACTCTCCTTCCAGACAGAAACGACATATTCTATATAACAGTTGAACTCTCCTTCCAGACAGACACGACATATGTAACAGAAGTAGAGTATTAGTATTAGGTGGGAAAGGGCTACGGCACGATTGAGCATCGGGGGAGAATGGGAAGAGAGATGCTCAAGTCGTGACGTAGTTGGTTGTCAAGTGAGAGTTGACTTACAGAGCAAGAACTGAGTGGACGCCATATCATGTCCAGATGTCATCTATAATCAATAAACAACTTTTGTAATAAACTCGTTCGACTGACTCTGTTATACAGTCAGAAATGGTGCCGTGACCAGGATACGAATCTGGAGTGTCGTCGCGGAATCACAACATGCTATCCAAGGTGATTATGGAACTAAACTAAAACTTTTGAGAAGATCGCGTGATGTTTAAGTTAAGTGCCCAAAGACAGAGTTTCAGTACGAGTCTAAACTTATGTTAAAAGGAAGAGCGCAGTTGGAAAAATGGCCAATAAGTTATCTGTGAGAAGTACAGCAACCAAAAGCCTGGCCAGGGGTGGTTGTCTGTAAGTCTTTTTTAAGACTTGTTATCAAAATTTGATTGGCGTCAGGAGAAGAATGAAAACCAACTTGCCATAACGGGTTGCAGCGCCTGCGATTGTCATCAACTGTAAACACCATCCTGGCGGCTCCTCTTATCTCGAGCGAACAGGAGTTTTTGCTGAAGGTCAGACCAGTTTAATCGTTGTCTCGAGCGAGCGGCATTTTTGCTGAAGGTCAAGCCACTTTAATCGTTGTCTTGAGCGAGCAAGAGTTTGCTGAAGGTCAATCCAGTCTGATCGTTGTTGCAGGTGAGCAAGAATTTTTCAATAGCACAATCAAGACGGCAGCTAAATACCTCGTTCCTTCATGGATTGGCCCATGTTTTGTTGACGTTTCAGACTATCTCGGGGCTCCACTACAAATGAGAGCCGCTCGCTAATCCTTTTGGGCTCTGTTGCATGTGAGTCGTTCTCAAGACGTCGCTTTGATGTGCCCTGTCATCGGGTGAACAGAAGGCTGAAGGCTGGTAGGGACCCAACCAGGGGTTGAAGTTACTGAGACGTGGAGAAGAAGAAACTCCCTAACTACCTGATGATACCTGAAACGTGATCGATTGGAGGAGCATTTCAGCTGGTACAGACTCCTGGCGTTTGAATTTAACCTGACGGCGAACCTAGAAGAATACGTCTTGCTTGGATCGGGAAACAAGAGTAGGGTAATCTGTAAACCTATTAACTGGTCGAACTGTTCTTGGTGTATAAATGATTTATATTTCTTAAATTAGCAAGTTACAAATGTGAAATTGTTTGCTTGGTCTGTATAATAATATTTCAGCATAGCAGAACCATCACAGCACAGTGGAGAAACAGGCATAATTGAGAATTATTTCGGCTGAGCTCAAGACTTCGAGTTTTTTTTCCAGGTACTAAGGAATATGCAGAAGAAGAAGTAGAAATATCGTTTCAAGCCTGGTAGAAATCACAAAGAACTTAATATGAATTACTTATGTGGAATTACAACGTGTTAGTACATGGTTAGGGGAATTAAAGGTGTCAATTACTGAAGTAGAGAATTTTGTGGAAACGTTGAAGAACAGAACGACTAGACAAGACCCTTATAGAATTATAGACTGTAATGGAGTAGGAAAGAATAACAGGAGACAGCCATTGCTTAATAAACACAGAAGACAATATGGTTATGACGAACCAAGGCCTGATGTATATAGAGTAAAAGACGGTGAGAAGAACAGACGTAATAGTGAAAGGTCGGACTGGTATAGCTGTTATAAATACAAAAATGGGAGTGAGAGAAACCTTTCAAGGAAATCATGGGGCTGGCCCTCTCACAGTGCAACCACTAGAAAAAGACGTAACGACTGGTTTGAAAAGAGACAAAGACAATATTTGAAGTCAGGATCGAAGGACAGAGTAGAACACAAAGATAAGAATTCAACGACTCCTAAAGTACTTGCCAATATTAGGATTGAACAGGAAAAGAAGACGACGGTATTAGTAAAGAAAATAAACCGAGAGACACAGACGCAGGCAGGTAATACGATAGAAAATAGTACGCAGACTCAGGTAGATACAGTAGAGAAAAAGGTCCAGGTACAACCAGCCAGCAAGATAACAAAGGGAAGTCAAACTGACTTAATAGAAACTCAGTCAAAAACCAACTCACTTTGATTAAGGGAGACAAGGTTGAAGTTAAGAAAGATAGACAGACGAGAACCAAGGACGAAAGAAAGCCAAAGAGGAAAAGTATTGAAGAAAGAAATTGTAGTATGATAGTTAATAGAGGTACTGCCGTGTCAAGTTACTCAGGTATAGACATGAAACTAATTCCCAAATGGTGTAGGAATATTAGCTGTCAGAGTTCAGGTTACGGAGAAGATATTCCTACCGCCGCATATTATAGTGATGCTGAAATAGATATTAATACTGATGATTCAGAGAATGAGAGAATTGCACTACGAACAGATCCTGAATCGAAGCGTGATGTTCCCTCATACGGTGTAGTTCCTGGTAGACAAATGGACAGAGTTTTGGTTAGTGACTCTTTAGAACTAGATAATACCAGTTTATATGACAGGAAAGTAGGGAAGGCTAAGAGACGAATACCAAGAAAGAAAAAGAAAGTCAGACGTTCTAAAGATGACTATGGGAATAGGGTCGACGTGGTTGCAGTAGGCTATGGCTCTGATGAAGGAACTATTATCAGTGTGTCATCTGAAGACGAGATGGGGAAGTACAAACGTTACGTAAGGTATACAGGAAACAGTGAGCAGACCGACGCAAATAAAGGAAATAGAAAGAAATCATTTAAGAAGAAGAATAATAGTAGACAGATAGCGGGAATTTACTCAACGACAGAAAGTGACTTAGGAAAAATAGAAGACCTTATGACCTTAAGACCTGAGTACTTTAACAGGTTAACAACAGATACCGAAGATGACATAATTAGGGAGAGACGTACTAATGTATTGAGAGACAATGAAGTATTTAACTTGGACACACTCTATAACTGTTAAAATTCCTTGGGTGAGGAAGGAAAATGGAATAGTTTTGGTTTATGAGAAGAATTGCGGTTTGAGCATATAGATATATGAGCTGTCTAAAATAGGCAGATGAAATTTTGGTGTAGCATCGCATGGTACAGGGTAGGCAATGGTGTTGTTGAGGATAGAGAGTTACGGCAAATGATATTCTACGTGGATACGTAATACAGGATATCTTCTGTTTGCTTACGATGTAGGGAGAGTAAACTAGGTAAAAATACTCCTTTGTCCGGAATGAAAAAAATGGAGAGTTAATCAGGTTGACTGATGTATAACTGATGTGATTAAAGTAGAGTAGATTCAGCACAGAATTAGTAGAGGGTGAGAGATAAATGGTTTGACTCAGAGCTATGACATGATGCCTGAGATAGTTTCGTTTGTTGGTTTGAGAAGAAAGAATAGTATTGTATGAAGCTGAACCGAGAAAGTCTGGTGAGGAGATATAGATTGAGGAGGAATTGAGTATCCTGTGAGTAAAATAGTCTGTTGAACGCGAGAATATTAAGAGTAAAAGACTGTAGAAGTTGATGATTGAAGAATACGAGTTACGTCGTGCTTGTGGAGAAAGTAGAGCTGATTAAGTCTGAGAAAGTTGTTGTGTGGAGAAATATAGAATGCGGAATGAAGTTTGTTTGAGAGATAGTTGATAGTGCTGTAAAAGAGATATAAGTTACGAGAGATAATGTAAAGGGTCTGATCTTCGTACAGGAGTGAATGATTGAGAAAAGTAGAAATAAGAAAGCAGTGAATTGTGAAAGTCCTGTGGAGTAATTCGTCTGGTTATGCGTTGTTCATAGGTGACGACGACTAAGTAAAGCACATAGATAAAATGTAATACTTGCGCTGATATATCTTGTGTGAATGTGTGTGGAGGAGATCAATACGCTTAGATTGTGGTGAGTGATTGCTGGAATGTTGAATTGGCGTCTAAATTGTTTTTGTAGTAATAGTATGGACACGTTAGGTTGTCGCGATGCGAGAGTAGTCGTGAGATGAGAGCGAGGTTGTGTATCATTGTCCGTGTGAATATGCGAAGAGTGGTTGATAAGTGACGTTGATAAAACGTGGAACATAGAGTATACGAAAATTGAGAGATAGAAAGAACATGATTGGAGAATTGTGATGTCTTTTCGTTAGAATATCTGACGTTGGAAGGAAATTATGGAAGTTGTATGACGGAAACAGAGTTAACATTCTGAATGATGTTTCATAAAACATGTTTAGTATTCTTGACAGGGACATGTCGAAGCAGGAATGCCTAATACTGAGAAATGAGGAAAGTGAGGTCCGTTGTCAGTTATAAGTGGCGTGGGTTGCTGTTCTGAAAGAGTCCCGATAAATAGGAAGAAGAGTGAAAGATACGGAGGTAAATAAGCTTAGTTAAGTGAATGTTGGAGAACGTGTTCCGATAAGGGTGACCGGTTTGATTATCGTCACGATGCAAGAGTGATAGGAGAGACTTGAGGATAGCTTAGAGTAGTGCTGGCGAGACGTTGAAAGTACTGATGCAGGAGAATGAAATATTAATTGCGTCGGGTAGACGAGAAAATTAGAAGTAGAATTAGTTGTATTGGTGAGAGGTCTATAGTAAATAGACAAGTTCTTTTGATAGGAGTAGCATGGTGGAGATACTGTAGTTAACAGTAATGATTAAGAAGTGGTAGTGATGTTTGGTACAAATCCAAGGGAAACAATTGGTGTACCGAGCCACAGGTTAATTAGTAGATAGATTACGGCTGGTACATTGAGATGACATTGGAATAATCGCCACATTAGTAATAGATAAAATGAGTCGACCTGTAGTTTACAGTGCTTTTTTAAGATGATATTCCAGATGTTATGATGTGTTAGGACTTAGTTTTGTAAAAGATAGAAAATTGTGAGGGGAGAGAATCAATGATAGTACGGTCATTGTGGATTACTGGTTTTTTTTGTGGGGAGAACAAATATTGTTCTAAATTACAGAAGTTAGTCTGTAGTTAACAGATATACATACGTAGCAGTGAAGTGTTTTGTTTTCTCGGTCATAAAAATACTGGAATGATTTGTATAAATAGATATGTGTTACGTTAGTTCGTATGGGAGGCCAAGGTTGATGGGCCACTGTACGTAGTAATTTGAAGGGAGTTGTATTTTTTTGAAAACCTTCTCTTTAGCGAGAAGACAATTGTTTTAAGGAGTCTGAGTTTTAATGCCTCATATATAATATGTTTTTTTTTTGGTGCTTGATTTGGTACTGTAAAATGATTGTTATTATTTTAGAATAGGATTATTGTGTTCTTAGAATTGTGCATACAAACTACTGGTCCGTAAAAGAGACCAGTAGTATTAGGTAACAATAGATTAGGATGTATGTTGTATTATTTTAATCATCATCACCATCGTCATCACCATCATCATCACCATCATCATCATACCTTTAATTGAGATGAGGGGAAACATAAATGATGTTATAAAAATTTGGGGGTGGGGTATGATATCCTGTTGTGATTTTATTTCGCTGTTTTGTATGTTAAATAGTAGTTCATTAAGTTATGTTTAAATTACAGGGTTTTGTCTAGAATAAAGACAATACAGGGGGCTTTAATTAGGACCCTTCGTTCAGAAAAGAGTTAATAAAACTACTGAGAGCTAATAGAGAGACACATTCTCTTTGTAAAGAATAAGTTCATGGGTATTCTGTTGCTGTGATAATCAGCGTAGAGAGGTTGATATGGTTATGAATTAGAGGAAACATATACCGGGGATGGTTATGGGAAAGTTTAGAGTTACACTAAAGTCAACATTGATTGGAAATATATGGATTGGAAGCCATATGGGGGAAGAAAAGATTAATATAGCAGTGGGGTAAATGAGGAGAAAGTTTTAAACATAGTTTCCATGGGGTCAGAAGAGCCATGATGTACACAGGATTGTGGGGTTATAGAAGAAGTAGGTAACGGGTTACCCCAGACAAATAGCAAAAACATGAATTGAATCCATGTTTAAATCTGAAGAGTGATTAGACACTGTGGATAGCAGTAAAATAGTAAGAAATGAACATAGTGGAGACATAATGACAAGGGGTTTTTGAGGGTCCGTGATATATGGACTGAGATAAAGTTGATTGCAAGCAGTCACAGACATGAGTTCAGTGGTGGTGTTTTTTGCTGCTGTGGGTTACGGCATGAATTATGAATTGAGAGGTGGAAGATTTTAGAGAGGCATTGGGTTCCATGGCCTTGGCATGATGTTAATGTTTATCCCTTTGGGTGTTATAAGCTTCAGAGATAGGATAATAAGTGGGTTGCTGGAGTAGTGTATATAATGGTCAGATTACGTGAATATTTATGATGTTGTGTTTGATGGTTAACATTCCGAAGTTACTGGTGTCTGTAATAAATAGACATTTAAGGGGAGGTTCGGAGTTAATGGGTTGCTGTTGATAACGGCATAAGTGGAGGTTTTAATAGATATGCCCATAAATGGACAGTAAGGGGTCGCTGAAATTTTCGGCGAGATTCTGAGTGAGGTATAGGAGAAGATTAGTTATGTGAGGTGATGTGTATAATGTTGGAAGAGGTCTTGAGGAATAATGGACCTTTTTAATTGTGTCCTCGGGATGTGTTTTGTGGTTGACATTACAATGCGAGGTTGAGGTAAGGTACTAAAGTTAGTAGTGTCTGTAGTATATAGACATTTGGGGAATGAATAATGATTTTTGATGGTTGGTAAGTGGTGCTGTAGATAGCAGCGTAAACGTTTACCATAATGAGTGGTACTGTATGAGATATAATTATTTTTAGACTTTATTACATAAAGTCTCAATTGACATAGGGGGGTAAAGGAGTGTGGTTTGGTCAAGGTGTGTATGATTTAGCTAAGTGTAGTTTTTGTAAGAAAGAGTTCTACTGCTTCTTTGAATTTCCGGTGGCCACCGATTCTTTGTCTTCCTATCGTGTGAAAGTGATTTCAGGGGAATTGGTAGTGTTGGTGATAAAATTTAGGAGTTGGTGTCAGCGTTTGAAATTGTAAACGGATTGCTGATGAAGTGGAAAAGAAGTATTTAAGAAGATGTGTTATGATGTATTGTATAAAGTTGAGATTTAAATGTTATTAATATATGTTGTGTTAAATTTTGAATAGCCAAGAAGTTCATAGTTCATAGTGGTGAGTAGATAAGTTGGTTTGGGGAAGATTAGAGGAGTTGGGGGAGGTAAGGAAAAAGAGGGAATAGAGTAAGGGGATTAGGAGTAAAGATTTTTTCCTTTATAAGAAAAATTCCTTAAATAACATGGGGAGGTGTAACAGAAGTAGAGTATTAGTATTAGGTGGGAAAGGGCTACGGCACGATTGAGCATCGGGGGAGAATGGGAAGAGAGATGCTCAAGTCGTGACGTAGTTGGTTGTCAAGTGAGAGTTGACTTACAGAGCAAGAACTGAGTGGACGCCATATCATGTCCAGATGTCATCTATAATCAATAAACAACTTTTGTAATAAACTCGTTCGACTGACTATGTTATACATATTCTATATAACAGTTCAACTCTCCTTCCAGACAGACACGACATATTCTATATAACAGTTCAACTCTCCTTCCAGACAGACATGACATATTCTATATAACAGTTAAACTCTCCTATTAGACAGACACGACATATTCTATATAACAGTTCAACTTTCCTTCCAGACAGACACGACATATTCTATATAACAGTTCAACTCTCCTTCCAGACAGACACGACATATTCTATATACACAGCTCTCTCCTTCCAGACAGACACGACATATTCTATATAACAGTTCAACTCTCCTTCCAGACAGACACGACATATTCTATATAACAGTTCAACTCTCCTTCCAGACAGACACGACATATTCTATATAACAGTTAAACTCTCCTTCCAGACAGAAACTACATATTCTATATAACAGTTCAACTCTCCTTCCAGACAGAAACGACATATTCTATATAACAGTTCAGCACCCTCCTTCCAGACAGACAAGACATATTCTATATAACAGTACAACTCTCCTTCCAGACAGACACGACATATTCTATATAACAGTTCAACCCTCCTTCCAGACCGACACGACATATTCTATAAAACAGTTCAGCTCTCCTTCCAGACAGACACGACATATTCTATATAACAGTTCAACTCTCCTTCCAGACAGACACGACATATTCTATATAACAGTTCAACTCTCCTTCCAGACAGACACGACATATTCTATATAACAGTTCAACTCTCCTTCCAGACAGACACGACATATTCTATATAACAGTTCAACTCTCCTTCCAGACAGACACGACATATTCTATATAACAGTTCAACTCTCCTTCCAGACAGACACGACATATTCTATATAACAGTTCAACTCTCCTTCCAGACAGACACGACATATTCTTTATAACAGTTGAACTCTCCTTCCAGACAGACACGACATATTCTATATAACAGTTCAGCATCCTCCTTCCAGACAGACACGACATATTATATTATAACAGTTCAACTCTCCTTCCAGACAGACACGACATATTCTATATAACAGTTCAACTCTCCTTCCAGACAGACACGACATATTCTATATAACAGTTCAACTCTCCTTCCAGACAGACACGACATATTCTATATAACAGTTCAACTCTCCTTCCACACAGAAACGACAAAATACACAGCGTAGTCTATACAAATGCTACTACGTCTAGTGTAGTGGATTGAGTTTTGTTTGTGGATTAGCTTTCCTTATTGACAATGTCCCCCGCCATCAGGCGAACCCACTCCAGCTTCTGAGGTACTTGTACTTTACGTCCCCAAGTCAAGGACGAGAAGTCAACGTTTCAGTCTATCTGAAAGGTGTACAGGTTGAACTCGCTACCTCAGCATCAGCACACCGGAAGTTTAATGCGTGTGCTCTTATCCATTTGGCCAAGCTGACCACCACGATGAAGATGATGATGATATTCCACTCAATATCCATCGATCATCGAGAAGAATGTGACCAGCTTGTTTATGGAGCATATTCGCTAGATTAAAACTTTGTACTTCAGTTTGAGGCTTCAGCTTAATCACTGAGAACATGATGATGATGGGGCCGTAAACTATATAAGTTTCGGAGGGCTTGTATTATAAATCATCATCGTCATCATCTTCCTCCTTTGCTGTCAAGAGTCGTGGGGAGGAATATGTGACTTTTCAGTACCCCGTGGGTGGCACTAACCTCGTTCTGAGTCACAGCATCAGTAGTCTCTATCCAGAACGGCATGGGTCGAGATCTCTGGAGAGACACGAGCACCTACGCTACCCTGCAAGACACATGTTGATAATGAGGTGTGATGCAAACAAGAAGTCCCTGGGTGCTGTGACATGGCAGTCTGTTTGCAGGCGGCTTTCTGTTAGTTCATTATCCCCTTAGGGTAAGAAAGCTGTACATCTGTGTCCACAATTAGCAATCAGCTTCACCATAGGCAAAAAAGAGACAACTAAACAAATTTGAAGTAGAGACTGGGTTTGCACACACAAATAAATGAAGGCAAAAGGGATGAGAAAAGAGAAAGGAAGACATATAAATACGGCAAAGATCAAACAGACTTTAACTTTTTTTAAAAGTAATATCCGGTATTTTTTTTTGTTAATTATTGTACGTGTTTGAAAAAAAGAAATCTCTGGCTTATTAGTTTATTTTAAGATAACTCGGAAATGAACAGAAAATCCACCTGATTACGGCGAGATCTATACAATGGTGTTTGAAGGGGGCATAATTGACAACTTGGTGCAGCTGGCATCCGTTAGGTAACACGGTTGTGGAACTTGCTAGGAAGAACCGGTGAGGTGGTGTCCAAAATAGACCACTATTTACTGTACTGTGTTTTCATGCCATTCTTTAAAAAAAAAAAAAACCTATTTTAGAAAAAACGACGTTTTTATTCCACATTCTGACATTAAAAAAAAAAGAAAAAAAAAAAAGAATGTCTTTTTTAAATGCTATCTGCTTTTAATAGATCAAGATAAATTAAATATTTTGCCACCTACATGCTAGTAATTGTAAGCTTTAAAAAACTCATTTCAGTAATTAGTTGGCATGCAAAACTTAACTGAAGACCCTTATGTTTTGTCAACAGGATTAGTATATAAAGATCGGGTGTTCAAAGACGTACACAGAAGCCGTCTGGAGTCAGACGGGAAAAGAATCTTTAAACTTCATCTTCTCATCACAGCTGGTGATTTGAATTATACCCATCGGAAGGCGAAACGAAAGTAAGTCATAATCATCATCATCATCATCTTCCACTTTTGTCGACAAGCTTCTGGGGGAGGAATAGTTGACGATCCAGTGCCTAATAGGTGGTACTGTATAGAGTCATTCTGTGTGATTGTACTATGTCTTTGATGTCGCAATCCATTTTCTTCTCGGGCATCCTCTTGCTCTCGTGGCAGAACTTCTTTGGTATAGGGCCAGTGCAGGTAGTTTATGGTGTTGCATTCTAACGAGATAGCCAAACCATTTGATCTTCTGCCTTTCAATAGTTGTGACACATAGTGTTGATCCCATTGTCTGTCTGATAAAATAATTTCTTGCTAGATCTCGGATAGTTAAGCTGGCTGCTATTCTCAAGCATTTAATTTTGCAGGTGTTGATTTTGCGTGTGTTTTCGATAATGTACAAGTTTCACAATGGTAGCAAAGGGTTGGTATGGATATGCTTATTTATTATCCGTTGTTTTGCGGATATAAGTATATTTTGATGTTCAGTGTGGGTGTCAGTTAATATATAAGCGCATTTGCTTTTTGACATCTGATTTCGATTTCTTTGTCTATTCTGTCATCCTATGTGGTTATACTTCCTAAATATTTAAATGTGTTAACTTGTTTCAGATGTCTATTTATCTGTTAATTTCATGGACCAAGAGATATGCTAACAACCTATTACTTCCGTAAGGAAAGTGGGTACACATTTAGAATCGCTTCTCGGCCTTTTGGCTAATATCAAAGTGTCAACATCTTGTATCACACGCACAGGCACTCTCGCTACTTCATCCACACCCGAAGAAACATTTGTTGTGTGGATGGTATAACATGTCTTTTAATTCAGGTGGACCTGAGATCGATACATATAATAACAATTGTCGCCTTCTTTACAATACACAATCACTTAATCACACTCCACACTCGCTATCTCCAACTAGCGCCCTAGAAAACTATGCATTTGCACTCATCATATTCTTGTAGGAGTACTCCCGGAATGGTCATGGTACTCGCGTCAGTCCTAAGAGTATAGGTTAACTTTGGATTAGGTAACTTTAAAATAGGGATGGTACAAACATAATGCTTCATTTGTAACATTGCACTATTTAAGGTAGCATCTTGCACATTGATTTTTACAATTGATTTTAACAAATCAGAAAATACAGTGGTAATCTGAGCCAAATTAGGAATGAATTTGTTATAGTAATTTACTAATGTCAATTCTACTTTAGTTAGTTTGACTGTGAGTCCAAACAACTTAATTCTCCAAATGTATCGTATATTTTGCATAAACATAGCAAATACAGATGTCAATATATTGCATTATGAAATGAAAATTTTCCTGTCGCTCAAAATAATGAGAAATGGTGGATAATTATACCCTAATCCAACTTTTATCAACAACCTTAGTAGCAATTACAATGGACATATGTTTGTTATTGGTTGCAGTTGGTAAGCATACCATGTTGTGCATATAACCTTCAACAAGATTAATGATATAATTGTGATGGTACCACTTATGCGCCATATTAACTGTTTTATGTTCTGTTCTCTACCACTTGGTTATGTTCCTTGACCAATATGTCACTGTGCACTGTGTTATCGTTAGTGTGTTGCCACTTGTGTTGTCTGCTAGCATGAGACTGGTGGGTATGTGAATTTTGTTTTAGGTCTAATGTATGGGTTGTCTGTTGTGTATCTTGTCTGTTGCTGTCAGTGTTGTCTTGTGATGTTGTTATGCTGGTAGTGAAACTTCCTACTAGTTTAATCGTTTGATCATTATCACTTTTGAGTATAACGTCACAATAGTTTGCCTGAAGAGAATCTGAGTTATGCAACCTTTTATGGTGTTTTGTTTTGTTCTGAATAGTTGCATCTCTTGGCTTATTAACTTTTGGTTGATGTTCTTGGTTGCTTATTTCTTCATTAGTGGCTGTTATTTTACTTGCTGTTTTTGATTTCTTATATCTTTTCTGCCATGCACTAATTTGTTTTTGCGTACAGTATTTTACGTCCGGTAAACACCCTATGATTAAATCTGTACAAGGGTTATCAAGAATTGCGCACTTAAATGTGCCTGTAAGAAAGGGTGTACAAATTTGAGCTATGGCCAGTGGGTATTTCTCGACATTGCCTGAGAATGTTCGACAATTGACGAACACGCCTGTGTAATCTTCGTCGTTGGCCAACTCCTTACTCAGACCAATCAATGTACATCCAGAATCGAGCAATAATTGACATGGTCTGTGGTTAACAATCCCCTGGTGGAAAGCTAATTTTCCCATGTCAGACATTTTTGCATTGGCATTCTCATTAGTGATAGGGATCTTATGCCCACAATTTAGTACTCCATCTTTGTGAAAGGTATGTACAGGTTTCACATCTATCATAGTTAAGTATATCAATTGCTGCTAACGCATTCTCTTCATATTCTTCTACTTGTTCTTCCTCACACTCGCTTTCAGACGATGAGTCAATGAGTAATGCATTCACACTTCTCAATTTCTGGCGCCCCTTACAACGTGATGAATAGTGGCCGTAAGATCTGCAAAAGAAGCATTTAACCGCACATCGGTAGGTTTATCTCTTGTTTTGCTGCTTCTCTATCATCATCTCTAGGTGAGAAGGATAATTCGGATTAGCATCACACATCCCAAACTAATCGTGAGAAAATTTACAGTATGGACACTGTGGTGGATTAGATCTTTGCTTATCTCTGTATTGGAATGGTCTTTGAGGTTTATTATTGGCTGATGCCACTATATCCTTTTCATCGACGTTGGAACTAAATATGTCTCTGTTGGACGAAAAATAAGCTGATCACTTTTTTCTGACTGTTCTAATAAATCTACATCAGCTTGTTGTAAGAATTTAGCAAAAGTACTTGGGATTGTTGAAATAATTTTGTCCATAATCATTAAATCCCTAAGTTTTTCATAATTTTTGTTAATCTTTGCAGCGTTCAGCCACTTATTGTATACGTCCTGCACGTGCGAGACGTAATCAATGAAGGTCTGATTACTTTTGGGTTTCAATTTAGAAAATTGAACTTAATACCCTGGGGCATCTAGTAGAAAATGCTGCATGACACGTTGGTGAATATAATCATAGCCATTCCTCAGCTCTTGGGGAATAGACTCTATTACTTTTAAAGGCTCCCCGGAGAGATTCTTCATATAGATCATGGCCCAGTGTTCCCTTGGTACTTCCTGGAACTTTAGCTGAAACTCTACATTTTCAGACCAGGCAGAAATTGAGTCTCCTTGGCAGAATGGTTTCTCTATCCCTTTGTATTTATTATACTTGTTCTCCTCTTCTCTACTCTTTAACTTTGTAGTTGCATTGCGTACATGCGACTCCAGCTCAAGTTCTTTCATTTTCACCTGAGTTTGTGCCTCAATTTCTAACTGTTTTTCTTTCAACTGTGTTTCTCTGATCTTTGTGCTATTTCTAAGTCTTTTAATTTGAGTTCTATAGCTTCAACCATTTCTAGCTGTTTAAGTTTGGTAGTGTCAGCTAACTCTGTTAGTTTGGTAGCATCTGCTAGCTCCTTAAGTTTGGTTGCTTGAGCTAACTCTGCTAGTTCCTTTTTATGCACCCGTTCTTGTGCCCTTTCCTCTCTTTCAATTGCCGCAATTCTATCAGTATGTTCTTTGTACTCTCTCTTTGCCCACTGTTCTAATTTATCTCCACTAAATCCTAGATCTTTCCCCGCTTCAATACATTCCTTTAATGTCGACATTGTTACAAGTTATATTTAAAAAAAATATTTTTACAATGTCCACTAATAATACAATATTTATCAAGAAATTGATTAATACAAATTTCAATTTACAGCATTAAGAAAAATAAAATATGATGCTCTCTTAAATTGCAATGTCAACAATGGGGTACTTATCTGATGTTCTGCAAATTTCTGCTTTCCACACTGTTCTCGGGGGTTATCTTCTGCTTTCCCCTGTCACACTACTCGGGCTGTTAATATCACTTTCCCTCTCCACTTCTGGTGTGTAGAGTAACAATAATTAATATTCAACAAAACAATGATGATACACGAAAAAATGTGTCAGTCGAGTCAATTCTTCTGAGAGGAGACCTGGAATATGGAATATAATTTTCTTAGTTTTGTCAGTCGTCGTGTCTTCTGTCGTAATATATTGTAATGTAGTCTTCACTGGCTTGCGGCGTCACCTGAAACGTTATCCTGAAAACATCCCGTATATCATTTTTACAACATTTCAGTTAGTTTACACAGTTTGCACACACTCGTGATGGATTCAGTCTTGCTTTCAGCACTACGTAATACACCTTCACGCAAGTTACGATTTTACACACTTACGCTCTGATCTTACACATACTAGTAGGCTGAGAATTCATTCGAACTTTATGAAAACACGTTTACACATTCTAGTACATTCTAGTATTTTAACACACTTTTCCTAGTCAGTTAGGCTATCACGTTTAGCTGCCGTTCCGATCTCACACATTCTCGCGGGCAGTGCATTCATTAAGTCATTCAACTGACCAATTCTGACAACACGTTTGGCTGCCTGTCAACATCTTGTATCACACACACAGGCACTCTCGCTACTTCATCCACACCCGAAGAAACATCCGTTGTGTGGATAGTATAACATGTCTTTTAATTCAGGCGGACCTGAGATCGTTACATATAATAACAATTGTCGCCTTCTTTACAATACACAATCACTTAATCACACTCCACACTCGCTATCTCCAACTAGCGCCCTAGCAAACTATGCATTTGCACTCCGAAAATCACAAGTGTCCGTTCTCGAAAGCTGTCCTGTCCCGTCTGAAGGTTTTCAGCCGGCTGACTGGCCTTGCTGTCCTAATTCTCGTGCGGTCAGTAAAACCCCGTGCTATTGTACCTATCTCGTAGTACAGCAGTCTGTCCGTGTTAACCTGGGTTGTACTAGCTGTCTAGTCTGTTCAAGGTGGTATCCCGTGAACTAGCCTCCCCTCCCATTCTCGGGGTTGGTCCTGGTGGTGTCCTGGTTATGACACGTCCGTGTCCCCACCTAAGTCCTGTCTTCTGACTGTTCTAAGTCCTAGCTTGTATTCTATCTCTACTCTATCTACTCCCCTGTAGAAGTCCTTATCTATGTCCTATCCGTCCTTACCTCTCTACTGTCCCTTGTCCTATCTATGTCCTCCTCAACATCTTGACACAAAGTGGGGGAACCTTGAGCCCTTGACAATTTGTATGTTAAAGTACCAATTCATTCATGTACTGATTTAATTTGAAATCCCCTCCATGATTGTCAGGATGTTTCAATTATCCATCCATCCATCATCCATCATGTGCCATGCCGATAAGCGTGGGTGGTCATGTTTTGCAATCTCGCTCGATCACCAGAGTCGTGGATCAGCTCCGTGTTTCTGTCTCGACCATGCCACGTGGCCAAGTCATCCAGGTATTTACTTCTCGGTCTTCCCCTTGGTCTCTTCCCTTCGATCTTGCCAGTTGTCTCCAAGTTCTCCAATTCATTTCTTCTCATAACATACCCAAAAAATGTGATTGTCTACGTCTAATGTCTCTAATCAGTTTACGATCTTCATTTGTTTCTTGAAGGACTTGTTCTTTCAATGAAACCACACAACATAATTTTCTTGGCATCTGTAAAGAAAGTAGTTTGCCATTGCTTTCCTTCTTAGCAATGATCATCCGTAGCCATGTCTCTACAAAAAAGAGATCTCTCAGTTATGAAACTGATTTAATTGTCAACGACAGACAGAAGGTGGCATGTAAGAGATTTTTCTAAACATTAAAGGGAAACATTTTAAATAAAAAGGACCCTTTTAAGTGCCTTAAGCTACTTTGGGCATGGTGCCATATTTTTATAGACCAATTGGAACTCGGCGGGCATGTCCCGGGAAAAAAATATCCAACAGTTTCTCCCTATCTTTGATTGTTTACTTGAAGCATGCCTCTCTGTACGAAGAATGTCTGTCTTGATATGTCTCAGTAAATAAACACATACAATAAATATATAAACATATTTAACAGTAGATTTTGATAATGATTGTTGATTTTAATATTGAAGCGTTTTTTACAGCTTCATACAAAATATTTAGATTCCCTCCCTTTTCCATAGCATCAAAGTTGTGTCCCTCCAAAGTTTTCAATTTATTGATTTATTTATTCGTCAACAAATCATCCTCATTGCACATCAAAATGCAAGTCCATACACTTATTTATGATCTTGTTAATTTGAAGGATTGAAACAAAGTATCAAATCTTTCCTCAGAAATGTCCATCTTCAAACAGTTTGTCGTGGTCTGTGTGACGATGGCCATTGGTACGGAATTGTCTCAGCAGAGCTTGCAATCCGTTCGTGGAGTCCAGCCCGTTGGAGGCGGTGGAGTCCAGCCCGTTCGAGGCGGTGGAGTCCAGCCCGTTCGAGGCGGTGGTGCAACTTGTAAGTCTATTTTCTTTCTATGAACCTTTGAGCACTGCCTTCACCTTTTAGCAGATTCTGTGCCAAACAAAACGTTTGGACATAATAAAATTGATGGCGGAAATGGGAAGTAGGGGGTATGTCACAGTTATGGCTTAAATGTTTTAATATGGTCGCAGATATTTTGTATTATAACGTAATGACATCATTTCGGCGGTATATAAACTCGTGGCAGATACGGGAAGTGGCTTAAGACGATTTATCATCCCTTGGCACTAATCAGTTAAATACGGGAGATCAGTATTATTTATCTTCATCATGTGCCATGCCGGTAAGCGGGGGGTGGGGGGGTGGGGGTTATGTTTCGCCATCTTACATGATCACCAGAGTCGTGGATCAGCTCTGTGTTCTTGTCTCGACCATGCCACGTGGTCGAGCCATCCCTGCATTTACTTCTTGGCCTTCTTCTTGTTCTTTTCCCTTCAATCTTGCCAGTTGTCACCAAGTTCTCTAGGTTATTTCTTCTCATGACATGCACACAAATATTTGGCTGTCTACGTCTAATTTCTCTAATCAATTTACGGTTTTCATCTGCCCCATGTATGACTTGGTCATTGGTTCTTCTGTTTGTCCGTGGTATTCTTTGCTTTTTCTTCAGAAACCACATTTCCGTTGCCATTAGATCTTTTCCAGCTTGTCTGATCATTGTGCATGTTTCACATCCTTACAAACGTACAGGTTTTATGTAGCACTTCAACTCTTTTTCCCCCCGTTGACAATGACATCTTTTTATTGGTCAGAACGCTTTCCATTTAGCAAAAGGCTATCTTCGCCATAGCGATTCTTGTTTTAATCTCTTCAGTATTATTGGGTTCTTTCTTCTTAATTTATGGTACGCACGAAAATGTCGAGAAACTGCTCTAAAGCTTTAAAGAAGCAAGAACACTCCTACAGCAAGATTTGTGTGTGTGTGTGTGTGTGTGTGTGTGTGTGTGTGTGTGTGTGTGTGTGTGTGTGTGTGTGTATGTGTGAGTGTGTATGTGTGTGTGTGTTTTGCGTTCGCTCGCTTTGAATGCAATAGTAGTGCACACAGTGCTATTACTCCTGGTGCACTGGACTAATTTTTGCGTGTGGATTAGCTTTCCCTATTCTCTCGCCATAAGGCGAACCCATTACAATTTCTGAGGCACTTGTAACTTACTTCTCGGGCCAAAGATGAGAAGTCAACATTTTAGCCAAAATGTCCGGTGTTGGGGTTGAACCTGCTACCTCGGCATCAGAAGATAGGAAGTTTAAGGGCGAGCGCTCGTATCCATTCGTCTTCATGTCAAGGACGAGAATATATCATTTTAGAAAGCGGGATTGGAGAAAACAACCTGTCCACTACCGACTAGAGCAGTGGCTCTCAGCCCGTGGAGAGGGGGGGGGGAGATTAAGATTAATTCAAGATCGTGTTAATACAAGAACCGATTACTTGATATTGTTTTCCCCTCCATACTTTACGGATCTGTACTTTTCGCCCTTCTGAAATTCGTTTTATAACGTAAGTAGACCCGCAAATCACGTTTTATGTAGACATCTAGACTTGTTCTAGTGTGTGTTATTAAATTTAGCTTCCATTTTTACATTTTTACGTCTACCGTGTACGGGCCCGGGGGGGGGGGGAGGATTTATAAGGAGGAAATACTAAAGGAGGGATGACGTTCTGAATATGGTGGAGGGATACATGCCCCCCCCCCCCAAAAGTTGAGAACCACTGGACTAGAGCATTTCAGCACCAGCGTCATGCCATCTACTGCCTATAGTACCTTGCGGTATAGGACCGGGGGGGGGGGGGGTCTTAAGCCCGGGGAATTAAGACCGCTTGGCTAGTGTATCGTCGCGAACTGTGCAGGTTAGACTTTTCTTTTTGCCACTGACCGAAACATCCATTTCACCCTGGTCTCTGAGTAGTGGGATCGGACGCCCGTGTGTATTGTTGCGCACGTAAAACATCTCTTGGCAATCGGAAATCGAAACAGCGTAGCCTAACGGCGCTTCCCGGGAAAAAAATTTTGAGTTAAAAATCTACCCAAAGTATTTCAGGATCCTCGCCGGTGTTACGGAGTTCATGCACTGAGCTGAGATTCTTCGGACTCAGGTTTGAGTTTGGAGTAGAACTGAGCACTTAGGGTTACACCCGTGTGCCGTGATGTTGATCCGTCGACTAGAGTAGACTAAACTTTGCTACAAGTGGACTTCAAATGAAAACCTTTTCGGATTGTTTGTTTGTTTGTTTGATTGTTTGTTTGTTTGTTTGTTGATGTTGGTAAATATATTCTGAAAATCTTAAAATGTTAACAAATGTATCATTTTTCAATGTAGTCACAACTACGTTCAATGCAAGTCCTCCAGCGCCAATGCAGTGCTTGGATTCCTATAGAAACAAATTCTCTTGGTCGAGTGTGCTGTACCTCTTCTTCACACAGAAAAGTTTGTCACAGAAGTTACACCATTTTGAAACTTCCTACTTCAGCCATACATCGACAGGCTTGCATCACCATACTGTACCTTCATTCGCCGACGAATTTTTATAGGTTTCACCCTTTCATTCATCAAAAAAAAAAAAAAAAACGGATAACAGAAAGTTGCTCCTCTTTGGTGCATGTTAAAAGTGGGGCGGTCATCTTTAAATTGTTATTTCGACGTTATTGCGTTCGTCTGCACGGTGATGTCACGTGCTTAATACCCTTGACATCTTTAACAATCATATTTACAGGTTACAAGACAATGGCTTGGCTACTGTAATTTCTATCACACGTTTAAAGTTTTCTTTTGAAGCCTCTTTTTTTATGTACCAAAACTGTACACTATTTAGTTCGAATAACGTTTTCTCATCTTACTCATCAACAGTCAACTGTCCCACACAGGAAAGAGGCACGTATGAATATACAGGAGACTGCACGAAATTCTACCAGTGTGACGGAGGCATTTCCACGCTGATCAACTGCTCCGATCAGCTGGTCTACAACGCTCGGAAAGGCTACTGTGATTTTGCAATTGAAACGTCAAACCCCAACTGCGCTGCCCGCGAAAGTAAGTAATATGAATCACATATTTCTCGTGTGGCTGTAATATGTATAATTACTAAACACGTGCACAAGATAAAGTAATTAATAAAGAAGAATTTGGTAACCCAGCAAAACCTACACACAGAAATTTACCCACTTGCGCTATACCGCGCAATCTGCTGAAATCCAGTCACGTGGCAGTAGAGACAACGCGTTTCGTTGACGTTTAACACACAAAATAATCACTATTTGTTATTTCTTTGCAAATTTACGATCAGTAGTTTGCCATTGCTTTCTGAACAACCGCCACGCATATTTTTTAATGAAAACAAACGCAAGGCGGTCCGCTGCTAAATCGCCTGCTGCTGTTTTTCGAACATTGTATGCGGGATTACGAAAGCGTCCGTAAGCTTTTCGCTATAGAGTCGGCGTGTGTTAAAATAGACAAATGTTACCATTTGCTGAAGCAGTTGCCATTGACACGATCAAGCCATTGCTGTGTAAACAAAACAGCAACAACAACAACCACGTGACAGTCAGTTTAAATTTACTGTAATAGACACTTTAATTACCGTGGACATATGTTCTATATAGCATATTTCAGCTTGAAACGATTCATTATTTTGCTTTCTTGTGTGTGACTTCTCCTGTTTTTACATGACGAGATGCAGCGACATATGACAGGCAATATAATGTGTCACTTAGTATTTGTGTCTTTATAATTCAATTTGGCAAAGAAGCAATAAAACACACACACACACACACACACACACACACACACACACACACACACACACACACATGTTACCGCCTCCTTTGACAAAGCTGTATACCCAAATCGCCTCAAATTTCACATAACATTCCATGTCAATTTTCACATATCATTCCACGTCAAATTCCACATTAAAGTCCATGACAAATTCCACATTACATTCCATGTCAAATTCCATTGGCTTCTTCACAACCTTTTATGCTGTTTTGGCGCACAGACCGAAAGCTAATGAAAAAGAAACTACTGCGTTTGCACTAGTGGACATTTAATGTTTCCCACACAAGATAAACATTTAAAAAAAAAAAAAATGGCAACCGAGACCGTTTTTGATTAAATTAAAATCTTTCGTTTGATAGCTAAAGAAACCCCAAAAATCGGGCGTTCCGAAAACATTTTTTTGGGACAATAAATTATTTCAAATAACCGGGACTGTCCCAGAGACGCCTGTCAATTACCTTAGTAACTTTTACTGTTATTGCATTCATGTTATAAACATTTGTTCTATGGTATTGTGAAATATATGAACGATTTCATTTTCAGTACTGTAATATAAAAAAGTATTAATGGTCGAGAGGTTCGACTTCATTGCACCGGTTATTATCCCATATGACTCGGTCTCTTTCCACAGGGTGGTCTGTCGAAAGCATCGCACAAAGCACGAACTCCGTATCTCTAGCGACGACCCCCAGGAGTTTTCAAGATAAATGCACTCGTGAACCGAAAGACGTAGCCAGGAATCGAACTTACAACCTTCAGAGTGCGAAGCAGACGGCTTGGCCACTTCGCCATGGAGACTCCCTCGGTACTGTAATATGGATCGGCTCTGTAGCGTTGGGACTACGCACGCATTTCGTAATCCCTCATACTCGCGTTCGATACGCATCTGCGGACGATTTGGTAGCAAACCGCCTTGCGTTGGTATTTCATACAATGGTATGTGCCGATCATTCAGAAGGCCATCGCAAACTACTGAGCATAAACTTGCCAAGAGATCACAACAGCAAACAATGCTGGTATTGACAGCGACGTCCTGTAAAGGATATGAAACTAACACTTTAACTTATAGAACTAGTTCAGATATTGACATCCATCATATGTTTTACCCAACAGACAACTTGCCACAAGAAGTCAGAAACCTCTGCAGCGTAAACCCGGGAATCAGGGACCAAGCCTTCCTTGTCGGCCACCCAGAAATCTGCAATGCCTTCTATACCTGCACTCTGAATTATCTTCACAATGGCTGCACCTTCTGTGGAGAATTCGAGTACTTCAGCCTGGTAAGTTTCTAGAACTTTCATTTGGTTTATATTTTTATGATCCCTTTCATTTGACAGAAATCATTATCATCATCATCAGTCATCATCAAGTGCCATGCCAGCTGGCGTAGTCGTTAATGTCTTCGGTTAATATTTCGGATTTTAGTGTTTTTGAGCAACTCTGGTGCTGATTTTTCTCCACGCCACCGTCTTAATCCATCCAGCATCATTTCTCTTGGTTGGCCTCTGCCTTTCTTCCCCTCGATCTTTCCAGTCGTCTCGATGTTCGCCATTGCCTCTCTTCTCATCACATGACCAAAGAAAACTGTTTGACTCTTTCTTATTTTTGTATATAATGTGAGCACACATGTCTCCAAACAAAAAGGGACATTTTATTAGGCTGCTACCGATACCATCAGCACATAAACTCTTCGTTAGCTACAGAAGAATGTGATGGAGCACAATGGGAATGTCCGGAGTGCAGTGATTTTGATTCTTGATTCATAACAGACAAGTGATCATATTTTCTTTTGTAATATCATAAGCAAATTAACGAAACACGAAGTAGTAAAATGGGTACACTTTCGTTATCATTATGTCAATAATCGAAGGCGGTCATGTTTCGCCATCTCACGCGATCACCAGAGTCGTGGATCAGCTCAGTGTTCTTGTCTTGACCATATCACGTGGCAAAACCATCTAGATATTTACTTCTCTGCCTTCCCTTGTTCTCTTCCCCTCAGTCTTGCCAGATGTCATAAAGTTCTCCAATTTATTTATGTTTTTCATAATATGTCCAAAAAAATTGTGGCTGTCTACGTCAAATTTTAGTGCTTGCTAAATGGCTCATGACTCATAACCTTATCTATTTCACATTTACTTACATTGTACTTACGTTTACTTACGTTGTACTTACAATTACTTATGTGGTAGTTGCGTTGTACTTACATTTACTTACATTGTACCTACGTTTCCTTACGTTGTACTTACATTTAATTACATTGTACCTACGTTTCCTTACGTTGTACTTACATTTACTTACATTGTACCTACGTTTCCTTACGTTGTACTTACATTTACTTACGTTTTACCTATGTTTACTTACGTTGTACTTACATTTACTTACGTTGTACTTACATTTACTTACATTGTACCTATGTTTACTTACGCTGTACTTACATTTACTTACGTTGTACCTATGTTTACTTACGTTGTACTTACATTTACTTACATTGTACCTATGTTTACTTACGTTGTACTTACATGTACTTACGTTGTACCTACGTTTACTTACGTTGAACTTATATGTACTTACGTTGTACCTATGTTTATCTACGTTGTACCTATGTTTAATTACGTTGTACCTATGTTTATTTATGTTGTACCTATGTTTACTTACGTTGTACTTACATTTACTTACGTTGTACCTATGTTTACTTACGTTGTACTTACATTTACTTACGTTGTACTTACATTTACTTACGTTGTACCTATGTTTACTTACGTTGTACTTACATTTACTTACGCTGTACTTACATTTACTTACGTTGTAGCTATGTTTACTTACGTTGGACCTGTGTTTACCTACGTTGTACCTATGTTTACTTATGTTGTACCTATGTTTATTTACGTTGTATTAACATTTACTTACGTTGTGCTTACATTTACTTACGTTGTACCTATGTTTACTTACGTTGTACCTGTGTTTACTTACGTTGTACCTATGTTTACTTACGTTATACTTACATTTACTTACGTTGTACCTATGTTTACTTACGTTGTACTTACATTTACTTACGCTGTACTTACATTTACTTACGTTGTAGCTATGTTTACTTACATTGTACCTATGTTTACTTACGTTGTACCTATGTTTAATTATGTTGTACCTATGTTTACTTACGTTGTACTTACGTTTACTTACGTTGTACCTACGTTTACATACGTTATATCTACGTTTACGTACGTTGTACTTACGCTTACTTACGTTGTACTTACATTGTACTTTTTTTTTTAAACTCTCGTTTGCAAACAGGAAGCTCGTGGTTGCCGAAGTTACCAGACTCTGGGTCAGGACTTGAGCGCCATTTGTCAAGGTCGCAAATTTGTGGAACACCGCGAGAAAGTCTATGAGCAGCTCCGTTCTTGTTGGCCATACAATCCACTGCTGGCTCAGCTGGTTGCTGGAGTTACTACTACATCAACGCCTCAACGATACGGCTAATCATCTTTCCTGTTTGGAAAGCAAGCAGCCGGAAAATATATTCATAACTCATCTGAATACAAACATACCATTTAAATGTTATTCATGATTTTACTATCATTGTTTTAAATGGTATGAACTATAGCGAAAAAGGCATTAAAAAAAATAAAACATTTAAAATAAAATGAAGATGATATGTTTGTTTCGTTATTTTTAAGCTAGTGTATCTGTTTTAAGCGGATGCGTCGATGTAATCATTATGAGATTACGCCAATAATGTCATGGGAGAGTTCGACGTATGAGCTCGCCGTTTCCTAAAATAGTGAAGGACTGGTCACATATCCTTGCATGCGTTCAGGCCTGCAAAATGTGACATGCAAGATAATAGGTAAATACAAAACTTGGACCGGCAATATTTTCAAACACTGCACAGTCAATAAAAATACATCCTGTATCAAGTCGTAAATCGAAATAATCTGAGACCTAAAATGCACAGAGAAGAGATCTATAGACAGATTAATACCAGAGGGCTTCAAATAAAAACCTTGAAAGTGTGATAGGAATTACATTAACCATGTGATTGTCTTGTAACCTGTCGATATTGTTGTTAAGAAGTTGTAAGCACGTGACATCACGATGCAGACGAACACGGTGACGTCATAGGGGCAGTTAAAGAAAAAAAAAGTCGCTTAAATGTCGATAGGGTCGACTTCATTGCACCGGGTTTTATCCCATATCTCTGGGGCTCTTTCCGCAGCGCGGAAAGCGTCGTACAGAGCACGAACTCTGTAGCTCTAGCGACGGCCCACGGGAGTGTCCGAAAAATTTCACTCGTAAACCGAAGGACGCGGCCCGGAATCGACCCTACAACCTTCGGAGCCCGAGTCAAACGGCTTGACCACTTCACCACGGAGACTCCCATAGGGCAGTTAACGATGGCCGCCCTACTTTTGGCATGCACCAAATAGGAGCAGCGTTCTGTTATGAGTTTTATTTAAATCAGTGAGGGGGTGAAACCTATAGAAATTCATCGGCGAATGAAGGTCCAGTATGAACTATAACAATATGAGCCTAGCATCATATAACTGCAGACTCCGTGACGAAGGTTTTACGGATACAGTTCGTAATCCTGCATACCCGCTTTCGAAACACAGCTGCAGGAGATTTGGCAGCAGACCTCCTTGCGTTGGTTTTTTTACGAAATGGCATGAGTGCTGTTCAGAAAGCAACGACAAACTACTGAACGTAAACTTGCCAAGAGATCACAACAGCAAAAGATGATGGTGTTGACTGCGAAGTCCTGTAAAGGATATGGAACTAACTTTTTAACCATATACCTAATAAACACCAAATGTGTGGGAAAACTGTTCTTTACTTACTTCTGAACAATATCATTCTACCCAAAACCGCCAAGGAATTACTTAAATCTGAACTAATGCTTTAATTAAAGATATTAGCGTGGACATCCAAATGCGAACAAAGAAAGTTAGTTAGTCGCGGTTCCAACTTCACGGCAAAGGATCGCCCCATAATGCTCCGTTCCTGTGCCAGTGAATATCACACGAAATATTCCACACTGCCCTATGTGAAAAGTGGAAGAGACAGGAGTTTCGACAAATCACAGCATGCACAGGTATGCTATGCTTAATGCCGCTGCCAGAAAGCCAAAATAAATGAAATGTCCGCCACGACAAATACAGATCATCGTCGATGGAAGCGGCAGCCACCAGAAAACCAGCAGCCACATATTACTGCATTAGATAAACCCAGTAAGTTCATCAAATGGCCGGCCACCATTTTCTGAACATGGAGTTCACGATTAAGACAACCTAAGCAGGAAAAATAATAATACGTCTTTCTCATGCTCTATTTCAGCAAATTCTCAAGTTTATTTATGTTTAAAATTTGTCCCAACAACCTAGATTCTTCTGTTGTTCTTTAATAGCCATTGGGACATAGGAACACAGTTAGTTAGTTAGTTAGTTAGTTAGTTAGTTAGTTAGTTGGTTAGTTCCTCATTGCACATCGTACCATTCAATCCATAGGTGCTCGGATCCCATCCTCAGTAAATCCTGCAGCGTGTAGCTGCTCACGACACCAGTTCTGTGTTGGTTTATTAATCTTCTTTGGCTTACTGCACAGTGTTCTTGTTTGGCCACACCTCTTTTAACTTGGTTCTCGCAGTCTGACCATGGTTGTAGATTTACAGTCATCACTAGATTCTCGCAAACGACTTACTTCTCGTAGATCATTCAGTATATCAGCCTGGTCCATGGCTCGTCCGCCCTCCACAGTAGCCTTACTTGCAAGCCAGCCTGCTCATTTCCTTGTACACCCGCATGCACTGGCACGAATATGAAACTAATCTATGCCAGCCGTGACCGCTCAAGAAACAACAACCACTGTCTTCTGACCCACTGTGACATGTCAATGTCTTATGCCCGCCTTCATACGAATAGAGCACGCATCATATACAAGGGCAAATATAAATAGAAAATAGTGTTCTAAATGGAAAGGACAGACGACAAGCAGTTCCTTAAGTTTCCAAACTTAAGCCACACAGCGAAGGAATGCAGTGTTATTCAGCGACTGCGTGAACAAAGACTTTCGCCGTTCCCCAAACATAATCTAGTACCTGTGACCTGTCAACTGGAAAGACCTATACGGAGAGATAGTACAAAGCGCGTGTTGCGATTTCATTAGCAGACAATTGCGCAGGTCAGAGAGCAAGGTTGATGTTTTATTACAGGTACAAACTCTGTGCCCGCAACAAAGAAACAAGAAAGATAAAAAGGAATTTTGGATTGTACTTTGGACGGTAACTGGATGGATATTGGTGGAATTAGTTATTGTCACGTCGAGGGAAATCCATTAGATGTGTGGGAGGAGATATATAAAATTACAGCGGCAACTTAGGCGCCAGTTTGTTACCATGTGAGCCAGAAAGCAGAAGTGTTTCATTTATGTGTGGATATAAAATTGTCCTGGGGAGTAAAGGTAATTAATAATTTATATACCTCTACCTCTGTAAATGGATAAAGTTAACAGATAGATGTCTTCTATAGAGAGCACTTGTTCTTTGTGATAAGGAATATGTATCAATTTAGAGACGGGCTCAGAAGATAGAGAAGATTTTCTTGATTTAGAGAAGAATTCTTAATGAATCTTTTGATGCGTTAGTCATGTATTTGATGAGTGATACACTTTCTAATTCACTATTTCTCAGAGTCCCCAGAGACGATCTATACTTTATAACAAAACTACCATGATCCTTTCTCAGAGATAGTCATTATATTCTATGTCCGGAAAATTATGTTCTAAAGTGTATTGCGTGTTCTGACTCTATATGATTTGTGTTAAAATAATTCATATGTTTTATTTGTGAATGATACTTTTCTAACACCTACCGTGTAATATTTTAGATGTGTATTGATGTATATGGGAATTATGAGAATATGGGAAAAAGATGAAGGGTTAGGCGGGTATTTTCCCGGAAGAAGGAAAGCATTGACAAGGTAGTGGGCTCATATCGTTCTACGGACAAGAGAAGGACTAGCCTGCAGAACGCCTGAAGGACGAGGACATGTCGTGCCAATAGGTGAGGTAGACACCTCCAATTGATATTATAGAAAAACATCAGGCACACAGGATAGCATGGCTGAAATACCCTGAGCTAAGAAAAGGATCCCTTCTCCCTTCGCTTTTATTTTCCTCCTAACTCAGCTCTTAGGTGAGATAGATATATGGTTTTTGGTCCTAGTTCTCAAGGGTGGGGGTTATGCTGACTGTGATACAGATCATTCTTTGGTTGTTGAAAGGGTTAGACTGAGACCAAAGAGAATCTACACAGCTAAACACAAGTCTAGCCCCAGGATTAATATTACTAACACTCACGATCCTGGAAACTGCTTTGAATTTCAACAGCAACTTGAAGACGCTTTCACTGATACATCAGAACCTTGTACAGTAAATTAAAAGTGGAGTAAACTTAAGGAAACTATTCATAAAACAGGTTTACGGCACTGTGGATCATAAGAGGCAGGACTGGTTTGCGGCAAACAGCCAGATACTGCAGCCCTTGATTGATAAAAAGAAGAAAGCTCTCTTAAGAAACAAGGAAAGAACAACGCGTAACACTGAGTGAGCTGAAGCAAGCAAGGAAGGATGTGCAAAAGGCTGCCAGGCAGTGTGCGAATGACTATTGGATCAAGTTATGTGAGTCCATCCAAATCGCAAGTGATAAGGGAAACATCAGAAGCATGTATGAAGGGATAAAGAAAGCCTGTGGTCCAATGATCAAAAGAAGTGCACCGCTGAAAACCTTGACCGGAGAAATCATCACTGATAAGAAACAGCAGATGGATAGATGGGTCGAGCACTATTTAGAGCTTTACTCAAGTGAGACCAAGCTAGCGGATGATGCCCTCAATTCCATAGAGGCCCTGCCAACTCTTGACCACATGGACACACTTCCCACCTTAACAGAAGTTAAGTGTGCTATAGATGAACTTGCATCTGGCAAGGCTCCAGGTAAGGATGGGATTCCAATAGAGGTAATCAGGAGTGGGCAAGACACACTCACTATACAGATCCACCAGTTAATAGAGCTATGCTGGCGAGAAGGACAAGTCCCACAGGATTTCAAAGATTCAAACATCATAACGCTGTACAAGAACAAAGGCGATCGGAGCGACTGTAACAACTATAGGGGTATCTCACTTCTGTGTATTGTTGGGAAAGTATTTGCCAGAATTGTTCTGCGCAGACTTCAAGTCCTGGGAGATCAAGTCTACCCCGAATCACAGTGCGGCTTCCGTCAGAACCGGTCTACCATTGATATTATATTCTCATTGCGACAGGTGCAAGAAAAATGCCGGGAACAAAATCAGCCACTGTTTATTGCCTTCATCGACCTCACAAAGGCATTCGATTTGGTCAATCGTGAGGGTCTGTTCAAAGCACTAAAGAAGATTGGCTGCCCACCAACTCTTCTGTCCATTGTGGAATCGTTCCACACAGGCATGAAGGTTATAATCAAGTTTGATGGCTCAACTTCAGAAGAGTTTGAAATCAAGAGTGGAGTTAAGCAAGGTTGTGTACTATCCCCCACCCTCTTTGGGATATAATTTTCTCTTCTACTAAAATATGCCTTTCGTGATCAGGATGACGGTATATACATTCACTCACGCTCAGATGGTGGCCTCTATAATGCTCAGAGATTGAAGGCCAAGACCAAAATTAGGAGGGTACTAATCAGATATTTGCTTTTTGCGGATGATGCTGCGATTACGACCCACTCTGAGGAAGAATTACAACATCTAACATCTGCATTCTCCAATGCTTGTTCTGAATTTGGTTTAACAATTAACAAAAACGAAGACACAGATTATGTCACAAGGTGCACATGGTGTACCATCAATCTTTATTGACGACGCCAACAGGAGATAGTAGACCATTTTACATATCTAGGAACAGAGGTAAATAGCAAATTATCCCTCGATCAGGAAATCAACATCAGGATTGGCAAGGCAGCAACAACAATGAACATGTTAGCAAAAAGAGTCTGGGAGAACAGGAAGCTTACTGCCAAAACAAAAGTTCTCGTCTACCAAACCTGTGTCCTTAGTACTCTTCTTTATGGCAGTGAAACCTGGACAACTTATTCACGCCAAGAGAAACGTTTAAACAGCTTTCATATGCGGTATCTGCGAAGAATACTTGGTATTAAGTGGCAAGACAAAATCACAAATACTGAAGTATTGGAAAGATCAGGTTGTGTGACGGTGTGTTCCATGCTCAGTCTTCGTAGACTTAGATGGATAGGACATGTTAGGAGGATGGATGATGGTAGTGTAACGGAGCGAACAGGTGAAAGGCAATCACAAGAGATGACACCAAAGCCCTGGTCAATTGTAAATGGGTTTTATTATCCAAAGGTATAAATTTGTACAACTTCTTGAGAACACATCTTGACCGATCACAGGCTGAGTTGGAACTACCTCTGTTTATCCTTGACGTCACCCGTGAGCTTCCCTAACAACCCCCCTTTCAATAGTGCTCACGGGTGCGCCATTTCCCAAACCCTTCTTTATTTCCCATTAACTATCTCCCAACCTTCTAACAGAGATGGAACTCTGTTATAATACCTCCTTTTCTTTAAGAAGACTTTTCTTAAAAGTCTTACTTTCCTAACCTACATATTCCCATTTTGCTTTCCCTCACTACCATCTTAGCCCAATATTATTTCTCCAAACCATCTTAACCTCATTCCTATTATTTCGAGTTCAACATCTCTACTTGTCTCTTATAATACTCTCTTATAGCTAACTGCTATTTTCGTTGTTATTTCTTCTTCGTTTTTGAGTACACAAGGTTTCATTACCAAAAAAAAAACGCAGTTCATAAAGATATTTTAACTCAGAATTACACTTGTTCATAAAAAAATCGTTAGTATATAGTTTGCGTCACGTAACTTCTCATTCTCTCTCAACATCAACAACACAGGATAAACAGAAAAGATAATGATGGGGTGCGCACCCAGTTATGAAGACACAAAGAAATAGTCAGAAACCAATCACATTTACCTCCCTTGCAAACGCAAAAACTTTTACAAATAAAAGTTTTTCAAAAACACATCTTATGAACTTATATCTCTGTTTGTTATAAATTAAGTCGATCTGAAAATATATACTCAATATTTGTACTGCCATCCACACGCATGACTATATTTCACATGTCTCATGTTCCATCATGAAACCATTTATAATGCTCATTTTTCATGAACATATTTTTAAATTAATTAACGCTGTTTATCACAGTTCCTATATTTACCCCCTCATGATAAGTATCCCCGTCTATTGGCATATTCAACCACATGTTCTGCTATTCACAGCCCCCTCAATATCCATTTCCAATAACTAGCTCCCCACATTTACCTCACTGTTATAGACGTTAGTCACGTTAATCTTTTCTTCCCCAATATGGCATCCAATCCATATATATTCAATCAATGCTGACTTAATGCAGCTCCTATTTTTAACTCCCCCAGAACCCTTTTACTTGTGTAGTAACCCCATTTAAGTATGGCATATGTTTCCACAACTTCGTAGCCACTATGTAATTAACCTCCCTATCCTAAAACATTAACGCTGATTATCACAGCAATCTTCTTACTAACAGAAGGTACTCATGAACTTATTACTCATAAAGAGAATGTGTCTCTCTTCTAGTCCTCAGTAGTTTATTAACTATTTTCTGAACGAAGGGTTTTAAATAAAGCCCCATGTATTGCCTTTATTCTAGACAAAACCATAACTGTTTGTGAACTAAATTTTAACAATTTTCAACATATTTGTAAACAAGGTAATTACTATTCAACACACAAGACAATTCAACTTAAATCATGAGTCAAGCAAAATAAATCACAACAGGATATCATACCCCCCAAGTTTTTAAATATCATTTTTCTTTCCCCTCATATCAAATAAAGGTAACCAACCAATTCAAAGAAAGATATTATTCAAAATAATATGACATACATCCTATCCATTGTTAGTCACTTTTACGGACTAACAATAAATTATTTATCTATTAAGAAAACTCAACAAGTCTACTCTCAAAATCAAATGTCAATAAAAATACATCTTCAAGACCAGACGAGAATTTACATCCATATTACGCAGCATATCGTATATATAAAATACACAACATCATATCCTCAAGACCACTCACCACAACTATTTGCCAATAGTTTCTATAAAACACCTGTAATACACAGCTACTATATTTCATCAACTATCAATTTCCTCTTTGAAGCACAAAATTTTCATCTTGCTATCTGCAGCTTTTTCTATCTATTTATCTACCATATCTCCATTTCTTCAGTAACTCTAAATTTTTCTGTATGAGCGCTATTTCCACATCAATATCTTCCTCTTCTCGTAAAGAAATATTTTCCTTCATACTACTATCTCTATTAGATTCCGAATTTTCGTCCATTTCTTCTTCTTCATCTGTATGTCTATCTCTAGCAGCCGCTAATTTTTTCCTTTCTATATCCAATCTAATCTGTCTATCATAATTTCTTAACGACCTTTCGAGTAGGGGCATGTTCTCGTCGCTTGATGAATTTTCCCTGATTCTCCTCTGTCTTTTCACTTCTTTTTCTCTCTGTCTATCTATTCTTCTTTTCACTGCTTGTCTGGTATTTTTAAATGGAGCGGTTATCTCTTCTTCCATAGATTTTTCGCTATCATAACAACCATCATACGTATTCTTTTCCTCTTTCATCAAAGTCTTCGGTGTTGTCTGTTCACAAGCATCATCGTCAACTGGTGTTGTTATTAATTGACTTTGTACCGGATCTGGGAGTATTGTAGCTCTCCTGACGAGTTGTCCATCTGAATATAAGTCGTCGGAATAATAATAATAATTATTATTATTTCTCTTATCTTCATTATCTCTTCTTAAGTGCTCTACGTGTGCCCTTGCTACATGTCCTGTGATTTGGTTCTTTATAATGTATGATACAGTACCTAACCTTTCTAAAATATAATACCCAGGAATCCAATGAGCATCAAATTTGGAGTTCCTTCTATGCTTCTTATAATAAACTCTATCACCTACTTTAAATTCCTGTAATTGTGTATTTTCGTTTCTGTACCTTTTTTTTTTGTCTTTCTCTAGCTTTAATTATATTGTTCCTTAACCTTACATGCGCTTTGTGCATTTCTTGTACAATAACTTCCTGAAAATCTTCCCCCATATATTTACGTCTTGGTTTTAACAGATTGTCAATGGGTAGTATAGGCTCTCTCCCGTGCAATAAATAAAATGGTGAAAACCCTGTGCTCTCATTTTGATTTGTGCGTATTGCGCTTAGTGCAGGTCCCAGGAATAGGTCCCAATCTTTTTCATGTTCATCTACAATCTTTGCTATAATGTTATACAATGTCCGATGTTGTCTCTCATTTTTCGCATTTGAAGTAGGTCTATAATAGGACGTTTTTATGTGGCTTATATTCAAATCCTGTAATAACTTTTCGAACTTCTTGTTCACAAACTCTTTACCATTATCCGTGAGTACGATCTGTGGGCAACTAAATCTTGGTATGAAATCCTGTAGAAAAATATTAATGATGGTATCCGCGCTTTTATCCGGAATAGCATAAACTTCTGGCCACAGACTATAAATATCTACGATATGAATTAAATATATGTTCCCCGATAGTGTTCTAGGGTGAGGACCTGATATATCTAAGCTGACTTTTTGCATAGGAAACTGAGGAATGTCTGTATCTTGTAAGGGACATTTGATCATTTTCATATTTCTTAATTTACACTTCTCACATGTATCGACATATTTACAAGCAGTTTTAAATAAATTCGGCCAATAATATTTATTCGTGAGTGCTTTCACTAACTTATCACGACCGAGATGACCATTCTCATCATGATACGCCTTTAGAATTTCACTTTCCAAATGTTTTGGAATATATTTCCTAAACTGTTCGTTTCTTTCATTCACGTAATATAACTGATCATCATCTTGCAAGATTAAATAGTTTTTCTTATAACTGTTCTCACCCGTTTCGTTCAATTTCTGTTTTATTTCCACAACTTTTGGATCTAATTCTTGTTCTTCTTTCATATTAAATTGCATTAAATGTGGGTCTTCTGCTCTAGGTTCAGATTCTTGATCCGACGGTAAACTCGCAAAATCTTCTCTATTTATTATGGCAGAATCTAATATATTTACTTGCCAGTTTCGGTCATCTATTTCGGGTTCACCTTCATCTTCCGTGTTTCCTGATGTCTGTGGATACGGGATTCTGGACAATAAATCTGCACATGTATTGTTCCTACCTGGTACATACTCTATCCTAGTATCGTATCCCTGCAGATTCAACGTCCATGTCTGTATTTTTCTGTTCTGCACTGGAGCTTCTAATAAAGATTTTAAAGGCATGTGATCAGTTCTAATAATGAAATTTGCGTTATGTAGATAATAATTAAGTTTCTGAAGAGCATAGTGGATAGCGTAGGCCTCCTTCTCAATAGTCGACCATTTACGCTGAGATTTGCTAAGTTTATGTGACAAAAAATAGATTGGTCTTTCATTTTTAACTCCTGGTATCCCAGATTCTTTTCCTTCATATGGTTGAACCAAACATGCTCCTATAGCATTATCTGAAGCATCTGTATACAATATTAGCTGTTTATTCAAATCTGGATGTGTCAATAGTGGCACTACTGTTAAGCTATTTTTTAAAAACTCAAATGCTTTTTGACATTCATCATCCCACTTAAATCTAGCGTATTTGCCAGTCAGGTTAGTGATGGGCTCTGCTATTTTTGAGAAATTTGGAATAAAACGACGATAATACCCACATGTACCGATAAACGCACGAACTTCTCTTATGTTGGTCGGAGCAGGTAATTCTCTAATAACCTTTACTTTATTCTGATCTGTTTTAATTCCGTCCATATTAATGATGTACCCCAAATACTTTGTTTCTGTTTTTAGAAATTCACATTTACTGAGTTTCAGTTTAACATCATGTATTCTTAATCTGTCAAATACTAATTTTACATGTTTCAGGTGATCTTGTACGTCTCCTGCTGTGTAGATCAAAATGTCATCTATGTATGCTAATGCAAACTTTTGCATGCCTTCCAATACCTGATTTATTAATAACATATAGTGAGAAGGAGCCGTCTTGACCCCAAAAGGCATTCGTAAGAATTCGTAAGAACCTGCGTGTGTACAAAAAGCACTCTTCTTTTGGGCATCTGGGGACATAGGTATACACCAAAATCCTGACCTTGCATCTAATGTAGTGAAGAAGGTAGACCCATTAAGTAAGCCTAAAATATCGTCGATCACCGGCAATGGGTACGCTACATTCATAGTGATTTTGTTCAACGCCCGGTAATCGCAGCAAAATCGATGTGAACCATCAGCCTTGGTCACGATGACGATCGGAGATGACCATTCCGACTTTGATCTTGTTATTATTCCTGCTTTCAGCATGTCTTCTATTGCTTTTTCGACAATTTCCCTATTCCTTAAGGGTGTTCTATACGGTTTCAAACTAATTGGTGGGTGATCTCCAGTATCTATTTCCATCGTAACTGTTTTTGTTTTTCCCAATTCTAAGTCATTAATTGCAAAAACGTCTTGATTCTCTTTTATAAGTCGTTCTAATATTTCCTTATTTTCTGGTGGAGTTTTTAACTGTGCTAATAATTCTTGTTCTCTTGTTATTTTGTCTACTGAATGTATTTGAGATGTATGTCTTCTGAATGGATGGATCAATTCATCATTCTGCACGTTCCATTTTCTTCCGCCTCTTTGTCTGTTATTAATTCTTTCCCTAGGAGTTTCTGAATAATTTATTCCCGGCATTTCTACTCTATCTGTTGCTAATATGCTATTAATATCATGTTCGACTTTGGCTATTACACATCCTCTGTACAATTTAATTTCTCTACCTGTGTTGTTAATAATCATTATTGGAAAAGTTAAGTTTTTATCTAATGTCATTATCCCCTCTGGAACCTCTAAACCAGGCTCATCAATCACCTCCCTTTGTAATTCTGTTATTCTAACTGTATGTCCTACCAAATAATACGGATTTCTTTTCACTTTCGCCTGTATCAGATTAACCGTTTGTGGTTTTAAAGTCGTAGACATTTTAACTCTAACCAGTGCTGATATGTGCATGTCCTCTTCTAAATCTACATACACGTCCTTGAATTTTAATTTGTGCAGATCAAAAAAAAGTCTAACACCGTTTTTTATTTAAAGAAATCCCTACCTATAAGCATGTTCCTATTTAACTCCTTCACTACGTGAAAAAGATGTCTTACGTTGATCCCTCCTAATTTGAGATTTATTATTGTTTGCCCAACTACTTGTAAATTTTGTCCTGTAACAGAGTGAAGATTATTATGACTCCTGAATATTTTGCAATTTCTCATTATTTTGTATAGAAAGCTTTCTTTTATTACACTAACCTGAGCTCCCGAATCAATTAATGTACGAATTCTATACTTCCCTATTTCTATTATACATGAACTGGGATCTGTTTTATTTACTGAAAATTGTTTTATTTCATCTAGTTGAGAGCACTTCCTACTCGTTCCGCTATACTTATTAAAAAAATCTTTACATCTTGGGACCTTGTTATATTCCCTCCTACTGCAGGTCCTATTCAATAGGTGGGACGCCGGTTTTCCTGCGTTCTTGGCCTTGTAAAACTTCTGTGTCTGTCTTCAAAATTCCTATTTGATCTGTTATTGACATTTCTATTTTGTGTATTCGGCTGAGCATGCCTGTTATCATCTCATCTCATCATGTTCCTCTTGTACCTTGCGGTGTCGAGGTGAAGTATAAACTTCGTGAGAGTGCCCGGTTATAGGCTTCGTATATCGACATTCCCATGGATTCTGTTATTCCCTCCGTCCAACGTTTACGTGGTCGGCCTCTTCCTCTGTTTCCATCTGGTCTGTACATCATTGCTTGTTGTGGCATGCTGTTGACTGGTAGCCTACTTGCATGGCCAAACCATTTGACTTGCTGCTTTCTAATAAAATCTAGAGCAGCTTTAACCCCCACTTTAGTCCTGATTTCTTCATTTCTGATCTTATCTCTTCTTGATACGTTGAGTATTCTTCTCAGGAACCTGATTTCTGTTGTTGTGATTTTTCTTTTCTCTTTTTCTGTCATTGTCCAGGTTTGGCATTGGTAGCACAGAGTTGGTAGGAAGATTGTGTTGTAAAGTGCTTTCTTAGTAGTTATTGATACATGTTTGTTCTTTAGTATTGGTGCCATTTGTCCAAGGAGTTGATTTGCCTTATTGCACCTATTTTCGATCTCGTCTTCTGATCTGCCATTTGATGATATTATACTTCCTAGGTACTTGAAGCTCTTTACTTGTTTCAAGGGATGTTCGTTTAGGTGAATTGTTGCTGTTTGTTCTTCTTTAGTTATAGTGATTGTTTGTTCTTTTATTCTCACTGTTATGATTCTTTCTGATATATATTTTATTTATAGTATTCCTCTTGCAAGCCGTGGTTCAATGACTATTCCCACACCGTGTCTTGCTCTTTCTTGCTGTTCTACTCCAGAGTAAACAAACGTGTAGCTACGGTGGAGCTCCTTGCATCCTGTCCCCTTTGTTCTGGTGTCCGCTATTCCCATCAGTCCAATATTCCTCTCCTCCATTGTTTCTATAAGCTCTTCTTCTTTACTATTGAAACCACAAACATTCATTGTGCTTATTTTTTGAATCGCTGATCTATCTCGTAGTCCATTAACATTGCCGGGTCGATAGCCGTTTGGGTCAGTCCGTTTATACTTCTTAGTTTTTCTGCGAGCAGTATGAAGATCCCCTGCCGGCTTGCTAGGCCAGTCGCAGGTTTAGGACACTAATCTGACCACAGGGAGTCCATCCCCTATGGCGAGCCATAGCCCCTTTAGCCCATGACCTCGCGGTCATGGTTGCCCGGTCTGCACCACGTGGAGGTGGGGGTTGGCTTGTGTAGTCTGAGGGTCATCGGCAGGCTACTAATTTTCGCTCTTCACCCCTCCTGAGAGAGGCTAGCCGATCTTAACCCTGCTGGCTGCAGGGCCAGGCGCATTCCACACCTTGCAGACCCCTTGCTGTTATCACAGCACCTAAAAATGTGTCCGCGTTGGCCACAACCCCAACAGACTATATTTGTGTTACCTGCTGTTTCTCTTATAGGATTTCTCATTTGTCTTCTTCTTTCATAATCATTTTCATTGCCTTCCTGTAACGTCTGTATTCCTCTTCCTCTATTCCATCTGAACCTTGTTTGTCCTATTTCCATGGGTTCTTCAATCCTATCTTCTCGATTGGTTCCTATATCTCGTCCTACTCTCAATCTAAATCTTCTTCTCAAATTCTCCTCCTGTACAGCTATTTCTACAGCTTGTGATAACCTCTCAGGGTTTTCTCTCATCAATTTAAATTTAAGTCCATCTGACTTTATACCATCTACAAAAATCCCGACCAACATCCGTTCCACTTCCTCCCCTCGTACGTTCTGTCCCAGGAATGCTTCCTCAGCTAGGTTGATCAATCTATCACTAAACAATTGTACAGTTTCTCCAGTGTTTTGCTTGGATTGTCTTAACACTGAAAAGGCATGCTGAGGGTCTGTGATTTCAGCATACTTGTGGGCCAAGTCATCTTTGAACTGCTCCCATGTCTCATCTACGGTAGCTTCTAATTTTCTTCGAATGTGATCCGAAACTGGTTCTGTCGTGACCTGATAAGCAATTTTCATTTTTTCTTCATCTGTTGCCGCCACCAAATATGCATGCTTCTCTATTGAAGTTATCAACTTCTTAAAATCTTTCGCCTGTCCACTAAACTTAACAATCTCTGTCGCCATTCCTTGTTGTTTTATGACTGTGTTGAGTCTACCTATTGCCGTGCCTACTCCAGTCAAAACTTGTGCTAACGAACCCTGTTCTTCTGCCATGCTGAACTATGCTGAAATATTTTACTATACACTTATATAAGCAAAAAACAATCAATAGATATTAATAAGTGTACTATAGGCACATTTAAATTAACTAAAGGACGTAATCCATAGTTTTTCTTCCTAAAAAAAATGGGTTCAGATTAATCAATAAATTTTCTATCTAACACAAAAAGTTATTTGAATTACCGTTTTCTGTTGAACTATTTTTTCACTGGTCCAATCGAAAACCAACTCCCAAATATTCCTCTCGACGTCTATGCTCAACAATTGTAGGCTTCACAAACGGAAGAACGAGTATGTCGTTTTCTTGATTCCATCATGTTGAAAAGAAAAAGCCTCCGGATTCCTCTCTTCTCAGATTGTCGACACTCTCAAATTTGTGGCTTCTTTTCACCCGAGGGAGGGGCACATCTAGACGACTTCACCAAGAAAAAAAATTGCACTTCTAGACGACTTGAAGCTTAAGAGAAATGAAGCGACTTAATTAGGTCCCTTCTTCAGCAGGAAGGCAACCCAGTTTGCCCAGCCGCTTCCGAAGTTCCACATCGACATGATCGCTTGTTTTGCCCAACATATCGCCAGAGTTCAAGACATTTAGGATCAAGCTCCCGACTGAAGTAAATTTTCGTCAGACGTTTTCTCGTAATTTGAGCTGACGATCCAAACGATTTTTGGTTTGATTCAATAAAGATGAACTTCCCTTCAGGTGAGCGAGGTCAGGTTCAATAACGATAACGGCTTCTGATCTTCCCTCAGGCAACCAAGGTCATATGCTGGTTCAATGATAACGGCTCCTGTAAAACGAGATCTCTAGCATATTGACTCTCAAGGCAACGATCTGGTTATTCCGGAATACGATGGCAAGCATTATTCTGACAAACGGCTTATAATTCCAGTATGTATGGCGGACCCAAAAAAACAACAGCCAGGTCAGCGCAGTATTTGATCAGAGACGCCTTGATGACACTGTGTAGCGAAGATTTGATCAGAGACGCCTTGATAACACTGTATAGCGAAGATTTGATCAGAGACGCCCTGTTAAATTTCTCCGCAAACGACAAATTTCAGCTGCCATTACGCCATGTTATTGCAAAAACGAAGAAACAGCCATCTTTCTGTTCTGGAGACAAACTTACACTCCGCGACATCCCATCCTGGTCACTGGCAACATTTTCACTCCCTGTAACGGAGCGAACAGGTGAAAGGCAATCACAAGAGATGACACCAAAGCCCTGGTCAAGTGTAAATGGGTTTTATTATCCAAAGGTATAAATTTGTACAACTTCTTGAGAACACATCTTGACCGATCACAGGCTGAGTTGGAACTACCTCTGTTTATCCTTGACGTCACCCGTGAGCTTCCCTAACAACCACCCTTTCAATAGTGCTCACGGGTGCGCCATTTCCCAAACCCTTCTTTATTTCCCATTATCTATCTCCCAACCTTCTAACAGAGATGGAACTCTGTTATAATAGAATACCAAAGGACATCTTTTTGGTGAATTACAGACGGGTAGGAGATCTCAGGGTCGGCCTCTACACCGATACAAAGATGTATGTAAGCGGGACATGATTGATACAGGCATTGATAATGCACACTGGGAGCAAGTCGCCGCCGAACGTGTTGCATGGAGGGCAACTATCAGAAATGGAATAAAGACAAAGGAGAAATGATTGCAGATAAAGCACACAGAGCGTGAGAGACGTAAGATGGTGCAAAATGGTGGAATGACCATGTTTTCACATGCATCTACTGTGGGCAAACATTTGCAGCAAGAATTGGCCTTATCAGCCACACTCGCCACCGCCATGGGTCGTAGTTATTAAGCCTTTTTGAAGCACAATGTACCAAACTATCGTCTGTCAAGACGGAAAGGTGCCAATGGTGGTTATGTTGATTACAAAAACTGGGCAGAGACCTGTATGCTGATGGTGGTTAATCCGGAGGAACAGCATAATTTTACCTCAACTGCTTCTCCTATGCCACAACCCTGCAGTCCAGGAATGAACAGCTAAGTACCTGTCAGTACAGTCTGTGTTGTCCGGAACTCTAGAACCGAGATACCTCCTGTAACATAATCCCACGTAGGACCTACCAGAGAGTACTTACTCCTGTAAACGCAAGATTTAAAGAACATTACGTTGGTATAGTTCAGGGTGCCTCTGGAACATTTAGCGTAGCCTTAAGGGGACATTCTGAACAATATATATAGATGCTATGCAGTGAACTGTGACATACATTTAGTTTAGTGCCATTAATGAATCAAACACGGTGTACCAGAACATTAGTTAGAGTTGGAACTTTAATTCCTGAACTGTGCTGATGATTTGTTTACTACCTCATTGATGGTATTGTTCTAATGTGTGTATCTGACATCATATACCACGCTAACACCCACACACAACACAGGAGCACATCAATATATTATCTCATTATAGTGTTTTGATGATGCACTTGGTGTTTTGTTTTACTTGGCGTTGTGTATTATTAATTAGAATACCTTAGTTACAACTTAAGAGTGGAGCCAAGTGTGGCCGGAAAAATACAAGTATCTCAGATTTTCCTGGGGGAATATTTCCGTTATCGGAGTAATGTGAACTTCCGGGGCTCTACTGGCCCGCTGTAAAGAAACTTCAACTATAGGTCGCCATCCACCCCTAGGGATTCTTAACGAGCCATTTTCAAGTTTCTCTAAACAGTTGGCTATTAGAATTTGGGGATCCCATCCTCATTTCTTTTTAACTTACCACACCCAACTCATCTCTATCTTCCTGGGCATACTCATTAAGTCACTAAAGAGATATGCCCGAGTGAAGGTCTGTGTCTCGAGCCATGTTATTGCTTTACTTACTGTCATGACTTCCATAATCAGATTACTTGTGGTCAAGGCAAAAGCACCAGAATCTTCCTTCACAATTCTCCCTTCGGACTGAGCCGTAAAGATCCATGAACGTCTCTCGCGTGGAAGAGAAGCACTCAACTAATCCACTCCAATTCCTTAAATTCTTAGCTGTCCCATTCAGCTCCATCCATATGTTTCCAATATTATTCATTTCTGTCTCCAGTCCACTTCTCCACATGCGTCCGGACTAAATTCGTTCAAGTTACACAAGGCGTTTGTAACATATCACTACACTTTGCATGCAGAACAAATTTCAAAACTTAAGTACATGATGTCACCAAAACATGTGCTCCACGGTCCATCGTGAAGCAATATGCAACGAATGGCTGCCATCTGCTGGAGTAATTCTTTGCACTCAGAAAAAGAATAGTATTATCAATGGAAGAAATCATTTTTTCCAATTTGTTCTACATACAAAGTGTAGTGAGACTTTACAAACACCCTGTAATATTGTTCAAATTTTCTCAATGCTCTATCCAGCGCCATCGTTTCTTCACGTCTTAGTACAATGTTGTTTGTCTAGTTCTCTCCGTGAGGTCCACGTTGGTGATTCTGTCATACTATCTTAGTCCTATATTGTGTATGTATCGATCAGTGAATGTTTGTAATTTCATATTTGAATAACGAAGACACAAACCAAGGATTGTACAATTTATTGTCTGGCATATTTCGCTGCATCTCGTCAGGTACATACTGCATACACATGTTCGCACAGTAATTTCAATTGTTTACCATGGTAATTTTAAATTGACTATCGTGTCTTTCAATTTGCACACAATTAGCCTATGCAGTTGAATCATTATGGCTTCTGAAAACTTTATCAAACTACTATTTTGTGTATGAAACAACACACGAACAGCACTGTCTCTATCAATTACATGACTGGTTTTCAAGACGTGACGTGCAATGGACGACGCCGGAAGTTTATAATTGTAGTGTGTCAGCCTTCCATGATCCCATCGCCTGTGTGTAGTAGTAGTATCTTGTCAATCCAGCTGCCCGGTAAAAACAGGGCTTAGTACGGACCCTGTTTAACTGTGCTAGGAAGATATGCACCCAGGACACACTGACAGAGGAAACTGAAACTCTGAAGAATGTCTTACACCTGAATGGGTACTCCACAGGATTAATAAAGCGCACTGAGAACAGTCGAAAGCAAAATCAGTCGTAACTACAGTCCCTAAGCTCAAGGTATTTATTCAGCTAACCTTTCGAGGGGATGACGTAATGCAACGTCCACAGGACTGGCTCAATACAGCAGTCTGCCGAACATTCTGTGCTGCAACACCATTTATTAGGTACAGAACCACACCTATTTCTATCCCAGTAGTAAAAGAATCTACCCCTCTGTATGCCACATCCAATTGTATTTATCAATTCGCATGCAGGTGCGAGTCTACCTACATCGGCAGAACAGAGCGGCAGTTACACAGCAGGGTTGTTGAACACATACCCAACTGGATTAACAAGATACTACACACAGGCGATGGAATCATGGGAAGGCTGACACACCACAATTATAACCTTTCGGCATCGTCCACTGCACGTCATGCCTTGGAAACCGGTCATGTAATTGATAGAGAGGCTTTTCGCGTGTTGTTTAATACACAAAATAGTCAGTTTGTTAAAGTTTGCAGAAGCCATAATGATCCACCTACTTAGGCCAATTTTGTGCAAACAGAAAGACATGCCTTATCATTATTATTTAGCCCTGTCTTTAATTCTCTTCTCTGTGTATTGTTTGATCTCCCCATATTTCCTTAGCCTTGTTTTTTTTTTCCAGAGGAAAGACTTTATAGTTACATTAGTACCATGTTTTCTCTGCATGTGTATTACCCTGTGACAGCAAATTTTGTCACTTTTTTTATTCGCTTGAACTGTGCTAGTTCTCATCATGAATACTATCAGCAGTAGCGCACTGACTTTAAGTAGTGCACTGGTAGGCAGTAGTGCACTAGTTTGCTGTAGTGCACTGGCTTGTAGTAGTGCACTGGTCTGTAGTAGTGCACAGGCTTGTTGTAGTGCACTGGCTTGTAGTAGTGCACCAGCCTGTAGCGGTGCACTGGCTTGCTGTAGTGCACTGACTTGTAGTAGTGCACCAGCCTGTAGTAGTGCACTGGCTTGTAGTAGTGCACTGGCTTTTAGTAGTGCACTAGTGTACTGGCTTGTAGTAGTGCAGTGGATTGTAGTAGTGTACTGGCTTGTAGTAGTGCACCAGCTTGCTGTAGTGCATATTCGTCATATTCTATATAACAGTTTAGCACTCTCTTCCAGACAGACACGACATATTCTATATAACAGTTCAACTCTCCTTCCACACAGACACGATATATTCTATATAACAGTTCAACTCTCCTTCCAGACAGACACGACATATTCTATATAACAGTTCAACTCTCCTTCCAGACAGAAACGACATATTCTATATAACAGTTCAACTCTCCTTCCAGACAGACACGACATATTCTATATAACAGTTCAACTCTCCTTCCAGACAGAAACGACATATTCTATATAACAGTTCAACTCTCCTTCCAGACAGAAACGACATATTCTATATAACAGTTCAGCACCCTCCGTTGAGACAGATACGAAATATTCTATATAACAGTTCAACTCTCCTTCCAGACAGACACGACATATTCTATATAACAGTTCAACTCTCCTTCCAGACAGACACGACATATTCTATATAACAGTTCAACTCTCCTTCCAGACAGACACGACATATTCTATATAACAGTTCAACTCTCCTTCCAGACAGACACGACATATTCTATATAACAGTTCAACTCTCCTTCCACACAGAAACGACAAAATACACAGCGTAGTCTATACACAAGCTACTATGTCTAGTGTAGTGGATTGATTTTTGTATGTGGATTAGCTTTCCTTATTGCCAGTGTCCCCCGCCACCAGGCGAACCCTTTCCAGCTTCTGAGGTACTTGTACTTTACGTCTCCAAGTCAAGGACGAGAAGTCAACGTTTCAGTCTACCTGAAAGGTGTACGGGTTGAACTCGCTACCTCGGCATCAGCACACCGGAAGTTTAATGCGTGTGCTCTTATCCATTCGGCCTAGCTGACCACCACGATGAAGATGATGATGATGTTTGAAAGGTCAAGGTATCCCACCCAGTATCCATCGATCATCGAGAAGAATGAGACCAGCTTGTTTCTGGAGCATATTCGCTAGATTAAAACTTTGTACTTCAGTTTGAAGCTTCAGCTTAATCACTGAGAACATGATGATGATTGGGCCGTAAACTATATAAGTTTCATATTCACTAGATTAAAACTTTGTACTTCAGTTTGAGGCTTCAGCTTAATCACTGAGAACATGATGATAATGGGGCCGTAAACTATATAAGTTTCGGAGGGCTTGTATTATAAATCATCATCATCATCTTCCTCCTTTGCTGCCAACCGTCGTGGGGAGGAATAGGTGACTTTTCAGTACTCCGTGGGTGGCACTAACCTCGTTCTGAGTCACAACTTCAGTAGTCTCTATCCAGAACGGCAGGGGTCGAGATCTCTGGAGAGACACGAGCACCTACGCTACCCTGCAAGACACATGTTGATAATGAGGTGTGATGCAAACAAGAAGTTCCTGGGTGCTGTGACATGGCAGTCTGTTTGCAGGCGGTTTTCTGTTAGTTCATTATCCCTTTAGGGTAAGAAAGCTGTACATCTGTGTCCACAATTAGCAATCAGCTTCACCATAGGCAAAAAGAGACAACTAAACAAATTTGAAGTAGAGACTGGGTTTGCACATACAAATAAATGAAGGCAAAAGGGATGAGAAAAGAGAAAGGAAGACATATAAATACGGCAAAGATCAAACAGACTTGACACTTTTAAACAAAAGTAATATCCGGTGTTTTTTGTTAACATAATGTACGTGTTTGAAAAAAAAAAAAAAAAATTCTCTGGCTTGTTAGTTTATTTTAAGATAACTGGGAAACGAACAGAAAATCCACCGGATTACGGCGAGTTCTATATAATGGTGGTTGAAGGGGGCATAATTGACAACTTGGTGCAGCTGGCGTCCGTTAGGTAACACGGTTGTGGAACTTGCTAGGAAGAACCGGTGAGGTAGTGTCCAAAATAGACCACTATTTATTTTAGTGTGTTTTCATGCCATTCTAACAAAAACCTGCTTTAGAAAAAACGACGTGTTTATTCCACATTCTGACATTTGAAACAACGAAAAAGAATGTCTTGTTTAAACGCTATCTGCTTTTAATAGATCAAGATAAATTAAATATTTTGCCACCTACATGCTAGTAATTGTGAGCTTTAAAAAAAACTCATTTCAGTAATTAGTTGGCATGCAAAACTTAACTGAAGACCATTATGTTTTGTCAACAGGGTTAGTATATAAAGATCGGGTGTTCAAAGACGTACACAGAAGCCGTCTGAAGTCAGACGGGAAAAGAATCTTTAAACTTCATCTTCTCATCACAGCTGGTGATTTGAATTATACCCAACGGAAGGCGAAACGAAAGTAAGTCATAATCATCATCATCATCATCATCATCATCATCTTCCACATTTGTCAACAAGCTTCTGGGGGGGGGGGGGGGAATAGTTGACGCTCCAGTGCCCGATGGGTGGTACTGGGTGGAGTTATTATGTGTGTTTGTACTATGTCTTTGATGTCGCAAACCATTTTTTTCTCGGGAGTCCTCTTGCTCTCGTGGCAGAACTTCTTTGGTATAGGGCCAGTGCTGGTAGTTTATGGTGTTGCATTCTAACGAGATGGCCAAACCATTTAATCTTCTGCCTTTCAGTAGTTGTGGCACATAGTGTTGATCCCACTGTCTGATAAAATAATTTCTTGCTAGGTCTCGGATAGTTAAGCTGGCTGCCATTCTCAAGCATTTAATTTCGCAGACGTTGATTGTGCATGTTTTTTCGATAATGTCCAAGTTTCACAATGGTAGCAAAGGGTTGGTATGGATATGCTATTTATTATCCGTTGTTTTTCTGATATAGGTATATTTTGATGTTTCAGTGTGTGTGTCAGTTGATATATAAGCGCATTTGCTTTTTGACATCTGATTTCGATTTCTTTGTCTATTCTGTCATCCTATGTGGTTATACTTCCTAAATATTTAAATTTATTAACTAGCTTCAGATGTCTACTATTTATCTGCACATTTTGTGGACCAAGAGATATGCTAACAACTATTACTTCCGTAAGAAAGTGGGTACACATTTAAAATCGCTTCTCGGCCTTTTGGCTAATATCTAAGTGTTGAACCTGCACTTGATCTGGCCAGGGTTACCAGCAGAGGCAATCATTGGAATGACACACAAGGACGTTAGGACCTCATGGGGCGGCTCTGGCTCCTGGGGAACCTTGAGCCCTTGACAATTTTTATGTTAAAGTACCAATTCATTCATGTGCTGATTTAGTTTAAAATCACCTCCATGATTGTCAGGATGTTTCAATTATTCACCCATCCATCCATCCATCATGTGCCATGCCGGTAAGCGTGGGCGGTTATGTTTTGCCATCTCATTCGATCACCAGAGTCGTGGATCAGCTCCGTGTTTCTGTCTCGACCATGCCACGAGGCCAAGCCATCCAGATATTTACTTCTCGGTCTTCCCCTTGGTCTCTTCCCTTCGATCTTGCCAGTTGTTTCTAAGTTCCCCAATTCATTTCTTCTCATAACATACCCAAAAGAAAATTTTGACTGTCTACGTCTAATGTCTCTAATCAGTTTACGATCTTCACTTGTTTATTGAAGGACTTGTTCTTTCAATGAGACCACACAACATAATTTTCTTGGCATCTGTAAAGAAAGTAGTTTGCCATTGCTTTCCTTCTTAGCAGTGATCATCCGTAGCCTTGTCTCCACAAAAAAAGAGATCTCTCAGTTATGAAACTGATTTAATTGTCAACGACAGATAGAAGGTGGCATGTAAGAGATTTTTCTTAAACATTAAAGGGAAACATTTTAAATAAAAAGGCGCCCTTTTAAGTGCCTTAAGCTACTTTGGGCATGGTGCCATATTTTTATAGACCAATCGGAACTCGGCGGACATGTCCGTGAAAAAAATATCCAACAGTTTCTCCCTATCTTTGATTTTTAACTTGAAGCATGCCTCTCTGTACGAAGAATGTCTGTCTTGATCTGTCTCACTAGATATACGCATACAATAAATATATAAATATATTTAACAGTAGATTTTGATAATAATTGTTGGTTTTAATATTAAAACGTTTTTTTACAGCTTCATACAAAATATTTAAATTCCCTCCCTTTTCCATAGTTACTTATCAAAGTTGTGTCCCTCCAAAGTTTTCAATTTCATCATCATTGGCACCTTGCCGTCTTGACAGACGATAGTTTGTGCTTTAAAAAGGCATAATAACTTTTACCTATGGCGGTAGCGAATGTGACTGATAAAGCCAATTCGCGCTGTGAATGTCCGTTCACAGTGGGTGCATGTGAACACTTGGTCATTACCACCATCATGCACCATCTTACGTCTCACACGCTCGGCGTGTGACTTATCTGCAATAATTTTCTCCTTTGTCTTTATTCCATTTCTGATGTTTGCCCTTCATGCAACACGTTCAGCGGCAACTTGCTCCAAATGTGCATTATCAATGCCTGTATCAATCATGTCCCGCTTACACACATCTTTGTATCGTAGTAGAGTCCGACCCTGAGATCTCTTACCCATCTGTAATTCACCAAAAAAGATGTCCTTTGGTATTCTACCATCATCCATCCTCCTAAGATGTCCTATCCATCTAAGTCTACGAAGACTGAGCATGGAATAAACCGTCACACAACCTGATCTTTCCAATACTTCAGTATTTGTGATTTTGTATTGCCACTTAATATCAAGATTTTTTCGCAGACACCGCATATGACAGCTGTCCAGGTTTCACTGCCATAAAGAAGAGTACTAAGGACACAGGCTTGATAGACAAGGACTTTTGTTTTGGTAATAAGCTTCCTGTTCTCCCAGACTCTTTTTCTTAACCTGTTCATTGTTGTTGCTGCCTTACCATTCCGGATGTTGATTTCTTGATCTAGGGATAATTTGCTATTTACCACTGATCCTAAATATGTAAAATGGTCTACCATCTCTAGTTCGGCGTCGTCAATAAAGATTGATGGTACCCCATGTGCACTTTGTGACATATTCTGTGTCTTCTTTTTGCTAATTGTTAAACCAAATTCAGAACATGCATTGGAGATAGTAGACAGAGTGGGTCGTAACTGCAGCATCATCTACAAAACGCAACTCTCTGATCAGTGCCCTCCTAATTTTGGTCTTGGCCTTCAATCTCTGACCATTGTAGAGGCCGCCATCTGAGTGTGAGTGAATGTATATACCACCATCCTGATCACGAAAGGCATATTTCAGTAGAAGTGAAAAGTATATTCCAAAGAGGGTGGGAGCTAGTACACAACCTTGCTTAACTCCACTCTTGATTTCAAACTCTTCAGAAGTTGCACCATCAAACTTGATTATACCCTTCATGCCTGTGTGGAACGATTCCACAATGGACAGAAGAGTTGGTGGGCAGCCAATCTTCTTTAGTGCCTTGAATAGACCCTCACGACTGACCAAATTAAATGCCTTTGTGAGGTCGATGAAGGCAATAAACAGTGGTTGATTCTGTTCACGGCATTTTTCTTGCATTTGTCGCAATGAGAATATCATATCAATGGTAGACCGGTTCTGTCGAAAGCCACACTGTGATTCTGGGTAGACTTGATCTGAAGTCTGCGCAGAACAAATCTGGCAAATACTTTTCCAACAATACACAGAAGTGAGATACCCCTATAGTTGTTGCAGTCGCTCCGATCGCCCTTGTTCTTGTACAGTGATGCTTGAATCTTTGAAATCATGTGGGACTTGTCCTTCTCGCCAGCATAGCTCTATTAGCTGGTGGATCTTTAGACAAATCACCCTCATTGCACATCAAACTGCAAGTCCATACACTTATTGCTGATCTTGCTAATTTGAAGGATTGAAACAAAGTATCAAATCTTTCCACAGAAATGTCCAGCTTCAAACAGTTTGTCGTGGTCTGTGTGACGATGGCAGTTGGTACTGTGTTGTCTCAGCCAGGAGGCTTCCAATCCGCTCGTGGAGTCCAGCCCGTTCGAGGCGGTAGTGCACCTTGTAAGTCCATTTTCTTTCTATGAACCTTTGAGATCCACCTTCGTCTTTTATAAGATGCTGTGCCAAACAATAGGTTTGAACATAATAAAATCGATGGCGGAAAATGGGAAGTAGGGGTACGTCACAGTTGTGACTTAAACGTTGTTAATATGGCAGCAGACATTTTGTAGTATAACGTAATGACATCATTTCGGCGATATATAAACTCGTGGCATATACGGGAAAGTGGCTTAAGACGATTAATCATCCCTTGGGAAAATCAGTTAAATACGGGAGATCAGTATTATTTATCATTATCATGTGCCATGCCCTTAAGCGTGGGCGGTCATGTTTCGCCATCTTATACGATCACCAGAGTCGTGGATCAGCTGTGTGTTCTTGTCTCGACTATGCCACGTGGTCAAGCCATTCACATCGGCCTTCCTCTTGCTCTTTTCCCTCTTAATCTTGCCAGTTGTCACCAAGTTCTCTATGTTATTTCTTTTCATAACGTGCCCAACACGTTATTTCTAATTTCTCTAATCAAGATACGCTTTTCATCTGCCCTTTGTAGGTCTTGCTCATTGGTTCTTTTGTCTGTCCATGGTATTCTTTGCTTCTTCTTCAGAAACCACATTTCCGTTGCCATTAGATGTTTTCCAGCGTGTCTGCTCATTGTCCATGTTTCTCATACATACATAAGTAGCACTTCAACACTCTTTTTTCCGCATTGAAATCGACCTTTTTTTTATGGTCAGTATGCTTTCCATTTAGCAAAAGGTTATCTTCGCCATTGCGATTCTTATTCTAATCTCTTCAGTATTGTTGGGTTATTTCTTAGTGATTTATGGTAAGCTCGAAAATGTCGAAAACGTGCTATAGAGCTTTAAAGAAGCAAGAACACTCCTAAAGAAAGATTTTTTTTTTTTTTGCTGCTGCTCGTTTTGCACTGGACTGATTTTTGCGTGTGGATTAGCTTTCCCTATTCTCTCGCCATCAGGCGAACCCATCACAATTTCTGAGGCACTTGTCACTTACTTCTCGGGCCAAGGACGAGAAGTCAACATTTTAGCCAAAATGTCCGGTGTAGGGGTTGAACCAGCTGCCTCGGCATCAGAAGATAGGAAGTTTAAGGGCGAGCGCTCGTATCCATTCGTCTTCATGTCAAGGACGAGAATATATCATTTTAGAAAGCGGGATTGGAGAAAACAACCTGCCCACTACTGACGACTAGAGCAGTGGCTCTCAGCCGGTGGAGAATTCCCCCTATGGGGAATTTTAGAGGTTTCCATGGGTGGGGGGGGGGGGGGGGGGGAGATTAATATTAATTCAAGGTCGTCTTAATACAAGAACCGATTACTTGATATTGTTTTCCCCTCCATACTTTACAGTTCTGTACTTCTCGCCCTTCTGAAATTCGTTTTATAACGTAAGTAGACCCGCAAATCACGTTTTATGTAGACATCTAGACTTGTTCTAGTGTGTGTTATTAAATTTAGCTTCCATTTTTACGTCTACCGCGTAGGGGCCCCCCGGGGGGGGGGGGGGGAGGATTTATAAGGAGGAAATACTAAAGGAGGGATGACATTCTGAACGTATGGTGGCGGGGTACATGCCCCCCCCCCCCCAAAAAAAAAAGTTTAGAACCACTGGACTAGAGCATTACAGCACCAGTGTCATGCTACTGCCTATAGTACCTTGCGGTATAGGACCGTAGGGGGGAGGGGGGTCTTGAGCCCGGGGAATTAAGACCGCTTGGCTAGTGCATCGTCGCGAACTGTGCAGGTTAGACTTTTTTTTTTGCCACTGACAGAAAAACATCCATTTCACCCTGGTCTCTGAGTAGTGGGATCGGACGCCCGTGTGTATTGTTGCGCACGTAAAATATCCCTTGGAAATCGGAAATCGAAACAGCGTAGCCTAACGGCGCTTCCCGGGGAAAAAAATTGTGAGTTAAAAATCTACCCAAAGTATTTCAGGATCCTCGCCGGTGCTACGGAGTTGGTGCACAGAGCTGAGATTCTCCGGACTCAGGTTTGAGTTAGGAGTAGAACTGAGCACTTAGGGTTACACCCGAGGGCCGTGATGTTGATCCGTCGACTAGGCTAGACTAAACTTTGCTACAAGTCGACTTCAAATGAAAACCTTTTCTGTTTGTTTGTTTGTTTGTTTGTTTGTTTGTTTGTTTGATTGTTTGTTTGTTTGTTTGTTGATGTTGGTAAATATATTCTGAAAATCTTAAAATGTTAACAAATGTATCATTTTTCAATGTAGTCACTACTACGTTCAATGCAAGTCCTCCAGCGCCAATACAGTGCTTGGATTCCCGTAGAAACAAATTCTCTTGGTCGAGTGTGCTGTACCTTTTCATCACACAGAAAAGTTTGTCACAGAAGTTACACCATTTTGAAACTTCCTACTTCAGCCATACATCGACAGGCTTGCATCACCATACTGTACCTTCATTCGCCGACGATTTTTATAGGTTTCACCATTTCATTCATCCCCCCCCCCCCCCCCCAAAAAAAAAAAACGGATAACAGAAAGTTGCTACTCTTTGGTGCATGTTAAAAGTGGGGCGGTCATCTTTAAATTGTTATTTCGACGTTATTGCGTTCGTCTGCACGGTGATGTCACGTGCTTAATCCCCTTGACATCTTTAACAATAATATTTACAGGTTATAAGACAATGGCTTGGCTACTGTAATTTCTATCACACGTTTAAAGTTTTCTTTTGAAGCCTCTTTGTATGTACCAAAACTGTACAATATTTAGTTCTAATAACGTTTTCTCATCCTACTCATCAACAGTCAACTGTCCCACACAGGAAAGAGGCACATATGAATATGCAGGAGACTGCACGAAATTCTACCAGTGTGACGGAGGCGAATCCACGCTGATAACCTGCGACTCTCAGCTGGTCTTCAACCCTCGGACAGGCTACTGTGATTATGCAACTGAAGCGTCAAACCCCAACTGCGCCGCCCGCGAAAGTAAGTAATATGAATCACATATTTCTCGTGTGGCTGTAATATGTATAATTAGTAAACACGTGCACAAGCTAAAATAATTAATAAAGATGAATTTGGTAACCCAGCAAAACCTACACACAGAAATTTACCCACTTGCGCTATACCGCGCAATCTGCTGAAATCCAGTCACGTGGCAGTAGAGACAACGCGTTTCGTTGACGTTTAACACACAAAATAATCACTATTTGTTATTTCTTTGCAAATTTACGATCAGTAGTTTGCCATTGCTTTCTGAACGACCGCCACTCATTTTTTTTAATGAAAACAAACGCAAGGCGGTCTGCTGCTAAATCGCCTGCAGCTGTTTTTCGAACATTGTATGCGGGATTACGAAAGCGTCCGTAAGCTTTTCGCTACAGAGTCGGCGTATGTTAAAATAGACAAGTGTTACCATTTGCTAAAGCAGTTGCCATTGACACGATCAAGCCATTGCTATGTAAACAAAACAGCAACAACAACAACCTCGTGACTTTCAGTTTAAAATTACCGTGGTAGATACTTTAATTACCGTGGACATATGTTCTATATAGCATATTTCAGCTTGAAACGATTCATTATTTTGCTTTCTTGTGTGTGACTTCTCTTGTTTTTACATGACGAGATGCAGCGACATATGATAGGCAATATACTGTGTCACATAGTATTTTTGTGTCTTTATAATTCAGTTTGGCAAAGAAGCAACAAAACACACACACACACACAGACACACACACACACACACACACACACACACACAGACACACACACACACACACACACACACACACATACACACACATGTTACCGCCTCCTTTGACAAAGATGTATACCCAACTCGCCTCAAATTTCACATTACATTCCACGTCAAATTCCACATTACATTCCACGTCAAATTCCACATTACATTCCACGTCAAATTCCACATTAAAGTCCATGACAAATTCCACATTAAATTTCACGGCAAATTCCACATTACATTCCACGTCAAATTCCATTGGCTTCTTCACAACCTTTTATGCTCTTTTGGCGCACAGACCACAAGCTAATGAAAAATAAACTACTGCGTTTGCACTAGTGGACATTTAATGTTTCTCAAATAAGATAAAGATGTTTTTTAAAAATGGCAACCAAGACCGTTTTTGATTAAATTAAAATCTTTCGTTTGATAGCTAAAGAAAACGGGAAAAATCGGGCGTTCCGAAAACATTTTTTCGGGACAATAAATTATTTCAAATAACCGGGACTGTCCAAGAGACGCTTGTCAATTACCTTAGTAACTTTTACTGTTATTGCATTCATGTTATAAACATTTGTTCCATGGTATTGTGAAATATGTGTGTATGAAATATGAACGATTTCATTTTCAGTACTGTAATATAAAAAAGTATTAATGGTCGAGAGGTTCGACTTCATTGCACCGGTTATTATCCCATATGACTCGGTCTCTTTCCACAGGGTGATCTGCCGAAAGCATCGCACAAAGCACGAACTCCGTAGCTCTAGCGACGACCCCAGGAGTTTCCAAGAAAAATGCACCCGTGAACCGTAGCCATGAATCGAACTTACAACCTTCAGAGTGCGAAGCAGACGGCTTGACCACTTCGCCATGGAGACTCCCTCGGTACTGTAATAATGAACAGCTCCGTAGCGTTGGGGCTACGGACGCATTTCGTAATCCCGCATACTCGCGTTCGATACGCATCTGCGGACGATTTGGTAGCAAACCGCCTTGCGTTGGTATTTCATATAGTGGTATGAGTGCCGGTCGTTCAGAAGGCCATGGCAAACTACTGAGCGTAAACTTGCCAAGAGATCACAACAGCAAACAATGGTGTTATTGACTGCGACGTCCTGTAAAGGATATGAAACTAACACTTTAACTTATAGAACTAGTTCAGACATTGACATCCATCATATGTTTTACCCAACAGACAACTTGCCACAAGAAGTCAGAAACCTCTGCAGCAATAACCCGGGAATCAGGGACCAAGCCTTCCTTGTCGGCCACCCAGAAATCTGCAATGCCTTCTATACCTGCACTCTGAATTTTCTTCACAATGGCTGCACCTTCTGTGGAGAATTCGAGTACTTCAGCCTGGTAAGTTTCTAGAACTTTCATTTGGTTTATATTTTTATTCTCACGATGTTCTTTATGATAAGTGCGTGAGATGGTCGTTGTCTAGGTAACGATGCTCCTGGTGTGTCAATTGAGCTATCTAACTGTCTCACAATGCAACTCACCCCAGTAATACACGTCCATCAGTCATTAAACAAGATTGAGTTGGCGCACATAATCCTTTAATACAGAAAGAACACGGACAAACGGAACATCCTTATATATCCAGACACAATATAATCCATAGAATATAAATATCCTCCTCACAATTTAACACATACATATCACTGTCTTCTCACGGCCTGCTTCATCTCAAATCCACAAGAAAGGTAATCCAGCTCCTATCCACAGCTGGACCTCACACAATACACCCACACACATGGGTCTAGTCTCCACTAACTATAAACCCACTCTGGGTTCAGGCCTCCATTAACTATCCAACCCCCACTGGGTTTCAAGCCTGTCTTCACAACTGGGAGAACACCACAACAAAAGATCTGACCGCAGTCAGTCTAAACTCCCACGTATTAGCCCACCGATCCGCTCGGCGCTAAAACATCAACTGCCTAGAAGTCCCCTGACTTCACACGAACCGAACCTCAGTCGGTCTCAGCTTCCACTCCCAGTCAAAGTTTTCCACTGTCTTTTAACCCTGCTGTGTAGCCCCTCCCTGGGCTCCCCACAACATTACACCCCAGCCTAAAACTGTCTCTCCCCCATCCATCCTGGGGGTCTCTACTCACCCTCACCATTATTTCTCATGGTTAGTTGTTTTTCTCGTAGTCTTGCTACAAAGGTCACTCACCTCAATGCCAATGACCCCCCCCCCCCCCTTAAAAGAAAACATCGTTTTCAAATGTTGGGAGACTTATACTTATCAACTATGTGACCCAGACATATTGCCTGGGTAGCCCTAAGTATGACTCCATCTTACTTTAGCTACCACACTAAATAATACATCAAATGCTCATAGTACACTCCCATATTCCCCACATATCAATACAACCAACTTTCTATCTTGTGTACCAATGCATGAACTAATACATCACATAATAATAATACATAATAGGAAACATCATATCTGTGTATCTGCAGGTCTATTAACATCCTCAAAAAGACACAAGCTATTTGTGTACCGACCCTATATCAGGTGGTTCTTTTCTTGCCTCAAACCTCCACCTATGATTCCTGTCGATGCTGTGTCTACCCTTCATATACCCATGCCTCATGTTTTCTATATCTTTAACACATCTGTTTGCTAATCCTGGTTCAGTGATGTCGTTAGCACTCTTTTGAACTACGTTAACATTGCTATCTGCATATTGTACTGTTACACTGGAGTCTCTGTTTAGTCTGACCTCTTTATTAAATCCTGGCCAATATACCTGGCATCCTGCTCTATGCTGCTTCCGCCTTACTCCTATGTGCCCTGCACAAGCCCTATCCTGAGCTGTTCTAGTATATCGGTCTGTATATGCTAAGGGTACCATTCCTTGCCCGCATGTCATTCCGTCATCTGAAAACCGGCGAGTGAGAGTATTGTTCTTCCTTCCGAAGCACCATCTACCCTTCTTTGATTGTATATGTCTCACTTTCCTACACCCTTGGAACATTTGTCGAGAGTAGTATCTTGTCTCTGGGATTCCTATACAGCTATATTTGAGATCCATTCACTTGAGCGATTGAAAAAGGCGATAGATGAAAGGCTCAGAGAAGACCAAGCAGGCTTCAGACCAAAACGGTCATGCATAGACCACATTTTCACCCTCAGAATAATCATTGAAGACTCCGTAGAATTCCAGTCGAAATTAACCACCAACTTTGTCGACTTTCAAAAAGCCTTCGACAGTATCCACCGTCCTTCATTTTGGAATCTACTTAACATCTATGGTTTTCCTACCAAATATACCAACGTCATAAAATCTTTCTACAAAGAAACACGTTGCTGCGTAAGAACAGAAACAGGCAACTCTGACTGGTTCTCAGTCGAAACAGGAGTGAAACAGGGTTGTGTCTTATCACCGATGCTTCTTGGAATAGCTATCGATTCGGTCATGCGCAAATGCACAAACAAACACAAATATGGGTTGACAAAATTCTAGAAGACCTGGACTTTGCCGATGACATAGTGCTTCTGAGTTCAACACACCCGGATGCCCAAGAGAAAATAAACCACCTCCAAAATGTTTCAGGGCAAATTGGTCTCCAAATTAACACCACAAAAACAAAGACTATTGATCTTACCAACAGTTCAGATGACACCAAATTGAACAGCTACGTTCTTGAAAAAGTCAACAGCTTTACATACCTAGGAAGCAAAATGACATCTACAGGGGACTCAACACCAGAAATATCATCTAGAATCGCACTGGCATCTAGTGCCTTCAATAAACTGTCAAACATCTGGAAGTCAAAGACACTCAGCAAACACACAAAACTTAAAATCTTCAACTCTTGTGTGATTCCAGTGTTAACGTATGGATGTGAAAGTTGGAAATCAACGGTAGCTTTAGATAAAAAATTAGACAATTTTGAGAACTGGTCTAAGACTTCTAAACATCCACTGGACAGACTTCAGAACCAATTCGCAAATAAGACAAGAGACTAAGCAAGATACAGTATCCAATTTCATAAGAAGACTCCGTTGGAACTACATCGGCCATGTACTCAGAATGGACAAGTCAAGACTCCCCTACCAAGCCCTCATATGGTCACCAGTAGGGAAAAGAAAACGGGGAAGACCAAGAGAGACCCTGCGTAGAACCATCATTAGAGAAGGCTCATTCAATGGCCAAGTAAATATCCAAGATCTATAACAGGTAGCAGCGAACCGCCAAGCATGGAGAGACAGGACTTCTGCCCTATGCGCCGCCTTAGGCTCAAGAGGAAAGACTAACTAACTAACTCACCTGCTCAGCTATCCTATCGTTGTCCTCTGTGTCTACTTCAAGTGCCACTTTTTCTTCAGCTATACTTTCTAATTTAGGTTTTCTTTTTGTAACTACCCCGTTACTACTTACACTATGTATCTGGTCCCAATAAACTGCTTCTTTTGTACAATCTTTAACTCCTGTTACATTTCCTATGATCAAATCCGCCACTGGTGCGTCCAGAACACACGCTGTCACTCTTCCTGTGATATATGGTGTTTTCACTGTTATCACGGCTAATGGGTAGAATTCTACTGTCCCATTAAATGTTATGGATCTAATCTTTTTCCCTGTATAATCCGAGCGATGCACTAAACTCTTTCTAACTCCGATGGACGTACATCCGGAATCCCTAATTGTTAACGCTGGCCTATCATTAACAAATCCATGGTGCATCTTCAGACTTCCTCCTTCATGCACTGCTGATCCTGCTTTCACTGTATGACCACATATTAAGACTGACTGACCGTCTTTTTCCTACAAAGGTTTGCATCCACTACAATTCTCATTGTTCAGCGTCTCAATTACTTGTGCTGCATTAGAGTGCTCTGTTTTTCCCAGCATACGCTCATGGCTAACATGCCCTGTCCCGCCACATTTGAAGCAAATAATGTCCTTCTTGATATTACTTGTCGGCCCACTGGCTGGTTGTCCGTCACACTGTGCTGCCTTGTGTCTCCAGCTCCCACAATTCCAACATCCGGCATAACTATTTGGACGTCTCTGGAAATTCCCCCTTTTGTATGGGTAACGTCCTACTCTACCAACATTGTTTCCTCGAAAAGCATTGTCTTGAGGTTCTTGTTGTTCATATCTATGTGTTGAATCCACACTTTTCGCCCTTGGTCTAATAACTGGATTCTGGTCCTGTTTAGTGTACGCTGCACAGGCTATTTCCTCACTCATAAGTCTACCAATAGAACTGTTTGGATGTGCAGTCATATAGTTTTGCCCTAACTGTGACATTGTGTCTATGTCCTTTGGCTTACGTTCCTCAAAGAAAGCTACTAAGTTTGTATTGCATGCAGATACTACCTTGTCTCTTAACATTAAATCCACTAATTTATTAAAATCTTTCCCTACTTCTGCAAGCTCCATCCATTTATTAAATGTGTTCTTTACTGTGTTAACAAAATCTGTGAAATCTTGATCTGTCTCTGGTCCTAAGTGTCTAAACTTTGTTCTATAGCCATGCTCAGTTAGTTGGAACTTCGTAAGCAGACGTTGACGCAAAATTGTGTAGTTGTTTCTTTTTTCCACAGGTAAATTAAACATTGTATCTAGGGCCTTACCCGTTAAATACTCGCCCAGTCTAATCGCATACTCGCCTTCTGGGATGCCTAACACTTTCACTGATGCTTCGAATCTCGACAAATAATATTCCAAGTTGTCTCGGTCCGTAAAGTATGGCAATTTCAATCGTTGTGACGACTGCGAAGGTCTTCTGCTTTCCTCACTTTGACCCTTCGAAGATAGTTCTAGTTTTCTGAGTGAAATTTCCGCTTCCATCTTAATCTTCTCTTTCTCGATTTCCACCGCATTTGTTTGTTTTAACTTTTCAAGTTCCAGTTGTGTCATTTCTAGTTTCAATTGTGTCTCTTTCTCTTCCTGTAGACGCTTGTTTTCCATTTCAGCTAACTTTACTTGTGTCTCTCTCTCTTCCTGTAGACGCTTGTTTTCCATTTCAGCTAACTTTTCTTCCTGTAGACGCTTGTTTTCCATTTCAGCTAACTTTTCTTCCTGTAGATGCTTGTTTTCCATTTCAGCTAACTTTTCTTCCTGTAGACGCTTGGCCTCGAGTTCTGCCTGTCTCTGTTATCTTTCGGCTTGTCTCTGGTCTCTTTCAATCTGTTTTTGTTCTTTTGCTTCGGCATACTCCTGTAACTCTTTACCCTTCAGGCCTAACCTTTCACCTGCTTCAATATATTCCATTAAAGTAGGCATCTTGTATTTGTGGACACGTTGCTGTATGTCAGCCAACTATCAATATAAAGACTCTGCTGCTAGTCTTTGTGTACCTTCCCTAAGTACACCTCCACTAAGACTGTACGTAAATCCGTAGTACTAATAATATCACTCTGTACTCACCCAGTCACTCTATAAGCACTAGGAAGTGAGGGGGGGGGAGAATATCACCTATACTCCCTCGCATATATCTATAATAAATAGTTGTAAAAAAAAACTCTGGAAATATATTTAAACATACATATATATACATATACAAAACGAATGAATGATAACAGTAAGTGTTGTCTATAAAACGTTAGACTGACAAGCCAAGTACACGGAGATGGTGATCACAAAGAAATAAACCACAGTAATATTCACAAGCTTTGTAGGGACACCCACAGTGTGCATAATATATAAACTGACAAAGACCACTAGACAGCAGAAATGACGAAAGATCACAATAATAACATATATCCAAACACAACCAATATCATATGTAAATATTATGAAAAGAGAAGGAAAGAAGAAAAAAAAATTATAACACCAAAATATACACAGATCTGACGTCAGACAACTCGGCTCTAGATATTGGTTAGGACTCCAATGCCACTGCACGACACGCTAACCCATTAGCGTTTTCCTGACAAAAATATCGTAAGCACCAGAAAGAACCACGTTTTGCCTATCCCGATTTAGATAGAGATTGCAAAAAGTGCCTATCCAACAACTACATGTAATAGCATATCCACACACACACACATATATATATATATATATATATATATATATATATATATATATATATATATATATATATATATATATATATATATATATATATATATATATATATATATATATATATATATATATAAGTAGACAAACGATAACGACAGTTAAAACGGTGAGGGCAAACAAAAAATGTACAGATGGTTGGCCGATAAATATGTACTTATTAATCCGTCGCCAAAAGTTCGTTTTTAATAATTTTTCACAATATGAAGATGTCTACGACGCTAGTTTCCAAAGCGACTTATTGTTTTGTTGAGTGGTTACTGAATTCACGTGGTGATCACAAGTTCCAACTGTCGACACAATTGAAGATGATAGTGAGTATCCAAAATGTTCTGTCTCGACACAGTCCGTAACGTTATTGTACTTTCATCTGGACGTGGTGACAACAAAGTAATAATCCAAACGTCTTGTTTCAACACAGTCCGTATCATATATGTAATGCGTTCACCAAAAGAAATGGCAGCAAATGTCCAACGCTTTCACTGTGTATAGTAATTTACTTTTTAGCAATTGTATGCACCCACGGATGCGGTGACGACACGTTAAAATTGTTTGCTCATAACAGGGTAATGTTCACAAAGAGATTCAACACAGAGACTTTCCTGTGGAAAATTTTAGTAAATGTCCACTGTCCCTGACCTTGACCCTGTTGGTCAAGCTCAGTCAGTACCTCAGTACTCTGTATCATAGTGAGTCATCTTGACCACAATAGGCCCTGGAAATTTCCTGAGTAACTATTTCCACACAGCCTTCTCAGCCCCAACCCGGCTGCGGTTGGGTACCGTTACTACCCCTCTGGTCAGCTGTTCTCGTAAACAGCGCTGACCCGATTTGTCCGTGGAAACTCACAATTTCCACCGTCCTCCCCCGTCGTGTTAGCTGTGGTGAAATTCTTCACCTGTCAATATCTTTGAATTTTCAATCCTGTCCTGTCCTACACACACCTAGGACTGACCGCTTCTTGTCGCAAACACCTCGCTGTCCACGCGACTTTCACCTGTGCTGTCTGCTGGCGCTTCCGTCTCTTGACCTATAAACACATGCGTCTGCCCTCTCTCAGTTGATCTGTGACGTGTCTTCATGCGCGCTGACTGTCCAGTAATTTACCTGTAGTGTGACCTTCTCGCGAACTGTCTGTTATCTTCAGCACTACTGCCTAAATTGATGGAACGAAGTCACAGATAATAACTCCTCTCTCAGCGAAGAGCCCACAGATATCTCAGAATGACAACGATCTCTATAATGCAATGGGTTTCTTGATCGGACGAGCTCTCAGAAACTCTTTACTAAGCGACGAGCTCCCAGATATCTCAATATATCCCCGTCGTCCTTGACCGGAGTGCCCACAGATATCTCACGATGTTCTTTATGATAAGTGCGTGAGATGGTCGTTGTCTAGGTAACGATGCTCCTGGTGTGTCAATTGAGCTATCTAACTGTCTCACAATGCAACTCACCCCAGTAATACACGTCCATCAGTCATTAAACAAGATTGAGTTGGCGCACATAATCCTTTAATACAGAAAGAACACGGACAAACGGAACATCCTTATATATCCAGACACAATATAATCCATAGAATATAAATATCCTCCTCACAATTTAACACGTACACATCACTGTCTTCTCACGGCCATCTTCATCTCAAATCCATAAGACAGGTAATCCAGCTCCTATCCACAGCTGGACCTCACACAATACACCCACACACATGGGTCTAGTCTCCACTAACTATAAACCCACTCTGGGTTCAGGCCTCCATTAACTATCCAACCCCCACTGGGTTTCAAGCCTGTCTTCACAACTGGGAGAACAACACAACCGCAGTCAGTCTAAACTCCCACGTATTAGCCCACCGATCCGCTCGGCGCTAAAACATCAACTGCCTAGAAGTCCCCTGACTTCACACGAACCGAACCACAGTCGGTCTCAGCTTCCACTCCCAGTCAAAGTTTTCCACTGTCTTTTAACCCTGCTGTGTAGCCCCTCCCTAACATTACACCCCAGCCTAAAACTGTCTCTTTCCCCATCCATCCTGGGGGTCTCTACTCACCCTCACCATTATTTCTCATGGTTAGTTTTTTTTTCTCGTAGTCTTGCTACAAAGGTCACTCACCTCAATGTCAATGACCCAGGCATATGTCATTTACGATAACTTTCATTTGACAGAAATCATCATCATCATCAGTCATCATCAAGTGCCATGCCAGCTGGCGTAGGCGTTAATGTCTCTCCACATATTTCGGTTTTTGGTGTTTTGGAGCAATTCTGCTGCAGATTTTCCTCCACGCCACCGTCTTAATCCATCCAGGATTATTTCTCTTGGTTGGCCTCTGCCTCTCTTTCCTTCGATCTTTCCAGTCGTCACGATGTTCTCCAATGCCTCTCTTCTAACCACATGACCAAAGAAAGCTGTTGTATAGTGAGCACACATGTCTCCAAACAAAACGGGACATTTTATTAGGCTGCTACCGATACCATCAGCACGTAAACTCTTCGTTGGCTACAGAAGAATGTGAAGGAGCACGTTTGGGTATGTCAGGAGTGCAGTGATTTTGATTCTTGATTCATAACAGACAAGTGATCATATTTTCTTTTGTAATATCATGAGCAAATTAACGAAATACGAAGTAGTAAAATGGGTACACTTTCATTATCATTATGTGCCATGTCGATAATCGAAGGCGGTCATGTTTCGCCATTTCACGCGATCACCAGAGTCGTGGATCAGCTCAGTGTTCTTGACTTGACCATACCACGTGGCAAAACCATCTATATATTTACTTCTCTGCCTTCCACTTGTTCTCTTCCCCTCATTCTTGCCAGATGTCATAAAGTTCTCAAATTTATTCATGTTTTTCATAATATGTCCAAAAAATTGTGGCTGTCAAATTGTGGCTGTCAAATACGTCAAATTTCTCTAATAAGTTTTTGATTTTCATTTATTTCTTGTAGGACTTGCTCATTAGTTTTTCTGTATGTCCATTATATTCTTTACATTTTCCCCAGAAACCACATTTCCGCAGCCATCAGATGTTTTTCAGCTCCCCTGTTCATTGTCGAAGCTTCACATCCATACAATAATATAGGTTCTGTGTAGCACCTCAACACTCTTTTGCAGTTTATTTGTAATCTTTATCTTTCCTTCTCCGTGTTTCTGATAAATATAATAGTACTGATTTGGCATTAGAATTGAATATTCTCAGCTTGGTCATCATCATCACGTGCCCTGTCAGCGAGCGTAAGCGTTCGTGTCTCTTCTCAGATCTCGGTCTCAGGTGTTATGGCTCAACTCTGTTGATGATTCTCAGTTTGGTGCTGGGTTTGTTTCTTTCGTTAGTGCTTGTGAAGTGGTTCATGACACATAACCTTATCTATTGCACTTTTACTTACCTTGTACTTACGTTTACTTACGTTGTACTTACAATTACTTACGCTGTAGTTACGTTGTACTAACATTTACTTACGTTGTACCTACGTTTACTTACGTTGTACCTACGTTTACTTACGTTGTAATTACATTTACTTACGTTGTACCTATGTTTATTTATGTTGTACCTATGTTTACTTACGTTGTGCTTACATTTATTTACGATGTACCTACGTTTAATTACGCTGTACTTACATTTACTTACGTTGTACCTATGTTTATTTATGTTGTACCTATGTTTACTTACGTTGTGCTTACATTTACTTGCGTTGTACCTATGTTTATTTATGTTGTACCTATGTTTATTTATGTTGTACCTATGTTTACTTACGTTGTACCTATGTTTACTTACGTTGTACCCACGTTTACTCACGTTGTACCTATGTTTACTTACGTTGTACCTATGTTTACTTACGTTGTGCTTACATTTACTTGCGTTGTATCTATGTTTATTTATGTTGTACCTATGTTTATTTATGTTGTACCTATGTTTACTTACGTTGTACCTATGTTTACTTACGTTGTACCCACGTTTACTCACGTTGTACCTATGTTTACTCATGTTGTACCTATGTTTACTTACGTTGTACCTATGTTTATTTACGTTGTACCCACGTTTACTCACGTTGTACTTACGTTTACTTACGTTGTGCTTACATTGAACATTTTTTTTAACTCTCGTTTTCAAACAGGAATCTCGTGGTTGCCGAAATTACCAGACTCTGGGTCAGGACTTGAGCGTCATTTGTCAAGGTCGCAGATATGTGGAACACCGCGAGAAAGTCTATGAGCAGCTCCGTTCATTGTTGGCCATACAATCCACTGCTGGCTCAGCTGGTCGCTGGAATTACTACTACAGCAACACCTCAGCGAAACGGCTAATCATCTTTCCTGTTTGGAAAGCAAGCCAGCCGGAAAATATATTCATAACTCATCTGAATACAAACATACCATTTAAATGTTATTCATGATTTTACTATCATTTTTTTTTCAGATGGTATGAACTATAGCGAAAAAGAAATTAAAAAAAAACATTTTAAATAAAATGGACATATGTTTGTTTCGTTATTTTTAAGCTAGTGTATCTGTTTTAAGCGGATGCGTTGATGTAATCGTTATGAGGTTACGCCGATAATATCATGGGAGAGTTCGACGTATGAGCTCGCCGTTTCATACGATAGCGAAGGACTGGTCACATATCCTTGCATGCATTCAGGCCTGCAAAATGTGATAATCCTATTACTTCACAGACATGCAACATAATAGGTAAATACAAAACTTGGACCGGCAATATTTTCAAACACTACACATTCATTAAAAATACACCCTGTATCAAGTCGGACATCGAAATAATAGGAGACCTAAAATGCACAGAGAAGAGAACTATAGACAGATTAATACCAGGGGGCTTCAAATGAAAACCTTGAAAGTGTGATAGGAATTAAATTAACCATGTCATTGTCTTGTAATCTGTCGATATTGTTGTTAAGGAGTGGTAAGCACGTGACATCACGATGCAGACGAACACAGTGACGTCATAGGGGCAGTTAATGAAAAAAAAAGTCGCTTAAAAGTCGACAGGGTCGACTTCATTTCACCGGATTTTATCCCATATGCCTCGGTCTCTTTCCGCAGCGCGGAAAGCGTCGCACAAAGCACGAACTCCATAGCTTTAGCGACGACCCACGTCAGTCTCTGAAAAATTTCACTCGTAAACTGAAGGACGCGGCTCGGAATCGAACCCACAACCTTCGGAGCCCGAGTCAAAAGGCTTGACTACTTTGCCCCGGAGACTCCCATAGGGGCAGTTAACGATGACCGCCCCACTTTTGGCATGTACCAAATAGGAGCAGCGTTCTGTTATGAGTTTTATTTAAATCAGTGAGGGGGTGAAACCTATAGAAATTCATCGGCGAATGAAGATCCAGTATGAACTATAACAATATGAGTCTAGCATCATATACCTGCAGACTCCGTGACGAAGGTTTTACGGATACAGTTCGTAATCCCGCATACCCGCTTTCGAAACACAGCTGCAGGCGATTTGGCAGCAGACCGCCTTGCATGGTTTTTTACGAAATGGTATGGGTGCCGGTTGTTCAGAAAGAAACGGCAAACTACTGAATGTAAACTTGCCAAGAGATCACAACAGCAAAAAATGATGGTGTTGACTGCGAAGTCCTGTAAAAGATATGGAACTAACTTTTTAACCATATAGGCCTAATAAACTCCAAATGTGTGGGGAAACTGTTCTTTACTTACTTCTGAACAATATCAATATCATTCTACGCAAAACTGCCAAGGAATGACTTAAATCTGAACTAATGCTTTAATTAAAGATATTAGCGTGGAAATCCAAGTGCAAACAAAGAAAGTTAGTTAGTCGCGGTTCCAACTTCACGGCAAAGGATCGCCCCATAATGCTCCGCTCCTGTGCCAGTGAATATCACGCGAAATGCTCCACACTGCCCTATGTGAAAAGTGGAAGAAACAAGAGTTTCGACAAATCAACAGCATGCACAGGTATGCTATGCTTAATGCCGCTGCCAGAATGCCAACATAAATGTCCGCCACGACAAATACAGTTCATCGTCGATGGAAGCGGCAGCCACCAGAAAACCAGCAGCCACACATTACTGCATTAGGTAAACTCTGTAAGTTCATCAAGCTAGCCGGCCACCATTTTCTGAACCTGGAGTTCACGATTAAGACAACCGAAGCAGGAAAAATAATAATACGTCTTTCTCATGCTCTGTTTCAGCAAATTCCCAAGTTTATTTATGTTTAAAATATGTCCCAACAACCTAGATTCTTCTGTTGTTCTTTAATAGCCATTGGGACATTGGAACACAGTTAGTTAGTTAGTTATTTTGTTAGTTAGTTAGCTAGTTAGTTAGTTAGGTAAGTAGTTAGTTAGTTAGGTAGTTAGTTAGTTAGCTAGTTAATTAGTTAGTTAGTTAGGTAGTTAGTTAGTTAGTTAGGTAGTTAGGTAAGTAGTTAAGTTAGTTAGTTAGTTAGTTAGGTAAGTAGTTAGTTAGTTAGTTAGTTAGGTAAGTAGTTAATTAGTTAGTTAGTTAGTTACCTCATTCCACATCGAACCATTCAGTCCATAAGTGCTCCGATCCCATCCTCAGTAAATCCTGCAGCGTGTAGCAGTTCACGACACCAGTTCTGTCGTTGGTTTATTAATCTTCTTTGGCGTACTGCATGCACAGTGTTCTTGTTTGGCCACACCTCTTTTAACTTGGTTCTCGCAGTCTGACCATGGATGTAGATTCACAGTCATCACTTGGTTCATGCAAAAGTCTTACTTCTCGTAGAGCATTCAGTATATCAGCCTGGTCCATGGCTCGCCCACCCTCCACAGTAGCCTTACTTGCAAGCCTGTCAGCCTGGTCATTTCCTTGTACACCTTCATGCACTGGCACGAAAATGAAACTAATCTTAACCACCCGTGACCATAACAGAAACAATAACCACTGTCTTCTGACCCACCTCATTTCTATCTTCCTGGGCATACTCATTAAGTCACTAAAGAGACATGCCCGAGTGAAGGTCTGTGTCTCGAGCCATGTTATTGCTTTACTTACTGTCATGACTTCCATAATCAGACTGCTTGTGGTCAAGGTAAAAGCACCAGAATCTTCCTTCACAATTCTCCCTCCGGCCTGAGCTGTAAAGATCCATGAACTTCTCACGCGTGGAAGAGAAGAACTCAACTAATCCACCTCAATTCCTTAAATTCTTAGCTGTCCCATTCAGCTCCATCCATATGTTTCCAATATTATTAATTTCTGTCTCCAGTCCACTTCTCCACATGCATCCAGACTAAATTCGTTCAAGTTACACAAGGCGTTTGTAAAGTATCACTATACTTTGTATGTAGAACAAATTTGAAAAATGAAGTACATGATGTCATCAAAACATGTGCTCCACAGTCCATCGTGAAGCAATATGCAACGAATGGCTGCCATCTGCTGGAGTAATTCTTTGCACTCAGAAAAAGAATGGTATTATCAACGGAAGAAATCATTTTTTCCAATTTGTTCTACATACAAAGTGTAGTGAGACTTTACAAACACCCTGTAATATTGTTCAAATTTTCTCAATGCTCTATCCAGCGCCATCGTTTCTTCATGTCTTAGTACAATGTTGTTTGTCTAGTTCTCTCCGTGAGCTCCATGTTGGTGATTCTGTCATACTATCTTAGTCCTATATTGTGCATGTATCAATCAGTGAATGTTTGTAATTTAATATTTGAATAATGTATCTAGTTATTTTACACTATGTTGTGTGACTTCTGCAGTATGTACCTGACGAGATACAGCGAAATATGCCAGGCAATAAATTGTACAATCTATGGTTTGTGCCTTCATTATTAAAATTCACTATGGGAATAGTTAATGTATTTTAATAGTAATGGAAAATCTACACGATCCACATCTAATTTCTCTAGTTATACTACAGTTTTCATCTGCTTCTTGAATGATTCCTGTTTCTTCACGGTATTCCGAAAAAGTTCAAGCACACATAAACAAAACAAAACTCACAAATTGAATATATAATTTATTGTCATGTTTCATACATCTACAGACAGATAGAAAATAATAAAGTACAATCTGAAGCCACAAAATTATAAACTTTCTCGTCATACCATAATAAAAGCCCAAGGAAACTCCAGTCTAAAGCAAAACATCAAGAAAAACAGCACAAGATAATATACAACAAACCAAAAATACACATTAGCTGTGACGAAACTGTGGAAAAGATAAAATTCAAAAATGAAAAACAGTTGAAAGACTTAAAATAAACATACAGCCAGCAGAAGTACTTCAATGTATACAATATAATAAGCAGACCAAAGGGAAGAAAGATTTATAAAGTGCACAACGTAATATTAGAAACTGTGGATGGAAAATGAAATTCAAGATGTTTAACAAGTCAACATGTGAATGAAAGATCAAATAAGCAAAAGGTCATTTACTGCAATTAATATCTATACCTGTGTTTAACATACAACACAATGAAAACACAACTAGCATTTTTTATCTGCCAAACTAAAATATAGCTGTTTTGTTTTTAACTCTTTCAGCCCAAAGAAATGCATAGTATCATGAGTTCTTGTTCTTGATTCCCAGGCCATAGCGTACTGTGTTCTCTTACATTTTGCTTTTGGCTATGGCAGATTAAAGAAATCTGGCTTCCCTAGAGTTATGTCTTTCACTGTATCTTTCTTTATCTGCTGCTGCCTTTCATCTCACAAAGGGGCACAGGCACTCAACCAACTAATGTCCAGCCCTTTGTAGGCTTTGTCGTGATTGGTTGAATTTTACAGCTAAAGTTTTCGTAAAGGATGATTGGTTGGATTTTACATCTAAAGCTTTCTTAAAGGATAATTGGTTGGATTTTACAGCTAAAGCTTTCTTAAAGGATGATTGGTTGGATTTTACAGCTAAAGTTTTTTTAAAGGATGATTGGTTGGATTTTACAGCTAAAGTTTTCTTGAAAGATGATTGTCAGATTTTATAGCCAAAGTTTTCTTGAAAGATAAATGGTTGGATTTTACAGCTAAAGTTTTCGTAAAGGATGATTGGTTGGATTTTACAGCTAAAGCTTTCTTAAAGGATAATTGGTTGGATTTTACAGCTAAAGCTTTCTTAAAGGATGATTGGTTGGATTTTACAGCTAAAGCTTTCTTAAAGGATGATTGGTTGGATTTTACAGCTAAAGTTTTTGTAAAGGATAATTGGTTGGATTTTACAGCTAAAGCTTTCTTAAAGGATGATTGGTTGGATTTTACAGCTAAAGCTTTCTTAAAGGATAATTGGTTGGATTTTACAGCTAAAGCTTTCTTAAAGGATGATTGGTTGGATTTTACAGCTAAAGCTTTCTTAAAGGATAATTGGTTGGATTTTACAGCTAAAGCTTTCTTAAAGGATGATTGGTTGGATTTTACAGCTAAAGCTTTCTTAAAGGATAATTGGTTGGATTTTACAGCTAAAGCTTTCTTAAAGGATGATTGGTTGAATTTTACAGCTAAATTTCTCTTAAAGGATGGTTGGTTGGATTTTACAGCTAAAGTTTTCGTAAAGGATGATTGGTTGGATTTTACAGCTAAAGTTTTCTTAAAGGACAATTGGTTGGATTTTACAGCTAAAGTTTTCTTGAAGGACGATTGGTTGGATTTTACAGCTAAAGTTTTCTTGAAAGATGATTGGTCAGATTTTACAGCCAAAGTTTTCTTGAAAGATGATTGGTTGGATTTTACTGCTAAAGTTTTCTTAAAGGATGATTGGGTGGATTTTACAGCTAAAGTTTTCTTAAAGGATGATTGCTTGGATTTTACAGCTAAAGCTTTCTTAAAGGATGATTGGTTGGATTTTACAGCTAAAGTTTTCTTAAAGGATGAGGCAGCCAGTATGACACTGTCCCCTCCTGTTATCTCACACACATCAAGCATTGTTTATATCTGTATCTGATCACACATTTGAGGAAGAATACAAGAACAAGATATCCCTATAGACAAGAAGTCATATGTTTTCTTTAATTAAACTAATTGTAATGTTTTTGTAAAATAGATTCAATTTCAAAGAACATGTCACCCAAAAGTGATGTCACAACACTCAGGACATTCCCAAATGTCTTCCATCTCCCTTAAAAGATATCATAGAGTATGGATACTTATAGTTCCAGTGGCCAGTTAGTTAAGCACACCTCTGCTTCGCTGTCTACAAGGATCTTTCCTGCTGGTGGTATCAAATTTAATTTTGATTTCATCAGATATTGCCACATTTAGTCATTTATTTGTGTTTCCTCATTCAAATATTAATGTCAAATATGAGTAAAATAAAACTAAAACAAATATAATACAATTCTTCTTCTTCTTCTTCTTCTTCTTCTTCTTCTTCTTCTTCTTCTTCTTCTATTGTCTTTTACTACCCAATAGAACATAGATCTTCAGCAATTCACACTAAGCCCTACTAAGTTTTGCAATCTCCTGCAGGTCCCATGCCCTCTTCATATTACTGTATTAACTTCCATTTCTAATTTTCTTCTCCATGTGTTTTACGTCTCCCTCTTTTTAAACAGACGCCATAAACAAAATGTTGCACGGTTTCTTGCCTGGCATATTTCACCTCATCTCGTCAGGTGCTTACTGCAGTGTTTTATACATCACATGAAGTGGATAAATGAATAATAATTTGGCTGAAATACTAAGTAGATAGTTGCTGATATTGTTTGGATGTGGAAACATTCCTCATGGAAGTCTAACACTTAACAGGAAGTCCTTCTGTTGGTATGGCAATGGCTGGAATCACCTAACTGATAATGCTTCCATATATTTGAGCAATCGATTATTGTTTGTCAAATACAGTATATGAAGTGCACTGTGTTAGTTAACTCTATAGTTGCTATTAAGCAAATGTTCTGTGATGGCCAAATTAGATGTTTTATGACCTGTCGACTGCACAGGGATTCTTGATGAAGAAGTCTCTTTTCCACTCATACTGGTGTATCTTCAGCTGATTTGCTAATTGTCTTTCCGTTCTACCTGTGTAAGTCGCTTGGCAATCACACTGGAATAGATAAACGCAGTTTGATTCGGTTTACAGAGACAATGGTTGTTTTACAGATGGAGTAGGTATCGTGGTGGTTTTATATATAATCATTTGTTCAGCAGTAATGACTGTTCAGTTTACAGCTGTTTTAAGTTTATTGTGTATTTGTTTCATTACATCACCTCCTCAAAAGGTGAGCTGATAAACACTTGAAGTTTATAGACCATTGGTTTTGTGGGTGTGGGTTTGGGCTTGGGTGGCTGGCAGTGATACTTGATGAAACTGGCTGGATATCCATTCGATTTCAGAGTCTGGTGAAGGGTGTCTAGTTCTTCCTTTAGTGTGTTGTCGGGGCAATTCTTCCTAGCTCTATTAAATAGGTTCCGTATGAACCCATGCTTATATCGGATGGGTGCAAAGCTATTTAAATTTAGGCATTGGTCTGTCCATGCTCCTCCTGCTCTTTTGAGGAGCCATCTTCTCATCGTCGGATTAAGATACCCAATAATGGCAAGGTGTCATTATGTTCATGGTCAATAGTCAAGGAAATGTTCTTGTGGGTTTGGTTTACGATGAAATGGAATGATTCTGCTTGTTGTCTGGTCAAATACATAATAATGAACTAACATACGTGTTACATTAAATCACATACACTGCAATGAAGAAAGTTTTATGTTACATCACAGGAATACACATACAACATGTAAGTCACCTCTCTATTGTGTCACATAATAGCATTTACTTCCTTTGTAAATCAATGTCACAGGAATACACATGCAACATGTAAGTCACCTGCCTGTTATGTCACATATATGACATTTACTTCCTGTACACGTCATATCAATGTATAAGTGGTTTGGTTGTTATGTCATATATGTGACGACTATTAAATCATTTACACATCATGTCACAGCAAACATAATTCACTCACACACAAATTCACTAAATATACATCACTTAAGTAATTTTCAAATCATGTCACAGGAATACCCACAGAGCTTAAGTCACTTACACGTGAGAATTCACATGTCATGTCACACATTATGTCACATGATATGTCATGTGTATATATACAACAATAAAGTCACTTACATGCCATGCGGCATTGTCAGATCACTTACATCTCAACAATCAACAAAAATATTCAGACATGTCAGTGACGTCAATCATTTGACAGCAGCTGTCACCTTCATTCATTCAGTTGTATGTCCTTTGCAGAACCTCATTCCCATAACAATCTTCTGGAAACTACTTGGTCATAAGCAAGATGTCCCACATCCGATACACCTATCTGGAGATCATCTGCCACATCCTGCACCCATTTTTTCTTTGGCCTTCCTCTTCTTCTCTTCCCGGGCATGTACCCCTCCATGAATGTTCTCTCCAAACTTTCATGATGTTTCAAGTGACCAAAATATTTCAATTTTCTTTGTTTTATGGTCTTCAGTAGCCAACCTTCTTCAATATTCAGATCTTGTCATATGGATGCATTTGTTCTTTTCTGCATCAAAGATATTTTTAGAACCTGTCTATAAGTATAACATGTATGTTCAAAGGCATGTATGCACAGTTCAGCTTGTTTTGTAAGTGTCCAGGTCTCTCAGGCCTATATTATCTTACAATTCCAAAAGACATGTTTCAATTTTTCAAACAACATCATCATCAAGTGACCTGCTGAAAGGTGTAAATGTTTATGTCTCTCCACAGATATCGGTCCTTGATCTTGTGGACCAAGTGTATTAAAGGCATTCCTCCAAGCCACTATTTTAGGCTGCCAATTATAAATCCTCTGGGTCTGCCTCTGATTCTTACACTGCTGATTTTCCCAGTCATCCTGATGTTTTCCAATGCCACTCTTCTCATTCATCATCATCATGTGCCATGTCAATAATCATGGGCGGTCATGTTTCGGCATCTCACACTATCACTAGAGTCATGGATTAGCTCTGTGCTATTTTCTTCACTATGCCACATGGTCAAGCCATCCAAATATTTACTTCTCTGCCTTCCTCTTGTTCTCTTCCCCTCAATCTTGCCAGTTGTCACCATGTTCTCTGGTTTATTTCTTCTCATGATGTGCCCCAAAATAATCTTTACCGTCTATGTCTAATTTCTCTAATCAGTGTAATATAACTTTTGGAGATATCCATGTGCTGTGAATATGATTCTTTACACACACACACACACACACACACACACACACACACACACATAACATGGAACTGATAAGTCAAAAATGTATTGTTTTTCTCATACAACAAATAACAATAAACATGGAAAAGTAAACTAATACACAATCAAAGGAAAAGCAAACCAGAGAAAAGTACAAAGATCAGAGAGCCCAATAAAGTATTACATCTATAATCTAAACAGTTAAGCTAAGTTGTTGTAACACTTAGATGTAGTATTCAGCATAATGACAAAATAAAAGCTAAATTGTTTAACACTTAGATTTAGTATTTAGCATAAAGACAAAATAAAAGCTAAATTATTTAACATTTAGATTTAGTATTCAGCATAATAATGAGGTCAGACTTGCCAACTAACACTCTGAATGATTTCATGAAAATTAACCTATGAAATGTTTATAACAACTAGCATTTTGAAATACAGGACAGTCTGAATAAAATAAATCACAACTAGCAATCTCAAATATTTAATTAAGGTTAATGTTCAGAATAATGTCACAACTGACATTCTGATTGAATTAATTAAGATTAAAGTACTGAATGTTTGTTACAACTTACATTCAGGGTGAGTTAATTAAGATTAAAGTACCAAATTCTTGTTACAACTGACATTCTGAATGATTTAACTAAGATTAGTGTACAAAATATTTGTTATTATTAGCACTCTGAATTGGGGTTAAAGTAATAGTCAAAATGTGGCAATCCAGCATCTGTATCTGTGATGTGTATTTGCTATTTGAATGTTTTGTCTTATTTAAACTTATCTGCGGTTTTGCCTGTTTTTTTCTTGTGATTTGTGTGTTTGACTTATTTTACTATGATCTGTTTATGGTTTGACTTGTATAACTGTATCTTTAGATTTTGTCTTATTTAATTGCATCTGATTGTTTTGTCTTATTTAACTGTATCTATACATTTTGTCTTATTTAACTGTACCTATATGTTTTGTTTTATTTAACTGTATGTGTTTTGCCTTATTTATTAGCCGGAATCACTGGCCTAGGGGTTAACGTCCTTCTTCGTAATCTCGTATATTCTCATGAGTAACGTAACCTGCACGAGAATCGGTAGCGGTTCTCGCCATGTTGGTAACTTACAGGGTATGTGAGCTGGTCGCTCAGAAAGCAATGGCAAACTACTGAGCGTAATCTTGCCTAGTACATCAACAGCAGCTGAAAAATACTGATGTTGACTGCAATGTCCTGTAAGGGATATGAAAAAAAAAAATGTTTTGTCTTATTTAACAGTATCTATGTGTAATTGACTTATTTAACTGTATCTGTATGTTTTGTCTTATTTAACTGTTTCTATATGTTTTGCATTTTTTTTTCTTGTTGAACTGTAATCTATATAATTTTTCATTATTTAACTCTGATATGTAATTCTGTCCTATTTAACTGTGGTGTATATATTATGAATTATTTAACTGTGATTTGTATGTTATTTCTTATTAAACTGTGATTTGAATGGTATGTCCTATTTAGCTATGATCTGTATGTTAAGTCATATTTGATTGTGATTAATATGCTATGTCTTATTTAGCTGTGATTTATGTGTTATTTCTTACTTAACTGTAATTTATATATTATGTCTTATTTAACAGTGATTTGTATGTTTTGTCTTATTTAAAAGTGATTTATATATTATGTCTTATTTAACTGTGATTTTATCTTCTTCTTTTGCCCTTTATTCCTCATTGAGGCACATTCCCTCAACCAACTCACTGCAAGTATTAGGAGCATTCATTTGAAATCCGTTCGTGCTGCACGGCAAGTATTTGCATACATTGAACATGATCATGTCCTAGTCATGTGATAAGTACTGACCAATGAATAAAAGAGCATGTGCTTATCATCCCATGATGCATAGGTTCTGTTTCTGACCGTTGAGAAAATGGCCGGGTTGATCCAAAATCTGTCCAAAGAAGCTTAAATAGCGGTGATTCAGTTTCTTTCATTTGAAGGATGTCGGCCAGTGGACATTCATCGAACAGTATGGGCAGCATACCATAACAAATGTGTGTCAAAGACAACAGTGACAGACCGGGCATGAATGTTTCGGAAAGGATATCAGTTCACAACAGATCTTCGACGGCCGGGTCAAGCGCATATTGTTGCAACAGAAAAAAACCATCTCCAAAATTGATGCAGCAGTATGATTAACCGTTGTTGAAGCATACGTTCACTAGCAAAAAAATTTGATGTGTCAATTGGGACAATTCAAAAGGTCTTTCGTAAGAAACTGCAATATCGGAAGGTGTGTTTACAGTGGGTACCATGGATGTTCACCGACCACCAACAAGAGGAACGCATGGGATGGTGTTTGAACCACTTGCTGCGTTACAGAGTGGAGGGTGATGCATTTCTCTTCCGCATTGTGGCAGACGATGAATCATGGTGTCACCACTTTGAGCCTAGCAGCAAAAGAGAGAGCATGCAATGGAAGTATGCTGGATCACCATAAGCCAAAAAATTCAAGTTACAGGTTTCCGTTGGTAAGGTTATGCTGAGCGCATTTTTTGACCATGAAGGGCCAGTATTTAAAGAAAATTGGTGTCAACATCAACTCTACCCAATACTCAGAAACACTAGACAAGCTGCAAACTGCCATCAAGAATAAACGACAAGGCACGCTTTCTCAGTGGTGATTTTGGTGCACGATAATGCTCGTCCCATGTTCGCAAAGATTGTGCAGGAAGCATTAACTTGGAAGAAGTGGGAAATTCTGCAACAACCAGCCTATAGTCCTGATCTGTCACCATGTGATTTTCATTTGTTCTGACCTCTAAAGAAAAGCTCTCAAGGGGCAACAATTTCACACAGATGCAGACGTCATGAACGCAGTAAACACTTGGTTCAGTGAGCAACCACAATCCTTTTTTGTGAACAGCATTTTCCGCCTACCTAAGCAATGAGATGCTTGCCTGAATGCCTACGGTGACTTCTTCTGACCAGTCCATGGTGCATAATTCATTCAAAATGAATGCTTTGTTTAATTCTACCACACCTGTTAATGTTTCTTTCATGCTTTTGTAATAAAGCCATTGGAACAGGTTTCAAATGAACGACCCTTATAGTTCTGCCCTTGGCTATCCCATGCAGCTCTGTCCGTTGCCCTCTCCATGTTATAAACTTTTTTCTCTAGTTCTCCTCTCTATGTGTTGTTAGATCTTTCTCTAGTTCTCTTCTCTGTATGTTGTTAGATCTTTCTCTAGTTCTCTTCTTCATGTGTTGTTAGATCTTTCCCTAGTTCTCTTCTCCGTGTGTTGTTAGATCTTTCTCTAGTTCTCCTCTCTGTGTATTGTTAGATCTTTCTCTAGTTCTCTTCTCTGTGTGTTGTTAGATCTTAACAGCCATTCAGTGTCCTGAATTAAGATTTTCCATACTCTTCCATGCACTGTATAATTAAATTTCTATTACTTAATGAGTCTCCCTCATATTATGGTTGCAGAATTGTCTAAAATAATTCAACAGAAAGAATTTAACTTGAAACAGAAGAAGTAATTGACAGCTAACCTAAATGTACAAAACAAACAATCTCAACTGTAAAGAAACTATTAAAAAAAAACAACTACATAATTTTGGTGCTTACATTATTACTTTTCTTTACAAGAGAATTACACACACAATTTGACAGGAAATGGATAAGTATGGAAGCAATACCAAAACCTTGACCATTCCATAAAGAGACAAACATTATATATTATCAGTTTCCATCTGTTAAAGAAGACCCCAGATTATAGTAAATACGTCAGTAATGAACCGTTTTATACGCATTATGCGCACTGGACGTATGCTACTAGACCCACATTTTTGTGGACTAATCAGCAGTGAAAAGGTCAGTAATGCACTACCCATTAGTTATAACAAATATTGCATGTCCTTTGCAGGATGTTGCGACCAACCCCAACCCTATGTTGAATTACTAGGCAGTTCTACGTTCAGTAGTTTGCTATTGCTTTCTGAACAAGAAGTCAATATTGAAGGCCAAAAGACCAAAGTAGGGAATGAACCCCATACCCTGCCATAAGATCACCGGAAGTTTAACCCTACCAGACCTGAGGCACTGAACCTAACTGTCCCTATTACCTGGGCTCCTGAGCATTAAAGAGGAAAAAAAACCAACATGACATAGAAAAATGTTAGTTACATGCAAACAAGTTGTTAGAATAAGATGTAACTTGGAGACATTGTAGAAAATAGGTCTACCTTTCATTTAGCGCCAATATTCCACCTTTGTGTGCCAATCCAGTCTGAATAAACCAAAGTATTGATCACCAGTTGGACTGTGAAAAGCCTAGACCTATTTTGCTTTCTTTTTGAAGTGCTTGGTTCATCAGCTTACGTTTCATTGGGAATTTTCAGAATTTTTTCACATTAAACCACACAAAGTCAATTCAAACCTATGGGGGAAGACATTTGCAATGGCTAACCATGAGGTTTGACCACGACTGGTTAGTTATTTTTAGTTTGTGACGCATTTTTTTTTCACGTACTAGGCAAAATACCAAAAATTGGGTACAGCAGTACAGCGGCAGATTAGGAAATTACCGAAAAATCGGCACAGCGGTCTGGTAGGGTTAAGCAATCAGAGTAAATTCTAAGCAAAAGAAAATAATCCTTTTCCATTCCTTAAGGTATATTAAGCAAAAGAAAATAATCCTTTCATATTCCTATGAATACTATCAGCAGCTGTAGTGCACTGACTTGCAGTAGTGCACCAGCCTGTATTAGTGCACTGGCCTGTAGTAGTGCACCAGCCTGTAGTAGTGCACCAGCCTGTAGTAGTGCACCAGCCTGTAGTAGTGCACCAGCCTGTAGTAGTGCACCAGCCTGTAGTAGTGCACCAGCCTGTAGTAGTGCAATGGCTTGCTGTAGTGCACCAGCCTGTAGTAGTGCACCAGCCTGTAGTAGTGCACCAGCCTGTAGTAGTGCACTGACTTGCTGTAGTACACCAGCCTGTAGTAGTGCACTGGCCTGTAGTAGTGCAATGGCTTGTAGTAGTGCAATGGCTTGTAGTAGTGCACCAGCCTGTAGTAGTGCATCAGCCTGTAGTAGTGCACCAGCCTGTAGTAGTGCACTGACTTGCTGTAGTGCACCAGCCTGTAGTAGTGCACCAGCCTGTAGTAGTGCACTGACTTGCTGTAGTACACCAGCCTGTAGTAGTGCACTGGCCTGTAGTAGTGCACTGACTTGCTGTAGTACACCAGCCTGTAGTAGTGCACTGGCCTGTAGTAGTGCAATGGCTTGTAGTAGTGCACCAGCCTGTAGTAGTGCACCAGCCTGTAGTAGTGCATCAGCCTGTAGTAGTGCACCAGTCTGTAGTAGTGCACCAGCCTGTAGTAGTGCACTGGCTGTAGCATTGCACTGGCTGTAGTAGTGTACTGGTTTTTAGTAGTGCACTGGCTTGCAGTAGTGCACTGGCTGAATCAGACTTGCCTACAGGCCTAATGGTCATGTGTTCAAATCCCCTTTTTAAAAAAAAAAAAAAAATTTGCTTTTGTTTTCGGAGAAACCACTTGACTTCAGGATTGAACCACCCCATAAATTAAGTGCCAGTACATGTTCTTAAAAGTAAAAGGTTGACACCGGACCATATCACCCATCGCCATCTGAAAGGTCTAAAATTATGGGTCTATCAAAAATTATGTTCTTATTATTATGATTTCTACTATATCAATTGAACATGCATGATATAAAGCATAACTGCTGCATGAGACATGAATGGTTTGAAAGCCAAACGTAAGACACACCTATGAGCTCAAATTGTGACCCTTTGAAATTAAAAGTTCAATCGTTTGTTTCCCCAATAAGCCACCTGGCATAGAAATGGGGGCATCATCAGCATCATGTGCCTTGCCAGCTAGCTTTCATGTCTTTCCAGATATATTTATCCTTGGTGTTCTGGATCAACTCTGCTAATGACATCCCTCCATGCCACCTCTCAGTCTGTCATGGTTTTTTATCTGCCTTTTCTCTCACTGATCTTTCTGATCATCATGATGAATGTCAATGCCTCTCTTCTCATTACATGACCATAGAACTATGTTTGTCTATTTCTTATAGTTGTATATAATGTTCTACTTTTGTTAGCCTTTTCTAGGCAATCTTTGTCAGTAGAAATAGGGCCTTAAGCTTTCAATCTATCTTTTCTCGGTGAACTATACATTATTAAATAAACTGAAAAAGTTAACTGATGAATAACGAAACCAATTAATGTATAGTTATTTCCCCTAGTAGTGAACGAGACAAGACACATTGAAACATGACTCTGATAATCAACATAGTTGCCTCCCCTAGTAGTGAACGAGACAATTCACATTGAAACATGATTGTGCTGATCAACATAGGATGAGTTGCTTCAACATCCTCATCTAGTGCCCTGCCAGATGGCATAGATGTTCATATTTCTTCGCTGATCTTAGTTCCTGGCATTCTCTATCAATTATATTTGTTATAGTCCTCCATACCACCATCTCCATTTAACCAGCATCATTTCTCTGTCTGCCTCTTCAGCCACTAACCTTTCCAGTCATCACATTTTCTAATACCACTCTTCTCATTATTAGAACAAAGAACATTGATTGTCTCTTTCTTATAGTCGTATATACTGTTCTACTTTCTTTAGCCATTTTGAATATAAAGTTATACTTTCTTTAGCTCTTTGTATATAAAGTTCTACTTTGTTTAGACTTGTGTATATAAAGTCTTACTTTGTTAAGACTTTTGTATGTAATGTTCTTTCTTTAACCTTTTGTATATAATGTTCTACTTTCATTACCCTTTTGTATATAATGTTCTACTTTATTTAGCCTTTTGTATATACTATTCTACTTTCTTTAGCCCTTTTTATATAATATTATACTTTCTTTAGCCATGGTATATAATGTTCTACTTTCTTTAGCCCTTTTTATATAATATTATACTTTCTTTAGCCTTTTGTATATAATGTTCTACTTTCTTTAGCCTTTTTTTTATATAACCTTCTACTTTAATCTTTCCCAGGCACTCATTAGTTACTCTGCAGGTACAAAGTATTAGTAACATTCATTTCAGAAACCATATCTCTTTTTCCTCCAAACTCTTCACAATTTGTTCTTTCACATTCCATGACTCAATACCAAACAGCAGAAGAGATTCTATATAACATTTCAGAACTCTTGATGAGTTGCTTGGTATTGGAAACAATTAAACACAAGATAGATTGCATGTTTGTTTAATGAAAGACTTAAGTGTAAGTGTAGTCTGTGTAACTTATTACCAATACAAAAATATATGTAGACTCTTTTTAATGCCAAACCATCACAAATATAAGTGTAGATTGTGTATAGTGTCTTACCATCTAAAATTTGGATGTAGAGTTTTACCATCACAAATGTAGATGTGTCTGTTATCTGTTGGGGTATCATCCTTGCACTCCGGACAATTCCATAGATGCTCAGATCCTCCTCTGGCTCCCTCTATATTTGCATGAGAATCCAGGAGCTAATAGTGCCAGTTACGTGTAGATGAAGGGTTTGTATATCCTATCCCCATCAAAAGTATAGATTCAGCTTTTGAATATTATACACCCATTACAAATGCATATGTAGTTTTTTAAATTTTGCATTTCAGATTTTACCACCACAAATGTACATGCAGGTTTAAAATTGCATATCTTACCACACAAATGTTGATGTATCTTTGTTAGCATATAACCATTACATTTGTAATGGATATTTTTTGAGTTCTTGACTCATCCCAACTCATATCCATTACATATGCTTAATGTAGCTTCCAAACTGCCTATCTTAGCATCATAAATGTAGATGATGTTTTTTTTTCATTCATATCTTACCATCAAAAATTTAGATGTAGCTCTTTATTTCATATCTTACCATCACAAATGTATGTTTAGCTGTTACAGTCACAAATGCATATTTAGCTTTGTATTTCATATTTTACCATCACAAATGATGTGTACCTTTCACATTTCTTATATTACCATCACACATGTACATGTGGTTTTTGTATTTCATATCATATGATCATCACAAATGAAGATGTAGAATACAGATTCACAGCATAAAAGTACATACTCAAATACACCAATCATCATTAATTGACCTACGGTCAGCAGGTTTAAAGTTAGATGAATTTCTACAATATTTTCACAACTATCTTAATTCACCAACAGAACAAAACTTCATGCAGTTGGAAAAAGACTTTTAAAAATAAGCAGTTACACCATCAACATAATAGCCTTGTTTTGAAAATGTACAGCTGAAATTATAAACAAGCCTATAATTGCAAAATGTAAATAAAATAACTCTGTATTTGTCGTGATTTAATCTAGAGTTAATTAGTTTATTACATTTTCTGCAATGCTGATGACACTCACGTTTAGTACATTTTATTTATTTTTTAACACATTCATATTTCCAAGCGTTTGTAAACATGTTTTTTTCCCATTTTGTTTTCACACTTTCATGTTCACATACAACAAAACACATAAACAACTGACAGTGTCATGGAGATTTATGTCTGAAATTATTCAATACACAACATATTTATTCCAATCCTAGATGATAAAAAACAGAATGCATTTTCAAAGTTATAGGAACAAAAAGGTGGGAAAAGAGATACAGGACAATAGAAGCAAAACAAGCCAATCTGGTATTATGTTTATAAATAAATAGACATGTATTGTTAAGCGGTCTATGAGTGTCAAACAATACATGTGTATTTATTTACAAACTGTCTTAGTGGCCTCAAGGAGCTCCCCAGTTGATATTAATCTGGTATTATGGTACAGAAACTGTCAGCAAACTAAATTATAAATATATTCCCCCCCCCTCCTAAAAAAAAATAATTAAACAAACAGCCCACACACACAAAAAGTCCCATAGCAGGAAACTACTGTGGCAATGTAAAGTACTAGGACCATCACATTCTGTAGGCCTGATTGCACAGAGCAATAGGTGGTCAGTCTCTCTCTCCCTTGGTGAGTGATGAGAGCTATCTTCGAACCTTTGTTTAACCGTAAGCATGCCATTGTTAGTTTAATGTCCACATCTTTATACCAATATGCCCACTGAATTAATAAATAGCACTATAAAATATGAGCTATGGAGAGACCTGATTACTCTTGCCAGCTGACAAAGAGCTTAAAGAAAAAGAAATGAAGTCCACTTTTAAATTACAATTACCGTTGGATATTCTTTTTTGTGCTATATTGACTGAGTTTTTTTTTACAGAGTGTGATATATAGCTATATACCTTTCAACTATTGTACTGTACATGATAACCTAAACAAAGGTGTCAGGACATGTTCTGGGAAGTAAAAATGGGTTGTGTGACATCTACTTTTTGTTTTGTTTTTTATTTGCGCTTGCTCGCTTTGAACTCAAGTGTAGTCCATACACACTACTTCTAGTAGTGCTGGACTGAATTTTGCGTGTAGATTAGCTTACAGTGTCCCTTGCCATTAGGTGAACCCACTCTGACTTCAGAGGTACTTGTAATTTACATCCCCAAGTCAAGGACGACAGGTCAACATTTTAGTCCAGCTGTCCAGTGTAGGGACTGAACCACTTACCTCGGCATCAGCACACCAGATGTTTAAGAACACATGATCTTACCCATTCGACCATACTGACCTGCCAGGACATTCTATTATGTAATAAAGAAACAACAGGAAAATGTAGTAAGAGTGCCTGAATTGGAACTTACAGGAAGTGCCAGATTTAGACTTAGTTATAAACTAAACTCAGTTTGAATGCTCAAGGTTAAAGAATTTACCAGAAAGCCTCACAACACTTTCAGCCATAGAATGTTGGTAAATTATTCTATAACATGGCTTATAAAGTGGAAAATGTCAATGACAATTAATTTTAAATGAATGCAATTACTGATTACTTAAGTATCATTTCGTTGTCTAGATTAATGACAATAAAAGAGAGAGGGGGAGGGATAGGGAGGGAGAAAAAGAGAGAAGGAGAATTGGAATGGAAGAGAAAGCAGGCAGGGAGAGAGTGTTTTGGTGTGGGAGGGGGGATGAGGGGTGGAGGGACAGAGGAAGAGAGGAAAGAAGAGACAGTGAGAGAAATGGAAAGGGAGTGGAAGAGGGAGAGGGAGTAGAAAAGAGAAGAGGGAGAGAGACTGTTTGTGTGTGAGAGTGTGTGTGTGTATGAGAGTGAGTAGTGCATGCGAGTGTTTGTGTGTTTAAGTGTAAGTAAATGCTATATTAAAAAAATGTATTCCTCCCAAACATATTGCATTCTATTCAGGTCCCTGTGGATTATGAGAAGCTAAGCTGATGTTTATTCAGATTGTGCCTGATTGCAAAAACTGCCTAAAGGGAAAGACAAAAGCTGGGAAGATCAAACATATCCTGATTAAAAACTAACACACACAAAACAGGCAAGGAACTTGAAATGAAATGAGAAAAATTGAAAACATAAAAACAACAAAAATAGGAAGTAATAACGACAGTCGCAGTCCTATGCTCTGCATGGAATGTAAAGATATAATGATAGTAACATTTTGTGGTATATGAATAAATGTTTATGTAAATATTTGTAAAATAGGTTTCACATTTCTTATAACTTTTTACTGTGAAGATCCACTTACCAGATTTGTCTACATCTTTGCAGCAACTTTACTCCCCAAAGATACATTTCTGTAGTGAACATACTACAGCCATTTACTCTTAACATACACTTCTCCAGCTTCAACATAACATTTTAGTTATTTTAATTGCTGTAAAATTTGTATATACATTTTTATAACTATTTTATCTCTGAAGTTCCAATTCGAAAGACATTTTTTGTTAAACTGTAATTTTATTTTCTGAAGATTCACTTTTCAAAATTATCATATAAACTTCCACAGTTATATAAATTTATATTTTACAAATATTTTCACATGTTTTATGAAAAACATTACTTACAGTAACGAATGAACAAAAGCAATAAGCAGTGCTAAAGAAGATCTGCAAAATAGTACCAAAATACCACACTGATATTCCAAAATAATCTGGGAAACTACTAAAATAATCTTCATTATACCTTTCTGTTAAAAATTGTGCCTTTCTTTATAAGAAATAAACAGTTAATCAGCTGCAAATTGCAAAGAGTAGGCTGTATGAACAATGTCCCAGCAAAATGATTAGGAAAGGAAACATACCTACTGATAAGCCCATTACCTCGGAGAAAGTAAACCTGACACACATGCATGCTGAAGATACAATGACCTTTGAGGGTCATAACTATGTGGGACATATTCTCCTTGAAAGAGAATTCAGAAGAACCAGATGAAGAAGAATAATTAACCCTTAAAATTGTAATGGTAAATAACAAGTTAGAGAGAACAGTGCTAAACCAAGCTCTTGCGGTCTGTAAGTGTTAAACATTCTAATTTTTTTTAATCTACAGACAACAAACATGGCAAAGGTAGTTCAGCAGATGGAGTATTCAGCAGAATACATGAACTCTGCACCTGAGCAAAGCAGGACACTCGTAGTGACATCCAAATATTGCATATTGCTGACATTGGTAGTGATCACAAACCATTCATATTGTTGTAGAATACAAGGAAAAACCACCACATAATCTTCCCAAGAATAAGTTTGTGGTCAGGTCAGAAATCTGAAATCATGGAATGACATATCATACTAATCTTCAGACAGTAAAGTGACATGACAAGACAAAGATATATGTACATTTTATGTTACAATAATACATTCTGGATTTGTCTTTAAAAGATGACACAACCGTCATGGTGGAAGTAGGTAAATAAAATCTTCTCTTACAGATCTCCATCTTGTTGTGTGTGGTACAGCAGTTTATTAACTCCTTGATCACAAGAGGTAGGCTGGTGGTAGTACAGATGTTTACAGAATCTTTCATAAGCCAGACAAGTGGACGGTAGTGACCTGGCTAAAAGAGACACACACCTGCTGCTTTCACAGATAGGCTGGGAATGGTTACAGATAATTAAAGGCAGACCCAACATAATTTGGACAACTGACATGCTCAGCTTTATAACTAGCGAAACAATTCAAGAAAATTCACTTCATGAAGACATCATACAAAAAGTTACATCACAACCTTCCTACTAAATAACCGCATGGCATCCATAGAAAAACTATGAAATTGTTATATCTGTTACACTTCTGACAAACAAAAATAATCACGTTACATTCACATCAATCTATAAGTTGGCAGAGGACTGTTACTATAAAACTAAAATCAAATTTGTATGCAGTAACAAGGAAACAAATAAAGCATACACTATTACTTTCATACTACCTGCAACTACTACAATATATATGTCAAGTTAAATTTCAAAATTTCAAAGCAAGCATATTTCTTTTCCATAAAATTTTATCTGACTATTGACTAGTTCAATCATTGATTAGTTCAACATCAGACTATCCCATGATTGGCTAGTTAATATTTGGATACTTTAATAATTAGCTAGTTCAATTATTGACTTTTTTCAACGATTGGCTAGTTAACAAATGGCTAGTCAAATTATTGACTAGATGAATAAGTGGCTAGTTAAAAAGTTAGTTAGTCCAATCATTAACCAGCTCTCTTCAAATTCAAAATAGCAACACATTATAACAAACAAATAAGTACACCTAATATTCACACTATTTACATCAGCCTGCTAGAGATAGACTAACATAAATTCATTTTATTTTATGCCAGATTAAGAAAAATGAAATTTGTGACTCATTTTAGATAAAGAAATCAATGCTTTGTTACACCTACTACACAGTAAAATAATCTCCATTGCTTCACATCAGCCATAAATAACTTGTGAGCAGATTTCTTGACATACATTTTCAAATGGTAAGAGTGTCAACATGTTTAGAAATCAATGGCAAACTACTGAGTGTAAAATTGCTTAGAAAATCACAAACAGCTAACAAATGTTGGGGATGATTGTGAAACCCTGTACAGGACATGAACCTAACTTTCTATAAAAGTAACCGGGCTCTATGTCAGACAGATGACAAATGTTGGGGTTGATTGTGACACCCTGTACAGGACATGAACCTAACTTTCTATAGAAGTAACCAGGCTCTATGTCAGACAGATGACAAATGTTGGGGCTGATTGTGACACCCTGTACAGGACATGAACCTATCTTTCTATAGAAGTAACCAGGCTCTATGTCAGACAGATGACAAATGTTGGGGTTGATTGTGACACCCTGTATAGGACATGAACCTAACTTTCTATAGACGTAACCGGGCTCTATGTCAGACAGATGACAAATGTTGGGGCTGATTGTGACACCCTGTACAGGATGTGAAACCAACTTTCTATAGAAGTAACCAGGCTCTATATCAGACAGATGATAAAGCTCATGCCTGTGTTTTAGAAGGCTACTAATGATATTTTAGACACCAGACAACAATTGGTTACTTTTTTAGGAGTATAGAAGTTACACAACTTGTTTCAGACAGATGATAAGATTAATGCCTATATTTTAGACAGAGTATAGAAGTTACACAACTTGTTTCAGACAGATGATAAGATTAATGCCTATATTTTAGACAGAGTATAGAAATGACATGACTATTTCAGACAGATGATAAGGTTTATGCCCATGAACTACTGAACACTTTAAAAACATCAACCTGGGGTTAGGGTTGATTGTCACAAGGACATGCAACTTTTAATAATAGAAATTACATGACTATTTCAGGCAGATGATAATCTTCAAGTGTATAGTTTTAGACAGAGCACAGAAGTTACACAACTTTATTTCAGGCAGATGATAAGGTTCATGCCTATATTTAGTCAAGAGTACAGAAGTTACATGACTGTTTCAGACAGATGATTAGGCTCACACATATATTTTAGACAGTATAAGGTTATTATAAGGTTATTGACTATAGTTTTAGACAGAAAAGATGATTGATTACAATTTAGACAAGAATATATATAAGGTACACAACTCTGTTTCAGATGATATGTCTATAGCTTAGAGAGTCCAGAAGTTACAGATTGCGTCAGACAGATGGTAAGTTTCATGTCTATAATTTAGAGAGTATGAAAGTTACATGACTATTTCAGACATGATAGTCTCGTGTCTATATTTTAGACAAACCTATTGATTATACTTTAGGCAGTACAAACGGTTATTGATTATATGTTAAATGGAATAGAAGGCTCAGGCCTGTATTGTTAGACAGAAGAGTATTTGTTTCTGGCCCCCATATAGATAGTACTTATCATTCTATGCATATTTCTGCACTGTGGTCACACATCTTCTATAACCAGTGATTCTCAAACTATGAGGTTTAAAACCTCCACTGTTCTCCTGGCTATTAATATTATACAGGGATGGCAGAGCTAGTATTTATCAACCTCAAAATGTGGTATCAGCTGTCCATGAACTGAAATTATGACTATTTCTTGCCCTTAGGTGATAAGAACATTTAGAAATGCTGGTCTTTAGATGGTGATAAACTGAGAAAAACTGCTTCTTAGATTAAAAACTGATGAGAACACTTGACCTAGATGATGATAAAATGAGAAAACTGGTCTTCAGATGATAAACAGTTGAGAAACACTGGATCTTAAATAGTAATAATCTGAGAAAACCTTATCCTTGGATGATAATTACGTGAGAAAGCATGGTCCATAGGTAAACAGTTGAGAAACACTGGGCTTTAGATGATAATAAATTGAGCAAAAGTGTTCATAGATGATTAACAGCTAAGAAACACTACACCTTAGATGGTATTAAATTTAGAAATGTGGTTCATAAATGACAAATATTTGAGAAACACTGGAGCTTAGATTTTTTAAAATTCAGAAATGTGGTTCATAGATGACAAACATTTGAGAAACACTGGCGCTTAAATGGCAATAAACTGAGAAAAACTGGTCTTTAGATTATAAACAGTTGATAAACACTGGGTTTTAGATGATGATAAATTGGTAAAACCTGGTCCTTAGATGGTGAACAGTTGAGAAACACTGGTCACAGACAGAACAATAATGAAGTTTTACTTTGGCCCTCACACAACAAAAAGCTGAGAAACATTGATTGCAGACCAGGCACTCTTGACCAACACAATAATCAACAGTACCAAAATGAGAATGTAGTAACGCAACATTTCAAACTGGATGTGAAAACTGGGATTTCATGTAGATCCTATTGCCAGGGTTAATTGGAAATACAATGCCAAATTTGGCTCCTGTGTTAACTGAAAACACTGCCAGATTGGACTCAAAATAAAATGTCACTGGCATACAGTTATATTATATGTAAAAGTTCAGTTTACTGGCTCCACGGTAACGCTTGTTAGTTCTTCTAGAGATTTCTATGGTTACCGCCTCCAGTGTGAACAATTGCCTGGTGCTGTGGACTTTACCATCACCAAATCCTGGCCACTGTGTACATTTGAGTTTGAACAGTTTATGTAGGTATGATCAACTTGGCATCTGGAAAGAGTGGGATAAACATATGGATGCTTTTTATAAGGTTTCAATATACATATTAATCTGCATCCACAACCATTGACTTTTGCTTGGAGAAAATTACCTTTATGGACTTGTTCTGAGTGCAATGACACTGATTCTTCATTTTAAATCATAACTTATATATTTGTAATTGGACAAATTATGGTAATTAACATTTTAAAACTACTACTGTAACAAATTTAGATCACAATTTATTTTGGCGGATCCACCCCCCCCCCCCCCCCCTCCTAATCCCCATTTGGTGCTATCTCACTATTTTTGTGTATCATAGCAGTTGCAAAGGAGTTAAGAATGCAATTTGTAACCCCACAAAGCATGTTCACATCCCACTGGTTGTACTACGTTGGGTATCCATCCATCCATCATGTGCCATGCCAATAAGTGTAGCAGTCATGATTTGCTATTTCACTCGATCACCAGAGTCGTGGATCAGCTCAGTGTTCTTGTCTAGACCATGCCAAGCAGCCAAGCCATCCAGGTATTTACTTCTCTGCCTTCCTCTTGTTCTCTTCCCCTTGATCTTGCCAGTTGTCACCAAGTTTTCCAATTAATTTCTTCTCATAACGTGCCAAAATTATTTTGACTGCCTACGTCTATTTGTCTAATCAGTGTACGATTTTCATTTGTTTCTTGGAGGAATTGGTCATTGGTTTTTCTGTCTGTCCATGGTATTCTTTGCAGAAACTACATCTCCACAGCCATTAGATGTTTTTCAGCTTGTCTGCTCATTGTCCACACTTCACATCCAGACAAAAGTAGGGATGTCGGACTGATTTTCCATGAGGAAGAACTTTTCCTATTACAAGTGTACCTCATCATCAAGCAAACCCTGTCCAGCTTATCTCATAACCTAGAAAGTTGTTGGGTCACCATTCCCCACTAAGTTCATTGGCAATGTCAAAGCCTGGCAGATCTCCGCCCACTCCAGGGACCAGGATGTACTCATGCTATAAATATCCTGTTGTGGGCAGATTTTCTATATTTTCTTTTTAAATTGCAAATGCAGTGGTCTCTAAGACCCACTTCGTATGATTTACAGCAGCTAAGGTATGTTAAATACACATGGGACTTTTGCTAGGGTCAGAGCTTAGGTTAGTGTTAGAATAAAGGTTTTGGTTAGAATTAAGGTTTTGGTTAAAATTAAGGTTTTGGTTATAATTAAGGTTTTATTTAGAATTAAGGTTTTGGATAGAATTAAGATTTTGGTTAGAATTAAGGTTTTGGTTAGAACTAAAATGTGTATGTCCAAATTAAACATTTTGGACAAACGAAGAAGAAGAAGAATTAAGATTTTGGTTAGAATTGAGGTTTTGGTCAGAGTCAGCTAGTGAAACTAGAGCGCATACAGAATGAAGCCATGAGTGTGATTTTAGGGCAGACTCAAGGTGTTGCAGGCAAGGAACACTTCCTGAATGATTCCCTGGATATAGTCAAGGGCCACAGGCTGGGAAGAGGAAGATCATGGATGGCTCAAGCAGAAGACACAATCAAGGAAGTGGGTTCACTTAAGAAGATTGGCAGAGGCAAGGAGTGGGTCAGAGTGCCGAATAGAAATTCAGACGTGTGGGGTTATCATCACTTTGGGACGTGAGTGTAGAGAGTGGCCAACATGCGCATCAGAAGTGGAAATTCAGCAATTAATTCATGACTGCCGGTATCCCTGGCTGAGGGGTTAAACGACTTTCTCCATAATCCCGATTATCCACGTAGGGTAACGCAGCATATGAGAATTGGAAGAAATTCTCGCCGTGTTGGTAACTTACGGGATAAGTGAGCCGGCCACTCAGAAAGCAATGGCAAACTACTGAGCGTAATCTTGCCAAGAAATCAACAACAGCAGTAAAATGCTGGTGTTGACAGCGATGTCCTGTTAAGGATATGTGGGGGAAAAAACTCAGGACTACTCTCATCCTGGCGATGTGATTATCTATACCGATGGCTCTGTGTGAAGAAGCAAAAAAGTGCCTGGGGATTTATAGCAAAAGCCAATGGCCAAAATCCAACTACCTTGTGTTGTGGCAGTAGATCAGTGTGCAGTGCTGTTACAAACTCTGGTGTGTAAATTGATCTGCTGCACAACTAACTTGTGTAACAGTAGTTCAGTGTGCAGTTCTGTCACAGACTTGTGTAACAGTAGTTCAGTGTGCAGTGCTGTCACAGACTTGTGTAACAGTAGTTCAGTGTGCAGTGCTGTCACAGACTTGTGTAACAGTAGTTCAGTGTGCAGTGCTGTCATAGACGTGTAACAGTAGTTCAGTGTGCAGTGCTGTCACAGACTTGTGTAACAGTAGTTCAGTGTGCAGTGCTGTCATAGACTTGTGTAACAGTAGTTCAGTGTGCAGTGCTGTCACAGACTTGTGTAACAGTAGTTCAGTGTGCAGTGCTGTCACAGACTTGTGTAACAGTAGTTCAGTGTGCAGTGCTGTCATAGACGTGTAACAGTAGTTCAGTGTGCAGTGCTGTCACAGACTTGTGTAACAGTAGTTCAGAGTGCAGTTCTGTCACAGACTTGTGTAACAGTAGTTCAGTGTGCAGTGCTGTCACAGACTTGTGTAACAGTAGTTCAGTGTGTAGTGTTGTCACAGACTTTTGTAACAGTAGTTCAGTGTCCAGTGCTGTCACACACTTCCTAAAGGAGTTAGTTAGTTAGTTAGTCTTTCCTCTTGGGCCTAAGGTGGCGCATAGGGCAGAAGTCATGGCTCTCCATGTCCAGTGGTTCGCTAAAGGAGTTAACTACCACAAAAATAAAATATTGATTTATTTCTTACCTCTATCATTGAAGATCACAGGGGCATGAGAGTGAGGCGATTCTGTTGAGAGATATTTAATTTATATTTTAAAATGTTAAACTAAACATATTCATACAAAATATGAGAGGGCTTCAAATGAATACCTTAAAAGTGTGATAGAAATTACAATAACCATACCATTGTCTTGTAGCCTGTCAATATTGTTGTTAAGGATGTTAAGAGTGTTCAGCACATGAAATCATGGTGCATACAAACACGGTGATATCATACAGACTAGCCACCTAATCCTTCACACATCCAGGCCTACAAAATGTACTGGCCCTATCACATCACAGACTTATAGCAAGAAACTGCTTCAGCACTAATTTTGTCTTCACTTCTATTAGTTGTATATCCTTTACAAGTTGCATCATTGTTGTTTGTTTACCACTTGTTTACATCAGGACTAATTTTATCTTTACTTCTATTAGTTGTGTATCCTTTACAAGTTGCATCATTGTTGTTTGTTTACCAGTTGTTTACATCAGGACTAATTTTGTCTTCACTTCTATTAGTTGTATATCCTTTACAAGTTGCATCATTGTTGTTTGTTTACCACTTGTTTACATCAGGACTAATTTTATCTTTACTTCTATTAGTTGTGTATCCTTTACAAGTTGCATCATTGTTGTTTGTTTACCAGTTGTTTACATCAGAACTAATTTTGTCTTCACTTCTATTAGTTGTGTATCCTTTACAAATTGCATCATTGTTGTTTGTTTACCAGTTGTTTACATCAGAACTAATTTTATCTTTACTTCTATTAGTTGTGTATCCTTTACAAGTTGCATCATTGTTGTTTGTTTACCAGTTGTTTACATCAGAACTAATTTTATCTTTACTTCTATTAGTTGTGTATCCTTTACAAGTTGCATCATTGTTGTTTGTTTACCAGTTGTTTACATCAGAACTAATTTTATCTTTACTTCTATTAGTTGTATATCCTTTACAAATTGCATCATTGTTGTTTGTTTACCAGTTGTTTACATGAGAACTAATTTTATCTTTACTTCTATTAGTTGTGTATCCTTTACAAGTTGCATCATTGTTGTTTGTTTACCAGTTGTTTACATCAGAACTAATTTTATCTTTACTTCTATTAGTTGTGTATCCTTTACAAGTTGCATCATTGTTGTTTGTTTACCAGTTGTTTACATGAGAACTAATTTTATCTTTACTTTTATTAGTTGTGTATCCTTTACAAGTTGCATCATTGTTGTTTGTTTACCAGTTGTTTACATCAGAACTAATTTTATCTTTACTTCTATTAGTTGTATATCCTTTACAAGTTGCATCATTGTTGTTTGTTTACCAGTTGTTTACATCAGAACTAATTTTATCTTTACTTCTATTAGTTGTGTATCCTTTACAAGTTGCATCATTGTTGTTTGTTTACCAGTTGTTTACATCAGAACTAATTTTATCTTTACTTCTATTAGTTGTATATCCTTTACAAGTTGCATCATTGTTGTTTGTTTACCAGTTGTTTACATCAGAACTAATTTTATCTTTACTTCTATTAGTTGTGTATCCTTTACAACTTGCATCATTGTTGTTTGTTTACCAGTTGTTTACATCAGAACTAATTTTGTCTTCACTTCTATTAGTTGTATATCCTTTACAAGTTGTGGCAGTCAATATCGGCATTTTTTTGGGCTGTTTGTGATTTCTTGGCAAGTTTACGTTCAGCAGTTTGCCATTGCTTTCTGAATGACAGCAATCATACCATTTTATGAAAACCAATGGAAGGCGATCTGCTGCTAAATCATCCGCAGCTGTGTTTTGAACGTGGGATACAGGATTACAAATTCGATCTGTAACCTCTTTTTATTTAAACAAAAAATAAAGAAGGAGACAAAGAAGATGATGAAGACCACAAAAAAAAGAGGAAGAGGAGGAAGAAAAAAAAAAAAGTGAAGCAGCAGTAGGAGAAGAAGACAAATGAGGAGATAGAGGAGACAGGGAGAAGGAAAAGATGTATGACTTTCAGAGAGGGAGAATGAATTGACCATTCCCTCGAGTGACTAGTATTCTCTGCAAGACTTACTCCATCACTGTTGAAAGTCAACAAAATGTCATCATCACTGAGTTCTAAACTGTCATCTGATTGGTTCCTTGCCATCACCAATGGTTCGTCTGATTGGTTCAGCAGGTTGGATGCCCTTGTGAGAAGGCGGGAGCTGAGAGACCGAGACCGTTGCACATCTTCACTGTCATCCCGTACCAGCTCGGTTTGCTGTTTCACAAAGTTGATAAACACCTGGAAGGTGACAATAACCAATAAGTTATAATTCACTATTTCACATGTATAATGTAACGAAAATGGTTCACGCATAGAATGTAACAAAACCAGTTCACATTTAGAATGTAACAAAACTCATTCGCACGTAGGATGCAAAGAAAAAATAAAAGGGTTCACATGCAGAATGTAACAGAATTGGTTCACATATAAAAAGTATAAAAAGTGGTTCACATCTAGAATGTAACAAAAATGATTTACATGTATACGTAACAAAAATGTTCATATGTAGAATGTACCAAAGATGGTTCACATATGGAATTAACAACAATATAATCATTCACATGTAGATTGTAACAAAACTGGTTTACATGTAGTATGTAACAACAAAATTTCACATGTAGAATGTAACAAGAATGGTTCACATATAGAATGTACCAAAATTGGTTCACATGTAGTAACTCACATTGTCCAGGGTGTTCTGACTGACGGAGTAGTCCTCAATGCTGAGATCTGAACAAGCCTCCTCCAACTTGGAAAATAACATAGCCAGGGAAACTGGTCGTGTTTTCAGCTCGTATTGCACAATGTTGTAATGCTGCTCCTGTACAGAATACATTAGTTTCCATTTTAATATGTTGCATTTCCTTTGCAAGATGCTGCGATGAACCTCAACTCCACGTTGATATATCAGGCAAATTTACATTCAGTAGCTTGACATAGTTTTCTGAACGAGCAAGTCAAGTTTATTAATTCCAACTGATCGGTGTAGGAAACAATCCTGCAACCCACTGACAGCCCACCAAAAGTTTAATCACACCGCTTTTAGCCCCTTAATCAAATAAATTATTGAGTGGTTACTTTTAAGGTTCAAGAAGCAACTCCTGCTAACTTGTGAAAAAATTCAAATTCCTATCTGGCAAGTCAAAAAAAAAGGTGTATGTGTGTGAATTTTTGCCAGGTAATTCTGTTATTCGCCTCTGTGTTACCAGGGCCCACAAGCAAAACAAAGAATAGTAACAACGTACCCTACCATACGTGTCCTAAGAGGCATCTAAGGAGAGTTGGTGCGAGAATGACTGCCTAATTCCATAGAAAATGCGCTGCAAAATCCACTTAATCTTTGATGCACACTAACTGTTTGCCCACCTTTTCCCTCCAATATTATTTTCAACAGACTGATGTGTCCTAAGCATCTCATCTTTTCCCTCCAATATGGTTTCCAAGAGATTGATGTGACCAAAGTATCTCATCTTTCTACATTTTATTGGGGAGAAAGAAGGGAGATACAGGGGGGATGGGGGAATTAGAAGAATGTCGTCCACCATTAACTAAACAGACCTGGCATGATTCATGGCATGAAAGGTATGAATTCTTATAACATAATAAAAGTATAGTATAATCTTCCTTGATCCTAGAATAGTGGACGTGACATCTAGCCATCTCAGATAATGACTAAAAACTTGGATGGCTTGTGAATATGTTCAACATGTTAAAAGCTGGAAATCGAACAGGGATGGCTAAATAAGTTGCAGCAAATCTATATTTAAAAATTTAAAAAAACACCAACAAAAGAATATTCGCAGAATGTGTGGTTCTAGTATACACACATGTGGATCCTTGCCAGTGCTAAAGAGTTTGTGCACTGCACAGAGATTCTCCTTCTCTTTATGTAATCCACAGGAGGAGGCTGCAACACTTATGTGGATACCCAAATGTAATGCAAGTGATACTTAATGAAAATAAAAAGAAAAACAATGGTTCTAAAGTGTTTTCTTCTTCTTTTTTGTTTGCTTGATATATTCCTATATCTGCAATGTTGTATCATGTATGAATTTCACTGTCTTTTAGTGTCTCAGTGGTTCAGTGAGTTTATCTTTCACTGTTGTTTCTCTAGGCCAGAAGGTTTGCCTAGATATGTCATATTTTGGGCAGTCTTGGAGTATGTGATCTGCTGTCTGTGGCATCAATCCTTATGTTGAAGTTAGTTGCTTATCATGTACAGGATTTAGCAGTCAACACCAGCATAGTTTGGTCGTTCGTGATTTCTGGGTAAGTTTATGTTCAGTAGTTTGCCATTGCTTTCTAAACATGTATGCACACAGCTTATTTGCCAAATTTTGAATTTTGTATAATGTGGTTGTGTAATCTATTGTGTCCTGTTCTGAGGCTTAGAATAATGATTTGTTCTGGTCTGTCCATGAAGCGGTAATTGTCTTGAGATGCTGTTAATGGCTTTCTAATTGATTTGATTATTCTTTTCTTTTGGTGGTATGCAACAGGCAAATTCTCTATTGTTCTAAAGTGTTTAATCACAGGAAGTTGAAACCTATGACAGACAGCTAACATACATACTTTTAGCTCAGCCTCAGGTATGTTCCTCTCCACAAATCGTATCACCTCCCTGCGAGATCTGTCGTATGTTGGGCCTTTCACGCGGATGGTGAACGTATAACCATCTCCATATCTGTTCTTCAGATGAGTGGAGCTGCCCAGACACTGGAATGTTCCATTCACCATAATGGCCATGCGTGAGCAGAGAGCCTCACATTCTTCCATGCTAATAGACAAATATATTATTGCAGAATTATTTAAGAGAAGTACAGAATCAAATATTCATTAATTTAAAAAAAAAATATTTTCCACTAGAATAACAAAGTCACAAACAATAGACTGCATAATTTATTGCCTGGCATATTTTGTTGATATCATCAGGTGCATGCTGCAGAATTCACACAACAGACTAAAGCATAAAGAGAGATATTTTCATTATTTGATGCATGTGGAACATTGAAGGACAAAAATGGTGTAACAGAATCACTAATGTGGAGCTAAGGGAGAAAACTAGACAAGCTTCCAGCAAATCAAGAAGTGAGGCAAAGACACTGGCATTGGATAAGGCACGCATTGAGAATAGCATCACAAGACGTCCATTCTCTGGAGCCCACATGGCAAGCTAAAAAGAGGGAGATCTAAAAACACATGGAGAAGAGAATTAGCGACAGATGGATGATATGGGGTGCACATAGAGGGAGCTACAGGAGATAGCACAAGATAGGAGGGTTTCGTGTGAATTGGTTGTAGGCTTGTGCTTCAATTAGGTATAAATGGCAGATGAAGAAGAAGACAGAATCAATCCAATGAAGACTAACACACTATTGACTAGCAGGGATAGATGACCATTCTTCACCTCAGGCCATGTCATAACAGATTTAATAAAGACATGCTATATGCCTTTTCTCTCTGCTTCACTCTGCATGTGTGGAATAGAAAACTGTGGAACATGTTCTAAAGATTGTCCTCAGCACCGCAGTCAAGAAAGATATACTGGCCCACTGAATCAACACTAAATGCTAATCTCTATGCAACTAAAGAGGTACTCAAAGAAAAAAATGGTTTCGTTCATCATGAAAACACCTGGTGGAGTCATTATCAAAGGTGTGATCGTAAAAAGAAGACATTTCAGAGAACTATCCTCATCATTATGTATCAGGTGCGTTGCAGAACACCGCTCTAATCCTGGCCTGTATCCTGGTCTTTTACCAGTTCCAGAGAAATATACAAATACAAGTTTGTTGCATATCCTTTACAGGTCATGGCAGTCAACCCGAGCATTTTTTGGCTGTTTGTGATTTCTTGGCAAGTTTATGTTTAGTACACTGCTTTCTGAACGACCAGCACTCATACCATTGCATAAAAACCGATGGAAGGCGTCTGCTGCCAAATTGCCTACAACTGTGTTTCAAACGTGGTATGCGGGATTACAAATTGCATCCCTAACCCTTTCGCTACAAAACTGACATACAGATAAGCAGAGATTAAATAGTATTAACCCTTTACAAGGCGTAGCGTCCATTACCGGCCGGTCTCTAAATACGAGCGTAACGGCCGATTCCGGCCGATACTATTATGCATTGTAAAAACGCGATCTCTCGGCTTTCCGACACTTCCGTCGGCTACTTTCACTTTCGCCCATAGCTTGACAACGTGGCCGCCATTTGTAAACGCGCTACAATGACTTTGAACATACTTTTACGGACTTGTTTTGATAGTTTTTGGGAGTTTTACGCTGTTTTTCAAAATGGATTTCGGCGATTCTTCAAGTGATAGCCGAGATTTCGCTCTGTACAATTTAAATGACATTAAAGGGCACGAAGTTGATTATTAATCGGAGCTAGATATCAGTGCAAAGCGTTACTTTGCATTAGCAGTCGTGAGTCGGACTTTAAAGAAAGTGATTATGATTCTGAAAATGTGTTTGTAAATTGCCGTATAGATGACGGAAAATCACAAACAACATGTTGTATTTCGTAAATATTTGTGTTCATATATGGATTACCAGCAACAATCACGTGAGTAACATATTCTGCATGCTTTTCCCTTCATTGTGTTGTTTATTTAACTAAAATCGGTTGACTAACACCTTGTTTGTGATGTTTTTACTAACTCGACCCGAAATTTTTACAGAACCTGAAAAAATCTTGCCCGTTCAGGGCTACAAAACGGACAAGCGTCTGCCCAGTAAAGGGTTAAGAACCTATAGTAAAACATCAGTAACCAAATTAAAGTAAAATATGCTAGAACATGCATACTTCCTGTGGCAACATGTGGATATGAGACATAGACTTTTTCACAATCATTGATGAATACAGAAACCACAAATTTGGACTTTTGAATTTAAATGTCACAGAAAAGTTCTAGAATATCATGGACCAAGAAGAAGAAAAATACTGATATTCTACAAAATCTGAACACTGAAGAAGACTGGCTTATAAACAACACCAAGTCTCAGGAAACTAAAATAATTTGGCCATATTCAATGCCACAGTGGTTTGGAAAGAAAAGTGATGGAATGAATGATTCATGGAAGAGGAAAGGATCAAAAAGCTTTGAGGAAAGGATCAAAAAGCTTTGAGGAAAGGATCAAAAAGCTTTGAGGAAAGGATCAAAAAGCTTGGAGAAGGGATAAAAAAGCTTGAGGAGGGGATAAAAAAATCTTGAGGAAGGGATCAAAAAGCTTGAGGAAGGGATCAAAAGCTTGAGCAAAAAGCTTGAAGAAGAGAAAAACAAGTTTGAGGAAAGGATTAAAAAGCTTGAGGAAGGGATTAAAAAAAACTTGAGGAAGGGATCAAATAGCTTGAGGAGGGGATCAAATAGCTTCAGGAAGGGATAAAAAAAAACCTTGAGAAAGGACACAGGACAAGTCAGAGTATAAAAATGCACGAGGCAGGAAATCTGGCAAATCTCAAGAAACTTTTGCAACAGGAGGTCATGAGAGACTTTTGCAACAGGAGGTCATGAGAAATGTTTGCAACAGGAGGTCATGAGAAACTTTTGCAACAGGAGGTCATGAGAAATGTTTGCAACAGGAGGTCATGAGAAATGTTGCAACAGGAGGTCATGAGAAACTTTTGCAACAGGAGGTCATGAGAAACTTTTGCAACAGGAGGTCATGAGAAATGTTTGCAACAGAAGATCATGAGAGAGACATTCTGCAAAAGATCAGCTGTAAGACCATTAATTCCACTTGCGTCTGACATAATCCTGTGATAAGGGTGATCATGCTTCCCCACATCTCGTATGTCCAACAGAATGTATCAAGAAACTTTTTGGTGGATTATGACAAGAATGGCATTCTGTACAACACCAGCTATGTGATGTTGATCTTCTATTGCCTTTCACATCATCTGTGGACGATGTTGCTTCCCCACATCTTGTGATCTCCAGCAGAAGACATCAATCCATGTGTTGATATTTCTGCTGTACCATGTTTAAAGCCGGTCTCAAGCCAAGGAAAATAACAAATACTAACCTATGGGAAGTTAGAATGACAGAGCGGCCATCTTGCACCAATCCTAGGATCAGATCCCACAGGAATCTTCTGGAATGTGGATCCATACCAGTTGTTGGCTCATCCTGCAAGAACAATTTTTCAAATAGCAAATCCTACTTGAAGATCCCATCTATTCACTTTATGTGGAAAAACATTATTTTAAAATTAAAAATAATTTCCAAAAAATTTGATAAAACAATCAACAAATAAATTACCCTATTCTGGACCAATAAATGCACCATGCATGTAATAAACAGGAAAAAGTAAAGGTCCTTTTCACACGCCAAAGGAGCATTGGACATACGGTGCTAAACCTGTATTTGTATAGACGAATCAGCACTCGCCGGTCTCTCTGGCCGAGGGGTTACAACACTTTCTCCGTAATCCCGTTTATCATGCAGAGTCTCGTAGCGGGCAAGAGCTGGCAGCGGTTCGACCCCCGCTGGTGACTTGCGGGATAACAGAGCCGGCCGCTCAGAAAGCAATGGCAAACTACTGAGCGTAATCTAGCCAAGAGATCAACAGACAGCTGAAAGATGCTGCTGTTGACAGCTAAGTCCTGTAAAAGGATATGCGAATTTAAAAAAAAAATCAGCACTCAGTGGGTTGATGTGGTCAGTGCCACGCAGACTGTCTTTACTTCCCAAGACACCCAACTGTCTTCTGTTTTCTGAATAAACACAAAATATGACTAGGAGGTTCAATGAAAGGAAACAAGCACAGATTCAGTCAGATGTTTTTATCAACAGCAACAACAACTAAAAAAAAGAATATCAAAACAATAAAAAACAAACAAGCCAAATAGAATACTTTCCTAGAAAACTGAAGTGCAATATCAATGAAAGCAAAAACTGGGAACTAAGTCTGGGAAATGGAAATGTGGAGTGAGAAAGGGGTAATGAAAAATTAAATGAAAAAGAAAATGAAATGAGGCATGTCACGATTCTGGATGTTATGGGCTGTTGTTTATGTGGTTTGGCTGCTGACTGTCTACTCAAACAGGACAGCATCAACAAGTCTATCACACCATATGAGGAGAACGACAATGTCTTTATTGTCGGTAAGCATCATAAAACGTTAAGGAATGCAGAGGATGATCCAGGCTTCAGTCCTTCACATGCTACCCTCATTCACGCCTTGATCTTACGAATCAAACCTACACAATTGGGTGGACTGTTAGGCAACGGAGCGTGAACTCGCCTGTGTTGGTAGTGTCGATGTGTCTAGGTGTAAGCAACATGGCTCTAACGTCCTCGCGTGCTCTAATGTCAAATCATTTGGGTATTACCATTTATAAAGTATCATATACGCTCTGGCGCAGTCACTCCAAGAACCTTCACTAAGATGTGTCTAACTGTCGGCTGGTAACAACTATAAACTTGTGTCTTGTGTTCATGAATGTAGGAGCTCGGATCTTGTCGTCTGTTGGGTACACAGGCTGAAACTCGAATGCCCCAAAACTGCCGTTAGGTAGTTATGCCACGTACTATATGACGTAGCATTGTTTATTCTCGGTGCTCCATTGTGCACCTTTCCAAACTTTCCCATTCTAATTATTGATGTCCTCGCTCATCAAATTAATTCTATGTTATTGTCATTTGCTATATGACAAGGCAAATGTCATAACGTCTAAGCCACTGTGCCTTTTGTAGTTTTCTTAAACTTGGTCTAATAACTTTTAAGAAACTAATGTATGACTTTGAGTAGCCCTGCTAGCATATGCCAGAAAGATTGCGATAACATTTGCATAAAAGATGGCTATTTGCCCAAATAGTCACGATGTAGTATTTAGGCAAATGTTTACAGCTTTTGGTCAAACCTCCTCTAAATGAAAATTCCTTTCTTTGCTCAAGTTAGTTAATTGAAAATCCTGTGCAGGACGTTGCATTCAACACGAGCATTTTTTTCTGTTGTGATCTCTTGGCAAATACATTCAGTAGTTTGCCATTGCTTTCTAAACGACTGGCACCCATACTAATTCGTAAAAAACCAACGCAACGCGGTCTGCTGCCAAACCACCTGCAGCTGTGTTTCGAATGCGGGTTTGCAGGATTATGAACTGCGTTCATAACCCCATCACCATGGAGCCAACCCTTGCTCAAGATTAGACCCAAAGTCACAGTCAGATCAGTGTTATCACCCCTTAGTTGCTAACTCTGTGTTTTGTTTTTTTCTGCGTCTCCATCCTGTTTTGAGGATATTGCGGTCAACATCAGCATCTTTCAGCTGAATGTTGATTCCTAGGCTAGATTACACTCATCAGCACGACACGACTTTCTGAGCGACCGCTCCATACTCTCATGTCACTGGCTCGACTCGAACCGCTTCCAATTCTCGTGCGTTGACGTCAACCATGAGAGTATTCGGGGTTATGGATAAAGCTGCTAACCCCTCGACCATGAAGACCGGCTTAACTCTGTATTATTGATCAAATAAATCACCATGCACTGACTGACTGGCACCGTGCCAGTTTGAGAAATGATAGTTTCTAAAATGGAGTTATACCTCTCTTCATAGCACAAAGAATGGGCTGAATTTGAAGAGCATGTGTTGCCCATGCAGCATGATCCCTCTCTCGGCCTGCCTAGTTTACTCCAGAAGAAAGGTCACACCCCTACATCTGGAACAAGATCACCTAAAGAAGCTGCCGAATCAGCATAGCAATGCTCTAACAGTCCGCCTGTCAGAGCTTCCATCCTAGACCCAGTTATTGACCAAGGTTTATTAGAGCCTGGTTCCATAGCACAAAGCCTGGGCTGAATTTTTAAAAATCGTGGGTTGCCCATGCAGCATGATCCCTCTCTCAGCCTGCCTAGTTTACTCCGGAAGAAAGTATACTTCTGTAATAAATACATCTGTAACAAGACAAGTTGCAGAAGCTGCCAAATCAGGAAAGCAATGCTCTAACTGTCTGCCTGCCACAGCTTTCATCCTAGACAAGGCTTGGAGCCTAGTCTGCCCTGCCATGACATTTAGTCATTAGGTTGCATTAGGATCAGGCCTGTACCCTTCAAATTTAGCTCCTCCAGCCAAAGCGGTTGGCACAATGTGGGGTGTCGGGTTTGATGAGTACTGTCAGTCATTCAGGTGTCAGTCAATCAGTCAGTTCACAAGTGCAATGTTATTGGAGACTCCAGGGTGTCATGGCTGAAGCTATGGAATTTATGCTTTGTGTGATAAAGGAGACTAAGCCTTTATGAGATCAACCCCAGTGCAATAAAGTCAAAATTTCCTGCCTTTAGACTCCTTTAGTAATGTCTTGACACAGTTATTCATCATTGTATGATGAGTTCTGTGAGACCTGGACACTTACTAAACAAGCTGAACAGCGCATAAATGTCTTTGAATATAAACGTTACAGATGGGTTCTAAGAATATCTTAGATACAGAAAAGAACAAATGCGTTCATAGGACACAGTCTGAATACTGAAAGTTGGCTACTAAAGATGATAAAACAAATAAAATTGAAATATTCTGGTCACTTGAAATGTGAAAGTTTGGAGAGAACAATCATCGAAGGGTATATGCCCAGAAATAGAGGAAGAGGAAAGCCAAAGAGAAGATGGGTGCAGGATGTGGCAGATGATCTCCAGATGGGAGTATCAGACACAGGACATCTTGCTTATGACCGAGAAGTTTTCCGGAAGGTTGTTATGGGAGTGAGGTTCTGTAATGGACATGCTACTGAATGAATGAATGAATGAATGAATGAATGAATGATGAGTTACTCGGTACATTATGTGTTATTTATTAACTGTTTTCATAATTAAAAACAACATTAAAATAAACATTTAATTTCCATCACTAAAATTATGAAATGGAAAACTAGAAAAGAATCAATAACTTATAACTGTAATGACATAAAATAAAATGAGAAAACTATAAGGTTTATAAATTATTAACAATGTGCAAACAAATTGTTAATGTTCATAAATGATGTATTAATTGTTTCTGCACCAACATTATATTAAAAACGGAACCAATTTTTTCCCCTGAATATAAATTGAAATGAAAAACTAGAAAAGAATTAATAAATTGATAATTATTTCTTCATACACTTAATGTCTAGTAACTATGCAATGGCCAAAATATATATTTTTGAAAACATTTTTTATTTACATGCCAATTAGGCAATCTGGACAACAAAGATGTAAATGAGGTTGCAGAAGAGAATAAGGAAACTAGAGTACAACATGATAATAATGACGAGGAAGAGATGGAAAACAAAGATGAAAATGAGCTAGGAGAAGAAAATCAAGAAGAAGCTGAAGAGGAGAAGGGGAGGAGGAGGAGGAGGAGAGGAAATGGAAGCAGGAGGAGAAGGAGCAGAAGAAGAATAAGAAAATGAGGAGGGAGGAAATATTAAGGTTGAGAAGATAGATCAATAGATTTCTACATTTTGCCGTTGTTTGTTCCTGTTCTAACTTACCAGAAAGATTAGTGGTGGGTGGCCTATGAGAGCAATGGCTGTGGACAGCTTCCTCTTGTTTCCACCGCTGTATGTTCCAGAGAGTTTGTCCGCATATTTGGACAGTCCCAGTTTGCTGAGGGCCCACTCTACCACCTGGATGGTAAGCCAATCATTTACATTAATTAACCTCACTAACCTAACAACATCGTCATCAGTGCTACCATTATCAAGTGTTGGTCGGGAGAGAAAGAGTTAAGTGAGGTAAGTCAAGGACACTTGTACACGTCATGCACTGGGCATATGGTGCTAAACATAAACAATTGTTAACTATATACAACAATTGTTAACTATATAAAACAAATGTTAACTATATTTAACTATATAAAACAAATGTTAACTATATAAAACAATTGTCAACTATATAAAACAAATGTAAACTATATAAAACAAATGTTAACTATATAAACAATTGTTAACTATATATAACAAGTGTTAACTATATAAAACAAATGTTAATGATTTAAACAATTGCTAATGATATAAAATAAATGCTAACTATATTTTAAAAAATTTTTTTTAACTATAACAAACAATTATATAAACCAAATGTTAACTATATAAAACAATTGCTAACTATACAAAATTAATATTAACTATATAAAACACTTTTAACTATATGTTAAAAAATAAAAACTCTTAACTATGTAAAACAAATGTTAACTATATAATACACTGTCAATTATATTTTTAAAAAACTGTCAACTATGTAAAACAACTGTTAACTATATAAAAAACTTTTAGCTATATAAAACAAATGTTAACTATATAAAACACTTAAATTTGTAAAACAAATGTTAACTATACAAAACACTTTTAACTATATTTTTTTTTAAACCTGTTAACTATTTAAAACAAGGAGCAGCTGGCCGAGTGGCTAGAATGCCAGATTCTCCTCTGGGTTTGAATCCTCATTAAGGTTTGGAATTTTTTTCTTTCAGGGGCAAAAAGCAAATCCTAACCTGCACAGTTTGCGGCAACTGCACTAGCCAAGCGGCCTTAATTCCACAGGCCCAAAGACCCCCCTGCCATACACAGCAAGGTATTATATTGGCAGTAAATGACAGTTTGATAGTCTTTATACAAAACAAAAGTTAACAATATAAAATAAATGTTAACTATATAAAACACATGTTAACTATATAAAACAATTGCTAACTATATAAAACGACTGTTAACTATATAAAATGACGTAACTATATAAAACAACTGTTAACTATGTAAAACAACTGTTAACTATATAAAACACTTTTAACTATATAAATCACTTTTAACTACATATAAAAAAACAACTTTTAGCTATATAAAACAAATGTTAACTATTTAAATCCCAGAAGTTTTTACAGCAGATGTCCATGGAAGACAATAACCGCAATAAGAAAAGCATTAAGTATATAACAGAATGGAACAAGCCATTTCATAAACTGCTGGAAATACCAAAGGATTAGAGGAAATTTTCATGCCTTGACAAACCACATTTTCACATCCCATTTAATGTACACATAAGAGGAGCAGAGAGAGATGGTATTGATATTTGGTCATTTGATGTCACCTGTACAACCTTATATTTGATCGTATCAATATTACATTTAATAGTAACAACATTACATTTGATTGTATTTGGAGTCATATCTGTATATTGGAAAGTTAGTTCTTTTTCAAAGATGACATACACAGAAGATACAAGATGATCATAGTAAAGTGTCTGTCAGGTATTGTCACATAAAATAAACAAAAACAAACAAAAAATACTGTCATCTATAGCCTATAGTTACTTGCGGTGACGGACATGTGGATCTTAATCCTGAGGAATCAGGAGTCACCATGAACTGGGCAGGTTAGAGTTTTCTTTTTGCCCCTGACAGAAAAAACCCACACCTTACCGAGGATTCAAACCCGGGTCTCCATATTAAAACCGGCATTCTAGCCACTTGGCCAGCCACTCCTTTTAAGTACAAATGAGCTAAAACATGAACATCGTCATAAGCTAAAACATAAACGTCGTCATGCAACAGGGCCTTTGCAGAACAATGCTCTCATTACGGCGTGCTGAAAAGCCTCTCAATCTCCCACCATTTCTCCCGCCTCTTGCACCCTCATATCCAAGGTTTCTGCAATTTCCTGTGTCCATCTTTGGGCTGGTTGACCCTACTTCTTCTTCTGGGAACCATTCTTCCATAATTTCTTTCCAAGCCACAGTGTAAAGTACAAATGGCGCAGAGAGAAAATTTAAAAACAAAACACACCTGTTTTTCATCACTGGGCGGGATTCCTCTCAATCGACAGTACAACTGGAGATGCTCTCTTGCTGTCAGTTCATCGTAGAGAGAATCAAACTGAGGACAGTATCCTATGCTCTGCTGAACCTTCTTCAAGTCCTTCAGAACACTGTAAGACACAGATTACTCAAGTTAAAGTTAAACTGGCAAAATTACAAGCAACTTCTAGTCAATCACAAAGTTGTCACTGATGACTCAAGTCAAACTGAAACTGACATATTATAAGCAAATACTAATCCATTGCAAAGCTGTGATAGATGACTGAAGCCAAAAACAAACTTAAATATTATAAGCAAATACTAGTCAATCACAAAGCTCTTGCGATGACTCCAGTCAAAGTCAAACTGGCAACATTACAAGCAACTTCTAGTCAATCGTGAATCTTTGCTTGTTGGCTCCTAGTTACAGCAAAACTGGCAACATTACAAGCAACTTTAGTAAATCACAAAGTTTTGGTAGCACAGTATTCATGAACTGGTTGCCATTGGGATTCAATCTCATTAAGTCACCTCCCCCTCCTTTCTCCCTCCCACGCTTCTTCTTTTTCCTTTCCGAACTACTACCATTAAGGCAATCATAACCTTACAAGTATCCATTAAGATAATTATGATCCTGTCAGTGCCACTCTCTGGTTTCATTTGATTTTCTGTCTGTCCACAGTATTCTTTGCATTTTTCACAAAAACCACATTTCCACCACCATTAGATGTTTCTCAGCTTGTCTGTTAATTGTCTATGTTTCACATGCATACAACAATATGGGTTCTATATAGCACTTCAACAAACTTTTTCTCACTGCAATTGACAACTTTTTGTTGGTAAGTACGTTTTCCATTTTGCAGATAGCCACCTTTGCCATGGAAATTCTTGATCTAACACAGAAGGCATACAAAGGAGGTATTTATAAAGGTAACTATAATCTCACCTGTATCCGTCAGGTATTTATAAGGATAACTACAATACCACCTGTATTTATAAAGGTATCTATAATCTCACCTGAATCCGTCAGTTATTTATAAAGGTAACTGCAATATCATCTGTATTTATAAAGGTAACGATAATCTCACCTGTATCTGTCAGGTATTTATAAAGGTAACTGCAATATCACCTGTATTTATAAAGGTAACTATAATCTCACCTGTATCCATCAGGTATTTATAAAGGTAACTATAATCTCACCTGTATGAGTCAGGTATTTATAAAGGTAACTACAATATCACCTGTATTTATAAAGGTAGCTATAATCTCACCTGTATTTGTCAGGTATTTATAAAGGTAACTATAATCTCACCTGTATCCATCAAGTATTTATAAAGATAACTATAATCTCACCTGTATCCATCAGTATTTATAAAGGTAACCATAATCCTACCTGTATCCGTTCAAGTAGGCACAGCCAGATGTAGGCTTCAAGTCTCCAGTAAGCATCTTGAAAGTTGTGGTTTTCCCTGCTCCATTCACCCCAAGGAGGCCAAAGCATTCACCAGGTGGGACCCCAAGACACAATCTGTCAACTGCCAAATGACGGCCTAGTTTGCGAGTTGTATACACCTGTGAGAGAAGACTAAATATTGGTCCAACCAGCTCAAAGCAAAGTATGTGTAAGCGAGGGAGTGTGTATTTGTGGGTTATTGAGTGGGTTCATAACTGTGAGAGTTTGGACAAATGATGTAAGTATGTATGCACGATTGTATTATGTGTGTATGAGTGTACGTGTGTCTGCCTGTCTCATAATATGGTAAAATGCAGTGTTTATGTTTACAACATTCATTTTACAATGTCTTTTCCCTTTGTGAATTGAATGAAAGATGAGTGGTTGGAAGGGCCGAATGTAAGACGGGCCTGCGATGCCTAACTTGTGACTCTTTGAAAATAAAGTGTGTTGTTCGTTCGTTTCGCTATACACTTACTGGCCACTTCCATAGTAATAGGTTAGAGAGTACTAGTATTTTGGCATGTGTGTTCAGCAGAGGATGGAAGACTAGATAGAGAAATAGAAACTAGAGCACAGAAAAATAAGTTAGTTGCATATCCTTTACAGGGATGTAGCAATCAACGCCAGCATGTTTTGGCTGTTCGTGATTCCAAGGTGAGTTTACATTCAGTAGTTTGCCATTGCTTTCTGAACAACCGGCACCCATACCATTACATTAAAAAAACAATGTAAGGTGGTCTGCTGCCAAATCGCCCACAGCTGTGTTTCAAACACAATATACAGGATTACGAAATGCATCCATAACTTCTTCGCCACGGAACACAGAAAGCAAACAACTAAATAAAATCATCATCACGTGCCTTGCCAGCTGGCTTAGGCATTCATGTCTTTCCACAGATCTCAGTCCCCGGTGTTCTGGATCAACTCTCTTGAAGATATTCCCCCATGCCACTATCTGTGTCCATCCAGCTTCATTTCTCTTGGTATGCCTCTGCTTTTCTCCCCCACTGATCTTTCCATTTGTAATGACTATTCTTCAATGTCTCTCTTCTAATCACATTACAAGAATGCTGTTTGTCTCTTTCTTATAGGTGTATATAATCTTCCACTGCAATCATTGTTTAGTTACTCTGATAATCCAAGGTATTTGCAACATTAATAACAAAATGCATACAAAATAGACGCTGATGTTTTGTTTGTCAAAAACGCTGTGTTGTCAATGCCCGAACATGGACAGTCCTAGAAACACACAGGAATCAAATCACATCATGTGAAATGAAATGCATAAGAAACACAGTTTAAAAAAATAAGAAGAGGTAGAGAGAACAAATGAGAAATTAAGAACTACTAATTACTGACTTTATAAAATACCATAGAATTAAATGGAACAAGAACAACCAGTGGCTAGAGCATTCTATGTGAGAACATCGGGATACAATTCAGGAAGAGTTGGTTAGATGAAGTAAAAGGAACATTGAAGAAATCAAATATGACGTAGTAAAAGCAAAAAGACAAACGAAACACACAAAATTACATTCACCGATCCCTTCTGCAATGCTTCATGGCAAAAGCAGGAAAACAAAAGAAGAAAGATAGCAATATAAACTCCATCTTAGACTATAACACCACGAAGGAGGCATCTGATCATCAGAAGTGGTCCCTGATCGATACATGTTTTGCCTTTAAAAAAAAAAATTATCTTTACACTTTTGAGGGTAGGACCCTCCTCATCCAGGTCATGACTCCCAGATGTTTTTCTCCTGCTGTAAATCTGAACCCTTTATGCCGGACACATTGTTCACTGATGACTGCACTTGTCCCACTAATTCACTGCTATGTGTGCCAATCAAACAGCTGCTCTGCCCTCGGGAAGGTGAACATTGTGCACTCGGTGCACTGATCTGCTTACTTTCCATGGCACTGTATTATATACAAAGTGCCTCAAATGAAAACCTGAAATGTGTGGTTTTTTTAAAATATGTTCTGAAAAAGTAAGGACAAATGTATCATTTTTTGATGTGGTCACCACCGCGTTCAATGCAAGTCCTCCAGTGCAAATAAAGTGTTTGATTTCTGTAGAAAAATATTCATGTCCTCTGCCCCATAATGCTATTTTAAGTCTGTCCTATTTTATTGCCGAATCTGTAGCAAAGGGGTTACAGATGCAGTTCATAATCCTGCATATTGTGTTCGAAAAATAGCTATGGGAAATTTGCAGCAGACCACCTTGCCTTGGTATTTCATAAAATGGTATGAGAGCCAGTCGTTAAGAAAGCAAAGGCAAACTACTGAATGTAAAGTTGCGCAAAGATCACAAACACCCAAACAATGCTGGGGTTGACAGTGACGTCCTATAAATGATCTGCAACTAACTTTTTTAACTTTAACCTATTTTATTACTTAGATTACCTCTAAAATATAATGTTATTTTAACTCCATCTGTCCTATTTCATTACTTTTATTACCCCTGCCCTATAATGTTATTTTAGGTCTGTCCCATTAGCTCTATCTGTCTAATTAACTGTATCTATAATGTTAAATTCAACTCCCTCTCTAGGCTGGTCATGATTCTGCCACAAGTTTAGGCATTTAATTACCAACAAACTCCGACCCAAAGCCCAAGGACACAATTTCACCTTTACAATTACTGATGATGAAAGAAGATCAGCATGGCGAATAGATAAGAGTGCTCATTCTTAAACTTCCGGTGTACTAATCCCAAGGTAGCAAGATCAACACCGAACACAAGTTAGACAAAACTGTTGAATTCTCGTCCTTGACTTGGGGATGTAAACTACAAGTACCTCAGAAATTAGGGTGGGATCGCCTGATGATGAGGAGTCACTGGTAATAGGGAAAGGTAATTCACATGTAAAAGTCAGTCAAGTGCACTAGAAATAGTAGCACATATATGGACTACACTTGAGTTCAAAGCGAGAAAATGCATACCCCAAAATAAATTAGATAAACAACATTCAACTGCAGTAACCTTTGTTAGATTCTCTAGGACCAGCATGTCATACTTCCCGTTGCCTTTGAGAACTCTCTTTCTTTCCACGGACACGTCGCTGTCTTCTACCAGTGGCGTCTGGGAGACTCTGCTTTGTCTGCAGATCAAATAAGAAAGAAACTATTAGCGATTTTTCCATCCTGCCAAAATAAATATAATGAGTGACTCAAATTAAAATATGGATGCAACAATATTAGAAGAAAAAAAACATACGTTCATAAGCAGGATGCAGAAAATCTGAATCATTATTTAAAGTTTAAAACAAGGAAGGTCTCTTTTACACACATCAAGTCAAGAGCGCTCATTCTTAAACATCCGCTGTGCTGATGCTGAGGTAGAGGGTTCAACCCCTACACCAGTGAGTTGGACTAAAATGTTGACTCCTTGTCCTTGACTTGGGGACGTAAATTACAAGTACTTCTGAAGTTGGAGTGGGTTCGCCTGATGGCGAGAGACACTGTTAATAGGGAAAGTCAGTCTATATGCAAAATTCAGCCAAGTGTAACTTGAAGTAAAGTATATGGACTACGCTTAAGTTCAAGGTGAGCGAAAGCAAAACACACACAAAAAAAACAATTTCTAGTTGCATAATTTTATAGACCAATCGGAACGCAGTGTGTCATGTGATCAATATGACACCTGCTGCTTTTTTCTTCCCAGAACTTTCCTGGCACCCATTTCAGTCGACCTGGAAGCCTGGGTGATGCTTTAAAAACTGTCTCGAATGGGAATTGAATACATGGTCACTGGGTCAGCAGGCAAGCATGCTAGCCACTGTGCCAGGTGGCCGTCATTCATGGTTTGAAGACTTGGCTTATGTTATGTTATAGCTTTAAAAATTGGAAGAAAAAAGAGGTGATGGAATGGAAGGAGGTGGCCGGAAGACTGGGAGGATGAAGGGAGGAAGTAGGGAGAAAGAAATGAGGGACAGAGAGGAAGGCTGCAGGCAGGCAGGCAGGCAGGAAGGAAGGAAGGAAGGAAGGAAGGAAGGAAGGAAGGGAAAGGAAGGCAGGGAGGGAGGGAGGAAGGGAGGAAGGAAGGAAAGAAGGAAGGAAGGAAGGAAGGAAGGAAGGAAGGAAGGAAGGAAGGAAGGAAGGAAGGAAGGAAGGAAGGAAGGAAGGAAGGAAGGAAGGAAGGAAGGAAGGAAGGAAGGAAGGAAGGAAGGAAGGAAGGGAGGAAGGAAGGGAAGGAGGGAGGGAGGGAGGGAGGGGACTAGAGAAGAAAATCAGGAAGGGAGGCCGGAAGACAAACAAAAAGGAAATAAATTCATATAGATATGACCCACTGACCTGGGTGTTACGAAGAACCTGTATTCACACATGAGGGTGATGAGGAAGGAGATCAAGCCAATGCTGGCCATCGCCACCAGGTGGCAGGGGATCAGATCAAACTCCATCGCTGACCGCATCTTGTTAATTTGACCTGCAACAAATAACACAGTTGCTTGTGTATGCTGTAAAGAACAAAGTAGACTGTATGTCGAAAAGAAAACAATAGATTGTGTACGTAGCACTGACCATGGTAAATTGTATATGTAGCACTGACCATAGTAGATTGTATATGTAGCACTGAACATAGCAGGCTGCGTATGTAGCACTGAAAACAGTAGACTGTATGTAGCACTGAAAACAGTAGACTGTATGTAGCACTGAAAACAGTAGACTGTATGTAGCACTGAAAACAGTAGACTGTATGTAGCACTGAAGATAGTAGATTGTGTATGTTTCCATTGGCACCTTGCCGTATTGACAGACGATAGTTTGTGCTTCAAAAAGGCATAATAACTATTACCCATGGTGGTAACGAATGTGACTGATAAGGCCAATTCACGCTATAAATGTTCGTCCACAGTGGGTGCATGTGAACATGTGGTCACCATAGCACAAAGCCTGGGCTAAAATATAGAGATCATGTGTTGCCCATGCAGCATGATCCCTCTCTCGGCCTGCCTAGTTCACTCCAGAGGAAAGGTAACACCTATACATCTGGAACAAGACAAGCTGCAGAAGCTGCCAGATCAGCAAAGCAATGCTCTAACTGTCCGCCTGTTGGAGCTTCGATCCTAGACCAGATGCCAACCAAGGCTTAGGACCTGGTCTACCCTGCCATGACATTTTGTCTTTAGGTTGCATTTCCTCGCACCAGGGTAAGGCTTGTACCCTCCCAATTGTGCTCTTCCGCCTGAAGCCATTGGCACAATGTGGGGTGTCGAGTTTGGTAAGCGCCGCCCAACATTTGGTGTTAACAGAAGCAGGTAGTACCATCTACTGTCATACGTAGCTCAATCATATCTAACTAAGACCTGACACATAGATTGTGTATGTAGCACTGAAGATAGTAGATTGTGTATGTAAAACTGAAGATAGTAGATTGTGCTTGCAGTAATGAAATTAGTAGATTGTGTATATCATACAAAGATAGTAGATTGTGTATGTAGCACTGAACATAGTAGATTGTATATGCAACACTGAAGAAATTACATTGTGTATGTAGAACTCAGATGGTAGATTGCATACGTAGCAATGAAGATAGCAGATTGTGTATATCACACTGAAAATAGTAGATTGTGTACATAAAACTAAAGATAGTAGATTGTGTATGCAAAACTAAAGATAGATTGTGTACATAAAACTGTATCTAGTAGATTGTGTAAGTAAAACTGAAGATAGTAGATTGTGCTTGCAGTAATGAAATTAGTAGATTGTGTATATCATATGAAGATAGTAGATTGTGTATGTAGCACTGAACATAGTAGATTGTATATGCAACACTGAAGAAATTACACTGTGTATGTAGAACTCAGATGGTAGATTGCATATGTAGCAATGAAGATAGCAGATTGTGTATATCACACTGAAAATAGTAGATTGTGTACATAAAACTTAAGATAGTAGATTGTGTATGCAAAACTAAAGATAGATTGTGTACATAAAACTGTATCTAGTAGATTGTGGAGCAAGATTGGGAGCAAGTCGCCGCTGAACGTGTTGCATGGAGGGCAAATATCAGAAATGGAATAAAGTCAAAGGAGAAAATTATTGCAGAAAAGTCACACACCAAGCGTTTGAGACGTAAGATGGTGCATGATGGTGGAAATGACCACGTGTTCACATGCACCCACTGTGAACGGACATTTACAGCGCAAATTGGCCTTATCAGTCACATGCGCTACCGCCATAGTTAAAAGTTATTATGCCTTTTTAAAGCACAAACTATCGTCTGTCAAGACGGCAAGGTGCCAATGAGTAGATTGTGTATGTAAAACTGAAGATGGTAGATTGTGCTTGCAGTAATGAAATTAGTAGATTGTGTATATCATAAGAAGATAGTAGATTGTGTATGTAGCACTGAACATAGTAGATTGTATATGCAACACTGAAGAAATTACATTGTGTATGTAGAACTCAGATGGTAGATTGCATACGTAGCAATGAAGATAGCAGATTGTGTATATCACACTGAAGATAGTAGATTTGTGTACATAAAACTAAAGATAGTAGATTGTGTATGCAAAACTAAAGATAGATTGTGTACAAGTAGATTGTGTATGTAACACTGAAGATAGTAGATTGTGTATATAAAACTGCAGATTGTGTATGTAGCACTGAACATAGTAGATTGTGTATGTAATATTGAGGATAGTAGATTGTGTATGTAATATTGAAGATAGTAGATTGTGTAAGCAATGGCAAACTACTGAATATAAACTTGCTCAGGAATCACAAACAGCCAAAAAATGCTGGGATTGACTGTGACATCCTGTAAAGGATATGCAACTAACTTCTAACTTTTTTTTTTTTAATCAACACACTCCAATCAATGCCCAGAGAGAGGGCATAGTTCAGCAAGCAAATGATTCCTACTGTAAGAGGAGGAGGGGAGGGTTCTAGAAACTAACTTCAGCTCAACTCACCAGTTTTAAAGTAGTACTCATTCTTATATTCATTGAATGCCAGCTCCATAAGACCTCGCCCCAGGCAATAGTTGGGAAACATCATGAAGACAACTTTCAGCACTTTATGCACCCTCTCCAAATCCTGAAAATAACACAATAAAGCATTTCAGGCTTAGATCAAATCATGAAAATAACGCGATAAAGTATTTTAGACTTAGATCAAATTATGAAAAGAAGACATGAAAACATTTTCATTTGAGATCAAATAATGAAAAGCAAAATGCAATTTTAGATTTTGACCAAATCATGAAAACAACAAAAAAAGTTTTATACTGACACCAAATCATGAAAACAACAAAAGAATAAATTACACATTGAGATCAAACCATGAAAACAACAACAAAAATAAATTTTAGAATTAGATAAAACATGTGTCGGCATACATGTGTAAGTGAAAGATTACACCTGAACATTTATAAAAGAGGAAAAAAGCATGCTGCAGTTACATACGTAAGAGAAAAAAATGCACATAAACTTACACGATCATAGGAGAAAATCTCCAGGAGAAAGCTGCAAACAATGCACGTGATGCCAGTGAAGAGGTTGATAACAATCAAGGCGATGTAGGCCACGCTGGGCTCTTTGAACCAGAATGAGGCTGGGTACATCAATGGGGTCATCGACCATCTTCATTATGATTTAATGCAACAAAAAATACATTTCAGTTTCGGCATTTGAATTAGCAAAACACATTCTCACACAACTATTACGGCCTCATTTTAGATCTGCCATTCCAGTAAATATAAACAGTCATAGTTGCCATTTCACATGATCACCAGAATATCAGATCAGATCTGCGTTTATTTTCCTGTTATGCCATTTGGGTAAATCAATCATGTGTTTCAATTTGCCTTCTTTTTGCTCTGTTCTCAACAGATTTGTCAGTGGTCGCTAACTTTGTTTCTCCTCTTACCAAGCCCACAGAATCTTGACTGCCAACATCTAATGACTAATTTTTAGCTTTTGTCTTCAGTGTGGAGACAATGGTTGAACAGACTGAGAACCGGTATGTGGAGAGAATGATATGGCGGGGGATCGGCAGAGGTTCTGGGAGAATCTCAAAACTGAGATAGAAGACCAGAAGAACTTTCAATCAGATGGCAGTTGGAACAAGTAGCAGTATGACTCTGTTGAATGAGGGGATGGAGCACGTATGAGAATCTCCTGAGTGTAGTGATGTCTGTTCTTAGCTCACCCCAACTCAACTCTCAAAGAACTGCCTCATTTGTCTGTTCATCTAAAGTGATCCTTGCCATTTTGTCTGAAACCACACGTCTGCTGCCATGAGATGTTTCTCAGCTGGCCCAGCTTATTGTCCAGGTCTCACATTAATACAAGGGTACAGGTTTTATACAGGAAGCTGCAGTGGCGAGCACACTTGCCTGTTGGCCCAGTGGTTTTGTGTTAACATTCTCATCAAGGAGGATTTTTAATCCAGATCACTGATCTGGCTTCCCAAGTCGACTCAGCCTAAAATGGGTATCAGGAAATGTTTAGGGATGGAAAGGCTGACCAAATGACCCCTCAACTGTCAACTGGTCTATAGGACAAAATGGGGCCAGTTCCATATGTCCAATATGTCTCAAGGCATGTAAAATAGGGTCCTCAACTGCATGTAACAGGGTGCTTTTTGTATGGGTACTTTGCAATGGTGACATGTGTACAATATCATCAGTATATGTGTAATTTGCAATGGTGACTTGTTTGGCAGTTAATCAGTATTTGGGTATTTTGCTATGGTGACTTCTGTACTATATAATCAGTATATGGGTACTTTGCTATGGTGACTTCTGTACTATATAATCAGTATATGGGTACTTTGCTATGGTGACTTCTGTACTATATAATCAGTATATGGGTACTTTGCTATGGTGACTTCCGTACTATATAGTCAGTATATGGGTACTTTGCTATGGTGACTTCTGTACTATATAATCAGTATATGGGTACTTTGCTATGGTGACTTCTGTACTATGTAATCAGTATATATGTATTTTAATATGGTGACTTGTGTGCCACATAATGAACATATGTGTACTTTGCAATGTTGACTTGTGCACTATTTAATCAAGTTATATGTACTTTGCAATCGTGACTTGTGCACTATATAATCAATACATGCTTGATAGTAGCCACTCATATTTTTGTATTTTTTGCAGCATGGAAAATTTATAGTAAATTATATTTAAAATAAAATCTGAATGGACAAAAAAAAACCTGAACATACCCATACATGAGGAACAGGGCTACAACAGATGGCAGATTGGCAGCAGACACATAGGCTGGTATTTGAAAAATCAGGAGTATCATCACACACATGAAGGCTGGAATCACATAGTTGGCCTGTGAAGGTGAAACAATTATTTGTATAGTTAAAGTAATATTCTATTAAATGTTCCCTACGGAATATCTTGGGGACATTACAGAGTTTTTTTTTAAAAACTCATCTCCAATCACTTAAATTTTCCTAATCACAGGAGTGTTGATGTATATGCCACTGCCATAAGATCATGTTATTCAGACAGCTTGGCCAGACTCAGAATGGAGAGCCACTTAATCTTCTTTTTGCAATGTGTCCATCCAGCTGGAATCAACACTGTTACAGATATCACTGTTTCACTCTGTTTACCCCATTCTACATCATGCTTACTATATATCCATATCTAACTTTACCTTTCTCAGTTAGATTGTGCCCACATGTTTCACTTCACATTTCCTGATTTGGCATCACAATAACTAAACCCTAGCACACCCTTTCTGTACAACATTCCTAATGTATATTTATATCGATGTGGGTTTTTATTTACAATTATAATGATTTCTTCAGGTCTGTTTGTAATGTTCCTAAAGCAAAGTAATCAGCATGAAAATATTGAATTATTGTATTGTGTTTTAGTGTATTTATTATATATTTGTTTAATGTTAGTTTATTATTTTTATTTCTTCCCCTTCTTCTTCTTCTTCTTCTCCTGCGATCAACATTTGCTATGCATCTATTCCGGTTTGGATCACAAACAGGATAGTTTGCTTCACATCTTCATCAGAGCCCTAGATTTTCTTCTCATAGGTTAGCTCTTATTGGCCAGATGTCTGATGCATCTTCCCACTATGATTTCTGTTCATATGGCTGAGTTTGTTATAAGGTATGTACATGTATCCGTGCTTGCAGTTCTCTCTTTCATAAGATCTACACATACCTGTCTGGTTCATTTTACTCTCTAAAAAGGCAGACTCACGATATTTCATTTTACAGTCAAACATCAGACTCATGACATTTCATTTTACACTCTAAAACCTCAGACTCACCATATCCCAGACGTAATTGCCAAGCCAGTACATGACCGGGTTCATGCCAGTTACAAACTGCAAATGTTTGGCCTTGGTTGACTTCTCATAGACCAGGAACACAACAAAACTAGCAGGCACAAATGACATGGCCGCAATGATGAAGATGGAAATCAGAACATCGGAACCTTCAAGTCTGAATACAATAAAATAAACATATAAGTCAGTAACAAACAAAATCAGCAATAAATTAGCAAATAAATTGGTTAGTTGACAGATAATCTCCACTGCACATTAAACCATTCAGATCTCCTCATTTTTGTGTTGCTTGACAATTCTTTTTTGCTCACTGCATATCTCAGAGCCAGTTTAACCGTGATCTACCTGATGTTCTTGCAGTCCGGTCATCATTTTAGAGTCAAATCTGTCATTTTCTTGCCATGTCTCCCGGAGGGCATTCAGGATGTTGGCTAGGTTCATTGCTCGTCCTCTCCCAAAGTAGTAAAACCAGGGAGCCTATCTGTTCGTTTATCACCTTCTTCTTATGTTCGCTTGAAATATGTCTATAACTGCCATGTTGTCTCTTGTATGAATTTTACTGTTTTTTTTAGTTCACTCAGTGGTCCATAGAGTTTATCTTCCACTGTCATTTCTCTAGATGTGTTGTATTCTGGGCAGTCTTGGAGTATGTGATCTGCTGTCTGCGGCACCAATCCACAAGTGGTTCATTGCCTATTACACCAGTGTTCTGACATAAAAATTCTGTAACAATAAAGTAAGTAAGTAAGTACGGTAAGCAAGAGAGAACTCCAGTAGTTCAGCGGCTAGCACACTTGCCTGCAGGCATGGTGGTCATGAATTCAAATTCTCATCCACGTGGATTTTGTATCCAGCATGACATAGACCACATCATCCATGGAGTGCCCATTTGAATATTAAAATATGGATCCAGCACCATATGACAAATGTGCTTAACTGATTCAGTGCTGAAGGATAATATATCACCAAATGTGACCTCCCATTGGGACAGAAGGATGATATATCGCCATACTAGGGTTATGGTGTTATTTGGTTTGTTTCGTGTCATCTTCCACAATTTCAATGTTCAGTGAAGGAAATTTTACATTATAATATTTCTTCATTTGATTGTGTATCAAGTTTGATCTAAACTTACTTTTTGTTTGGCACTGAATCAGTTAAAGTGTGTAAAAGGGACTTTTGTTTACTTGCTAGGGAAAGCAAGAATTTGTTTATATATTAATTTAACTTTCATTTTTTTCTGTCAAGTAATTTACCATAAACTTCATATGCCAAGAGTGCTATAAATAGAAACAATTGCTAACATCACTACAGGTGGTATGTACCAGCATCCTTTCTTGTTTGTCTTCCTCTATCTATGTTGCCAGTAATCTCACCAAATAATACATCATGCTCCAGTTTCACTTTTGTCATGATGTGGGCAAATGATTGTTGATTATCTGTCTGGTGGCTGTGATAGACTTTCTTTTCATAGTTTATTCTCAATTAGAGCATTGTGATTACTCATTTGTGCAGTCCATACTTCTGTCAACATAAGAGAAGACAGGCTAACTAATGGGCAAACAGAACAATGGCTGAATGGATGGGCAAAGAGAACAATGGCTGAATGGATGGGCAAGGAGATGAATGGCTGAACTGATGGGAAAACAGAACAATGGCTGATCTGATGGGCAAACAGAACAATGGCTTAATGGATGGGCATAGAGAACAATGGCTGAACTGATGGGCAAACAGAACAATGGCTGAACTGATGGGCAAACAGAACAATGGCTGAACTGATGGGCAAACAGAACAATGGCTGAACTGATGGGCAAACAGAACAATGGCTGAACAGATGGGCAAGGAGATGAATGGCTGAACTGATGGGAAAACAGAACAATGGCTGAACTGATGGGCAAACAGAACAATGGCTGAACTGATGGGCAAACTGAACAATGGCTGAACTGATGGGCAAACAGAACAATGGCTGAACTGATGGGCAAACACAATGGCTGAACTGATGGGCAAACAGAACAATGGCTGAACAGATGGGCAAGGAGATGAATGGCTGAACTGATGGGAAAACAGAACAATGACTGAATGGATGGGCAAGGAGATGAATGGCTGAACTGATGGGAAAACAGAACAATGACTGAATGGATGGACAAGGAGATGAATGGCTGAACTGATGGGAAAACAGAACAATGGCTGATCTGATGGGCAAACAGAACAATGGCTTAATGGATGGGCATAGAGAACAATGGCTGAACTGATGGGCAAACAGAACAATGGCTGAACTGATGGGCAAACAGAACAATAGCTGAACAGATGGGCAAGGAGATGAATGGCTGAACTGATGGGAAAACAGAACAATGACTGAATGGATGGGCAAGGAGATGAATGGCTGAACTGATGGGAAAACAGAACAATGACTGAATGAATGGGTAAACAGAACAATGGCTGAACGGACGAACAAAGAGAACAATGGCTGAACGAATGAGCAAAGAGAACAATGGCTGATTTGATGGGCAAAAGAGAAAACCGGCTGAATGCTTTTTTTTCTTGAAATGTCACAACATCAATGGCCTTAACAGAAATATATATCAAAGCCTAAACTGTCACTTTTACCTAGGCCATTCTAGTTCAATAGCCATCTAAATGATATCAATCCCTGACATGCACCCCCACACAAATATTGTTCTCACCCTAATGAAACCATTCATCACCTTCTCTACAAGTGCCTACAGTATTAACAGTCAAGAAAAAACTACCACAGCCAACTCCAATAGTTACAGATTCTACAGGTCCTTGATTAGCTTGAAAGAACCTACAACTTTATCAGAATGGAACTGTGCCGTAAAGAATAGACAAGTCAGTAGGAATGGGATCATCGAAAAATAAAATTCTTCTGTGAATTTAACACATTTTCTTGCCTTTTTACTACTGCAAATGAAAAACATGAAAATAAATCTGAAATTGGCATTCTTTAACTCCCATTTCTCTTGCATTCCAGCCAGTGTAAAACACAAAACAAATATCATGGAACTCTCCCATTTGAGAAGTTTACATACATGTAATCAAGAGAAGATAACTCGCTGTTGGTATCATTCCAGGGATGGTTATACAGGGTGAAGCCGTAGGCCGCAGGGTTGCCTTTACTGGTTGGCAGGTTGGCCCTCAGGATGGCATTGTTCAGTGCATTCAGGTAGACTGCCATTGAGTGGTAGCCTTTATGGTTGAACCACATCTGCAGAGTGAGAATGATTTTATTTATTCATGTTTAAGGAGCTCTCATCAGCTGACATCATATTGTCTACATAACCCAGGTGGTTGGTATCATACTGACTATATAATCTAGATAGCTGACATATTGTCTACATAACCCAGGTGGTTGGTATCATACTGACTATATAATCTAGATAGCTGACATATTGTCTACATAACCCAGGTGGTTGGTATCATACTGACTATATAATCTAGATAGCTGGCATCATTTTATCTACATAACCCAGGTGGTTGGTATCATACTGACTATATAATCTAGATAGCTGGCATCATTTTATCTACATAACCCAGGTGGTTGGTATCATACTGACTATATAATCTAGACAGCTGACATCATATTGTCTACATAACCCAGGTGATTGGTATCATACTGACTATATAATCTAGATAGCTGGCATCATTTTATCTACATAACCCAGGTGGTTGGTATAATACTGACTATATAATCTAGACAGCTGACATCATATTGTCTACATAACCCAGGTGGTTGGTATCATACTGACTATATAATCTAGATAGCTGGCATCATATTGTCTACATAACCCTGGTGGTTGGTATCATACTGACTATATAATCTAAATAGCTGACATCATATTGTCTACATAGTTCAGGTGGTTAGTATCATACTGACTATATAATCTAAATAGCTGACATCATATTGTCTACATAACCCAGGTGGTTGGTATCATACTGACTATATAATCTAGACAGCTGGCATCATTTTATCTACATAACCGAGGTGGTTGGTATCATACTGACTATATAATCTAGATAGCTGGCATCATTTTATCTACATAACCCAGGTGGTTGGTATCATACTGACTATATAATCTAGACAGCTGACATCATATTGTCTACATAACCCAGGTGGTTGGTATCATACTGACTATATAATCTAGATAGCTGGCATCATTTTATCTACATAACCCAGATGGTTGGTATCATACTGACTATATAATCTAGATAGCTGGCATCATTTTGTCTACATAGCTCAGGTGGTTGGTATCATACTGACTATATAATCTAGATAGCTGGCATCATTTTGTCTACATAGCTCAGGTAGTTGGTATCATACTGACTATATAATCTAGACAGCTGACATCATATTGTCTACATAGCTCAGGTGGTTGGTATCATACTGACTATATAATCTAGACAGCTGACATCATATTGTCTACATAGCTCAGGTGGTTGGTATCATACTGACTATATAATCTAGATAGCTGGCATCATTTTGTCTACATAGCTCAGGTGGTTGGTATCATACTGACTATATAATCTAAATAGCTGACATCATATTGTCTACATAACCCAGGTGGTTGGTATCATACTGACTATATAATCTAGATAACTGACATCATATTGTCTACATAGCTCAGGTGGTTGGTATCATACTGACTATATAATCTAGATAACTGACATCATTTTGTCTACATAGTTCAGGTGGTTGGTATCATACTGACTATATAATCTAGATAGCTGGCATCATATTGTCTACATAACCCAGGTGGTTGGTATCATACTGACTATATAATCTAGACAGCTGACATCATATTGTCTACATAGCTCAGGTGGTTGGTATCATACTGACTATATAATCTAGATAGCTGACATCATATTGTCTACATAGCTCAGGTGGTTGGTATCATACTGACTATATAATCTAGACAGCTGACATCATATTGTCTACATAGCTCAGGTGGTTGGTATCATACTGACTATATAATCTAGATAGCTGACATCATATTGTCTACATAGTTCAGGTGGTTGGTATCATACTGACTATATAATCTAGATAGCTGACATCATATTGTCTACATAGCCCAGGTGGTTGGTATCATACTGACTATATAATCTAGATAGCTGACATCATATTGTCTACATAGCTCAGGTGGTTGGTATCATACTGACTATAAAATCTAGATAGCTGACATCATATTGTCTACATAACCCAGGTGGTTGGTATCATACTGACTATATAATCTAGATAGCTGACATCATATTGTCTACATAACTCAGGTGGTTGGTATCATACTGACTATATAATCTAGATAGCTGACATCATATTGTCTACATAACCCAGGTGGTTGGTATCATACTGATTATATAATCTAGATAGCTGACATCATATTGTCTACATAACCCAGGTGGTTGGTATCATACTGACTATATAATCTAGATAACTGACATCATATTGTCTACATAGCTCAGGTGGTTGGTATCATACTAACTATATAATCTAGATAGCTGACATCATATTGTCTACATAACCCAGGTGGTTGGTATCATACTGACTATATAATCTAGATAGCTGACATCATATTGTCTACATAGCTCAGGTGGTTGGTATCATACTGACTATACAATCTAGATAGCTGACATCATATTGTCTACATAACCCAGGTGGTTGGTATCATACTGACTATATAATCTAGATAGCTGACATCATATTGTCTACATAGCCCAGGTGGTTGGTATCATACTAACTATATAATCTAGATAACTGACATCATATTGTCTACATAACCCAGGTGGTTGGTATCATACTGACTATATAATCTAGATAGCTGACATATTGTCTACATAACCCAGGTGGTTGGTATCATACTGACTATATAATCTAGATAGCTGACATCATGTTGTCTACATAAGCCAAGTGGTTGGTATCATACTGACTATCTATATAATCTAGATAGCTGACATCATGTTGTCTACATAGTTCAGGTGGTTGGTATCATACTGACTATATAATCTAGACAGCTGACATCATATTGTCTACATAACCCAGGTGGTTGGTATCATACTGACTATATAATCTAGATAGCTGGCATCATATTGTCTACATAGCTCAGGTGGTTGGTATCATACTGACTATATAATCTAGATAACTGACATCATATTGTCTACATAGTTCAGGTGGTTGGTATCATACTGACTATATAATCTAGACAGCTGACATCATATTGTCTACATAACCCAGGTGGTTGGTATCATACTGACTATATAATCTAGATAGCTGACATCATATTGTCTACATAGCTCAGGTGGTTGGTATTGTACTGACTATATAATCTAGATAACTGACATCATATTGTCTACATAACCCAGGTGGTTGGTATCATACTGACTATATAATCTAGATAGCTGACATCATATTGTCTACATAGTTCAGGTGGTTGGTATCATACTGACTATATAATCTAGACAGCTGACATCATATTGTCTACATAGCTTCAGGTGGTTGGTATCATACTGACTATATAATCTAGATAGCTGACATCATATTGTCTACATAAGCTCAGGTGGTTGGTATCATACTGACTATATAATCTAGATAGCTGACATCATATTGTCTACATAGCCCAGGTGGTTGGTATCATACTGACTATATAATCTAGATAGCTGACATCATATTGTCTACATAGTTCAGGTGGTTGGTATCATACTGACTATATAATCTAGACAGCTGACATCATATTGTCTACATAACCCAGGTGGTTGGTATCATACTGACTATATAATCTAGATAGCTGACATCATATTGTCTACATAGCTCAGGTGGTTGGTATCATACTGACTATATAATCTAGATAGCTGACATCATATTGTCTACATAATTCAGGTGGTTGGTATCATACTGACTATATAATCTAGACTAGCTGACATCATATTGTCTACATAACCCAGGTGGTTGGTATCATACTGACTATATAATCTAGATAACTGACATCATATTGTCTACATAGCTCAGGTGGTTGGTATCATACTAACTATATAATCTAGATAGCTGACATCATATTGTCTACATAACCCAGGTGGTTGGTATCATACTGACTATATAATCTAGATAGCTGACATCATATTGTCTACATAGCTCAGGTGGTTGGTATCATACTGACTATACAATCTAGATAGCTGACATCATATTGTCTACATAATCCAGGTGGTTGGTATCATACTGACTATATAATCTAGATAGCTGACATCATATTGTCTACATAGCCCAGGTGGTTGGTATCATACTAACTATATAATCTAGATAACTGACATCATATTGTCTACATAACCCAGGTGGTTGGTATCATACTGACTATATATCTAGATAGCTGACATATTGTCTACATAACCCAGGTGGTTGGTATCATACTGACTATATAATCTAGATAGCTGACATCATGTTGGTCTACATAAGCCAAGTGGTTGGTATCATACTGACTATCTATATAATCTAGATAGCTGACATCATGTTGTCTACATAGTTCAGGTGGTTGGTATCATACTGACTATATAATCTAGACAGCTGACATCATATTGTCTACATAACCAGGTGGTTGGTATCATACTGACTATATAATCTAGATAGCTGGCATCATATTGTCTACATAGCTCAGGTGGTTGGTATCATACTGACTATATAATCTAGATAACTGACATCATATTGTCTACATAGTTCAGGTGGTTGGTATCATACTGACTATATAATCTAGACAGCTGACATCATATTGTCTACATAACCCAGGTGGTTGGTATCATACTGACTATATAATCTAGATAGCTGACATCATATTGTCTACATAGCTCAGGTGGTTGGTATTGTACTGACTATATAATCTAGATAACTGACATCATATTGTCTACATAACCCAGGTGGTTGGTATCATACTGACTATATAATCTAGATAGCTGACATCATATTGTCTACATAGTTCAGGTGGTTGGTATCATACTGACTATATAATCTAGACAGCTGACATCATATTGTCTACATAGTTCAGGTGGTTGGTATCATACTGACTATATAATCTAGATAGCTGACATCATATTGTCTACATAACCCAGGTGGTTGGTATCATACTGACTATATAATCTAGATAGCTGACATCATGTTGTCTACATAAGCCAAGTGGTTGGTATCATACTGACTATATAATCTAGATAGCTGACATGATGTTGTCTACATAGTTCAGGTGGTTGGTATCATACTGACTATATAATCTAGACAGCTGACATCATATTGTCTACATAACCCAGGTGGTTGGTATCATACTGACTATATAATCTAGATAGCTGGCATCATATTGTCTACATAGCTCAGGTGGTTGGTATCATACTGACTATATAATCTAGATAACTGACATCATATTGTCTACATAGTTCAGGTGGTTGGTATCATACTGACTATATAATCTAGACAGCTGACATCATATTGTCTACATAACCCAGGTGGTTGGTATCATACTGACTATATAATCTAGATAGCTGACATCATATTGTCTACATAGCTCAGGTGGTTGGTATCATACTGACTATATAATCTAGATAGCTGACATCATATTGTCTACATAGTTCAGGTGGTTGGTATCATACTGACTATATAATCTAGACAGCTGACATCATATTGTCTACATAACCCAGGTGGTTGGTATCATACTGACTATATAATCTAGATAGCTGACATCATATTGTCTACATAGTTCAGGTGGTTGGTATCATACTGACTATATAATCTAGACAGCTGACATCATATTGTCTACATAGTTCAGGTGGTTGGTATCATACTGACTATATAATCTAGACAGCTGACATCATATTGTCTACATAGTTCAGGTGGTTGGTATCATACTGACTATATAATCTATATAGCTGGCATCATATTGTCTACATAGTTCAGGTGGTTGGTATCATACTGACTATATAATCTAGATAGCTGACATCATATTGTCTACATAACCCAGGTGGTTGGTATCATACTGACTATATAATCTAGGTAGCTGACATCATATTGTCTACATAACTCAGGTGGTTGGTATCATACTGACTATATAATCTAGACAGCTGACATCATATTGTCTACATAACCCAGGTGGTTGGTATCATACTGACTATATAATCTAGACAGCTGACATCATATTGTCTACATAACCCAGGTGGTTGGTATCATACTGACTATATAATCTAGACAGCTGACATCATATTGTCTACATAACCCAGGTGGTTGGTATCATACTGACTATATAATCTAGACAGCTGACATCATATTGTCTACATAACCCAGGTGGTTGGTATCATACTGACTATATAATCTAGACAGCTGACATCATATTGTCTACATAACCTAGGTGGTTGGTATCATACTGACTATATAATCTAGACAGCTGACATCATATTGTCTACATAACCTAGGTGGTTGGTATCATACTGACTATATAATCTAGACAGCTGACATCATATTGTCTACATAACCCAGGTGGTTGGTATCATACTGACTATATAATCTAGATAGCTGACATCATATTGTCTACATAACCCAGGTGGTTGGTATCATACTGACTATATAATCTAGATAACTGACATCATATTGTCTACATAGCTCAGGTGGTTGGTATCATACTGACTATATAATCTAGATAGCTGGCATCATATTGTCTACATAACCCAGGTGGTTGGTATCATACTGACTATATAATCTAGATAGCTGACATCATATTGTCTACATAGCTCAGGTGGTTGGTATCATACTGACTATATAATCTAGATAGCTGACATCATATTGTCTACATAGCTCAGGTGGTTGGTATCATACTGACTATATAATCTATACAGCTGACATCATATTGTATACATAGCTCAGGTGGTTGGTATCATACTGACTATATCATCTAGATAGCTGACATCATATTGTCTACATAACTCAGGTGGTTGATATCATACTGACTATATCATCTAGATAGCTGGCATCATGTCTACATAACCCAGGTGGTTGGTATCATACTGACTATATAATCTAGATAGCTGACATCATATTGTCTACATAGTTCAGGTGGTTGGTATCATACTGACTATATAATCTAGATAGCTGACATCATATTGTCTACATAGTTCAGGTGGTTGGTATCATACTGACTATATAATCTAGATAGCTGGCATCATATTGTCTACATAACTCAGGTGGTTGATATCATACTGACTATATCATCTAGATAGCTGACATCATGTCTACATAACCCAGGTGGTTGGTATCATACTGACTATATCATCTAGATAGCTGACATCATATTGTCTACATAACTCAGGTGGTTGATATCATACTGACTATATCATCTAGATAGCTGGCATCATGTCTACATAACCCAGGTGGTTGGTATCATACTGACTATATAATCTAGATAGCTGACATCATATTGTCTACATAGTTCAGGTGGTTGGTATCATACTGACTATATAATCTAGATAGCTGGCATCATATTGTCTACATAACTCAGGTGGTTGATATCATACTGACTATATCATCTAGATAGCTGACATCATGTCTACATAACCCAGGTGGTTGGTATCATACTGACTATATAATCTAGATAGCTGACATCATATTGTCTACATAGCCCAGGTGGTTGGTATCATACTGACTATATAATCTAGATAACTGACATCATATTGTCTACATGGCTCAGGTGGTTGGTATCATACTGACTATATAATCTAGACAGCTGACATCATATTGTCTACATAACCCAGGTGGTTGGTATCATACTGACTATATAATCTAGATAACTGACATCATATTGTCTACATAACCCAGGTGGTTGGTATCATACTGACTATATAATCTAGATAGCTGACATCATATTGTCTACATAGCTCAGGTGGTTGGTATCATACTGACTATATAATCTAGATAGCTGACATCATATTGTCTACATAGTTCAGGTGGTTGGTATCATACTGACTATATAATCTAGATAACTGACATCATATTGTCTACATAGTTCAGGTGGTTGGTATCATACTGACTATATAATCTAGATATCTGACATCATATTGTCTACATAGTTCAGGTGGTTGGTATCATACTGACTATATAATCTAGATAGCTGACATATTGTCTACATAACCCAGGTGGTTGGTATCATACTGACTATATAATCTAGATAACTGACATCATATTGTCTACATAGTTCAGGTGGTTGGTATCATACTGACTATATAATCTAGATAACTGACATCATATTGTCTACATAACCCAGGTGATTGGTATCATACTGACTATATAATCTAGATAGCTGACATCATATTGTATACATAGCTCAGGTGGTTGGTATCATACTGACTATATAATCTAGACAGCTGACATCATATTGTCTACATAGCTCAGGTGGTTGGTATCATACTGACTATATAATCTAGATAGCTGACATCATATTGTCTACATAGCCCAGGTGGTTGGTATCATACTGACTATATAATCTAGATAGCTGACATATTGTCTACATAACCCAGGTGGTTGGTATCATACTAACTATATAATCTAGATAGCTGACATATTGTCTACATAACCCAGGTGGTTGGTATCATACTGACTATATAATCTAGATAGCTGACATCATATTGTCTACATAGCTCAGGTGGTTGGTATCATACTGACTATATAATCTAGATAGCTGACATCAAATTGTCTACATAATCCAGGTGGTTGGTATCATACTGACTATATAATCTAGATAGCTGACATATTGTCTACATAACCCAGGTGGTTGGTATCATACTGACTATATAATCTAGACAGCTGACATCATATTGTCTACATAACCCAGGTGGTTGGTATCATACTGACTATATAATCTAGATAGCTGACATCATATTGTCTACATAACCCAGGTGGTTGGTATCATACTGACTATATAATCTAGATAGCTGACATATTGTCTACATAACCCAGGTGGTTGGTATCATACTGACTATATAATCTAGACAGCTGACATCATATTGTCTACATAACCCAGGTGGTTGGTATCATACTGACTATATAATCTAGATAGCTGACATCATGTCTACATAACCCAGGTGGTTGGTATCATACTGACTATATAATCTAGATAGCTGACATCATATTGTCTACATAACCCAGGTGGTTGGTATCATACTGACTATATAATCTAGATAACTGACATCATATTGTCTACATAACTCAGGTGGTTGGTATCATACTGACTATATAATCTAGATAGCTGACATATTGTCTACATAACCCAGGTGGTTGGTATCATACTGACTATATAATCTAGATAGATGACATCATATTGTCTACATAACCCAGGTGGTTGGTATCATACTGACTATATAATCTAGATAGATGACATCATATTGTCTACATAACCCAGGTGGTTGGTATCATACTGACTATATAATCTAGATAGCTGACATCATATTGTCTACATAGCCCAGGTGGTTGGTATCATACTGACTATATAATCTAGATAGCTGGCATATTGTCTACATAACCCAGGTGGTTGGTATCATACTGACTATATAATCTAGATAACTGACATCATATTGTCTACATAACCCAGGTGGTTGGTATCATACTGACTATATAATCTAGATAGCTGACATATTGTCTATGTAACCCAAATGTTTGCTGTCAGGTATCTAGATACAGTTAATTATGACTGAAAGATTTAAAGACAAATTACACAAAAGTGATAAATAAATGTGTGACAAGCCCACAAAGCCAGTGAGAGCAATCAATCAATCATGTGCCATGCCGGAAAGCATGGGCGGTCATGACTCGCCATTTCACTCGATCACCAGAGTCGTGGATCAGCTCAGTGTTCCTGTCTCGTCCATGCCACATGGCCAAGCCATCCAGATATTTTCCTCTCGGTCTTCCTCTTGGTCTGTTCCCCTCGATCTAGCCAGTTGTCAATAAGTTCTCCAATCCATTTCTTCTCATAACATGTCCAAAAAATTTCGACTGTCTTCTAATTTCTCTAATCAGTCTACGATTTTCATTTGTCTCCTGTAGTACTTGGTCATTGGTTTTTCTATCTGTCCATGGTATGCTTTGCATTTTCCTCAGAAACCACATTTCTGTAGCCATCAAATGTTTTTCAGCTTGACTGCACATTGTCCAAGTTTCACATCCATACAAAAGAACAGGCTCTATGTACCCCCCTCAAGACTCTTTTTCTCATTTCAATTGACATCTTTTTATTGGTCAGAATGTTTTTCATCTTGCTAAAGGCTACTTTCGCCATGGCGATTCTTGTTCTAATCTCTTCAAGGCATCTCCCATCAGATGTTATGACTGTTCCGAGATAATTGTATCGATTCACTTGTTGAAGAATATTCCCATTTACTTGTATATTACATTGTGGTACTTCGTTTTCCTAGTGGCGACCATAACCTGTGTCTTCTTACAATTTAATTCCAACCCCAGCTGTTCACTGTGTACAACAACCGCGTCTACTAATTGTTGCAGATCCTGTGCATTGTCTGCAATCAATACTGTATCATCTGCATATCTAATGTTATTGATGTTTCTTCCTCCAATGCTGATTCCATTTATATCTTCTACATTTCTGAAAATATTTTCACTGTATAGAGAAAAAAGATCTGGAGACATTACACATCCCTGCCTAACACCTCTCTTAATAGGTTGATATTGTCCCACTTCATTATCAATCCTTATGGCAGCTTGTTGTTTCCAATATATGTTTTTTATAAGTCTAATGTCTTTCCCATCAATTTGTAGATCTGCAAGCATATCCACCATGTTGACATGTCTAACTCTATCAAAAGCCTTTGTGTAGCCAATAAAGCAAAGATGTATATCCTTGTTTACTTCTATAGTACGTGAGAGCTAGTGAAAACAAAATAACTCGAGTTAGCACAAGGAAAGCATAAAACCAGAGTTGTTCTGTATATGGAAAGAAAGAGCCTCTCAATCAGGATGGATATGGACAGATGGATGTGTGCATGGGTCAAAATATGTGTGTAAGCGTGGTTTGATTCATTTGTGGATAGACAGATGGATATGTGTATGGATGGATGTGAGTATGAATGTATGTGTGTATGGATGGGTAGATATGTTTATGCAGGGATTGATATTTGGATGGATGGATGTGGATGCATGCATGCATTAATGGGTGGATGGATGATTGGATTGATTGATCCACAGATGAATAAATAAGACTATTATACAATAATTATAACCCTGTTATGACAGACTAGTCAGGGTATATATGTAAATTGTATGTCTTTTGTTTTTCATTTCTGGTAACTTACAGTTGCCACATTCCTAACTGCCAGCTTCTTGAATAGAGTTGGGGCGTTCAAGCCGAAGTTTTCAGGCACATATCTCTGCACCAACCCAAATGACAAACCACCATACCTGAAACAAACAACAAAACACAGGTGAGTCACATAACAGGTGTTTGAATTGGCAATTAAGTAAATACAGGTAGTTATGAGGCAGGTATTACTGCTGGGATGTAGAATGTTAATTGTCATAATGGGTGCCTTGCAGAGTGGTATAGCTTTCATGTTGTTGTTTTTTTGTCAACATAGATTATGTTTCCTAGTGTTCTGGACACATTCTAATGATGATATTCCTCCATGCCTCCATCTTAGACCATCAAACATTGATGTTCTCTGTCTGTCTCTGCCTCTTTTACCACTGCTTTTTCCAGTACCACAATGTGCTCCAATGTCTCTCTTCTCATTATACGACCATGAACACTGTAATATCTTTCTTACAGTTGTGTACAATGCCCTACTTTTATTAGCTTCTCCCAGGCAATCCTTGTTTGCAACTCTGGCGGTCCAAGTTATTTGCAATAATCACCTCAGGAACCACATCTCCATAGCCTCTAAGGTCTTCCTAATTTGTTCATTTACATACTAAGATTCACTGCTGTACAGCATTACCTTGTTTTAAAAAAGTACAGATGTGCCATCACTGTCACACAGAGACCCACCCCCACATGGAAGCCCCCAAACATATAGAAACCTCTTACCACACAGAAGCGCATCACACACATACGCTATAATGAATTATAGCCCAGGAACCAGCATACTTTCTGAGAAATAAATCATCACACTGAAGCCCTCCACATACAGAAGCCTCTAACACACATAGAAGACCCACTTCCACACAGAAGCTCTTCACCACACTAATGAACCCTCCCCCCTCCAACCACACAAAATAATCCTCACCACATAGATGCCCTCCACCACACACAAGCCTTCCACCACACACAAGCTCTCCACCACAAAGAAAGCCTCCACCACACAGAAGCCTCCACTACACAGAAGCTCTTACCACACAGAATGCCTTACCACACAAAAGCCTCCCACCATAAAGAAGCCTCTACCACATAGAAGCCTCTCACGACACAGCTGTCTCTACTACACAAACCATCCATGCACAGAAGCCCTCTAAACACACAAGGCCCCCCCCCCACACACACATACACACACACAATCACCAGCATAAACAATTACGCAATGGCCTCACCTATGCATCTCCATATCATATGTAGTGTAGAGGAGATAGTCCTGTGTTTTCTGCCCAGTGATATTGTTCAACCGGTCTAAAGTAACCACTTGGAAACCGGGTGGTTTCTCGTAAGGGTCACCCTGGCAATTGAACCCTGTGCCATCAGCTTTACACGCGCAGTAGGATGGATAGTACTGCTTGTTGGAGTAGATAGGACCTGTAATAGAACGTTGTAAAAACATGTAATCAAATGTCTAAATTATGAGGGAATAAAATTGTTTCTCCTGCCTCAAGCATCCTCATGCCTGAGGTGTCTGCGATGTCTTGCGTTCATCTTCATGCTAATTGACCCCCTGCCTCTTCTTTCACTAACGTTTTCCATCACTGATCCTTTAAACGTGGCATCAAACAACTTAATGTCATCAAAATCTACACGAGGATGTCATGAACTAGTTTTTTCATTCACTCACTCAAGCGTAGTCCATGATGGACTGATTTTTGCGTGTGGATTAGCTTTCTCTATTACAAGTGTCCCTCACCATCAGGGGAACCCACTTCAACTTCTACTTGCAAATTACCTCCCCAAGATAAAGATGAGAAGTCAACATGTTAATCCAACTGACCAGTATAGGGGTTATACCTGCTACCTCACCATTAGCAAGGTGCCAGTCACTATCTATAAATTTGAACAACAAAGACCACATAACTTACTCAGTGGGTCAAAGGTCATGTTGATATAATGCTCAGAGTAGCGACTGGTATGCTCCATGGACAGGATGGAATGTGCTTGAAACATCCATTGACAGATGGACTCGTAATCATCCATGTTGTAATCCGCGCTGTAGTTGCGTAAAGTAATGTTTGGGAATCTGAGCAGACAGCTGGCTCCAACACCAGATGCTAGGGCAAGGCTTTCCTGAAGATCACTGGCTATGGCATCCATTGGATTGACCTTTGATCTGTGCAGAAATACACAGGAGATAAAAATAGTCCAGTGGTTGGAACACAAAGTAGTCTCTTATTAGATAATGACATAATGCTCTCACAGTTCTGTGCCGGCAATATTAATGAATGTTTGTTGTTTATAAGTAATTACTTTAGTCATTCTTGTTTCTGTACCATAACATGGAGTTTAGGCAGTTGAGCTTTTAAGACCTCTGGAGTGTTTATGCTTGTGGTTACAGTTTGCTTACGCATTTTCCTCATGTTGGACTGGTAGTGAGGGCATGGTTCCATTGCCTGCTACTGAGTTGAGTGCGTGGATCAACACTGTGAGCTGTGAATTTCATGTGGAGTGCTCTTACATCTGTCCGTGGTTTTTTTGTAGAGTGAACTGCATGTTTAAAAAAATGGTGGCCAGCCGGTCGCTGAACTAACAGGGTTGCCTTATGTAACAGAGCGTAATGGGGCGACCCTTTGCCGTGAAGTTGGAACCGCGACTGACTAACTAACTAAAGCTGTAATGATTTAGCGTTAACAATGACTTCTCAAAGTTTGTAACTAGTTTTACTTTCTTTCGGTTCCCACAAATTTCCCGGTGCTATGAAAGTTCCCCCTGCTTTTTAGTATTCTTATTTCAATAATAGTATACAAGGACTAAAATAATATGACAGGATTGGCTACTCAGGAGCTTAGGAAGAGAACTAGACAGGATTGACTACTCAGGAGCATAGGGAGAGAACTTGCCAGGATTCTTTTTTTTTTTTTTGCACTCGCTTGTGTTGAACGCAAACATAGTTCATACACACTACTTCTAGTGGTGCTGGACTGTATTTTGCATGTGGATTAGCTTTCCCTATTAACAGTGTCACTCATCATCAGCCGAACCCCACTTCAGAGTTTACTTGTAATTTACGTCCCCAAGTCAAGGACGATAGGTCAATATTTTAGTCCAACTGCTCAGTGTTGGGGTTGAACCCCTTACCTCTGCATCAGCACACAGGATGTTTAAGAACACGCTTTCTTATCCATTCGGCCATGCTGTCCTACGAACTAGACAGGATTGACTACTGAGGAGCTCAGGGAGAGAACTAGACAGGAATTACTACTGAGGAGCTTACAGAGAGAACTAGACAAGATTGACTACTGAGGAGCTTGGGCAATAACTAGACAGAATTGACTACTGAGAACCTCAGTGAGAGAACTAGACAAGATTGACAACTGAGGAGCTTTGGCAATAACTAGACAGAATTGACTACTGAGAACCTCAGTGAGAGAACTAGACAAGATTGACAACTGAGGAGCTTTGGCAATAATTTGACAGAATTGACTACTGAGAACCCCAGTGAGAGAATTAAACAAGATTGACAACTGAGGAGCTTGGGCAATAACCAGACAAGATAGACAACTGAGGAGCTCAGGGAGAAAACTAGACAGATTCCAGTCCATTATGAGGTGAGGAGAAAATGCTGGCATGACACAGGACAAACAGTAAGAATAACTTATAACAGTTTAACTAGAACATCTTTTTATCTGGGACCTCAGGGCAAAGAAAATAGAGGGAGATCAAAGAACATGTGGATAAGAGGACTAGAGACATAGATGAATAATATAGCCAGGACTATGAGGCAGCTGCAGGGTAACACAAAAGGTAGGACAGCTTAGCTTCAGTTGACTCAGGACATCTGCTGCAAAAGGGGATAAGTTAGTTGCATATCTTTTACAGGACATTGCAGTCAACTCCAGCATTTTTTGGCTGTTTGTGATTTCTTGGCAAGTTTATGTTCAGTTGTTCACCATTGTTTTCTGAATGACCAGCACTCATACCATTTTATAAAAACCCACGCAAGGCGGTCAGATGCTAAATTGCCTGCAGCAGTGTTTCGAGCACAGTATGCGGGATTACAAACTGCATCCATAACCCCTTTTCCACAGAGCCAGCAAAGGAGAAAAGGGCAGAAAATAAAGACTGTAACAACTGGAAAGATTAATGGGGAAAAGAGATGGGGAAGACAGCGAGAGATGATTCTTTATAACCCTTCATCATGGCATGGAAATACAAAACTGCACAAACTGAATGTTCTGCTGGAGCTTGCAAGACGTGGAGAAGCTTGATCACCAATGCCAGCTGACAAGGCACATGATGATGATGGTGATAATGAAGAATACAGTGACTTCATTTTACCTGCGGCTCATTCTCTCATTGGTGAATGGAACAAAATTCCCTTTTGGCAAAGAGACATTGGTATACTGTGTGGTGCTCAACTCCAGCGGTGGTAGGTCATCAACAGATGGCGCTGCTAAGGCAACTGTCATGGCGATGGCAACAAAGATGGCCGGCAGGATGATCTGAGAGAAAAGACTGCGCCAGTTGCGGGTGATGTAATGGAAGCGTTTGATGATGACAGCCTTAAAGTGGTTAAACAGCAGCAGCTTGGGATTCAACATGTGGCTCCCTCTACCTTCCAGGAGGATTCTGGGAGTTTCTTGTGTTCCTGAAGAGATACAATTGTTTCAAATATACAATAAATTAACTCAGGTCTTGTGTAATCAAGTTTGCAATAAGTTAACACATGATTTGGGTAATAAAGTTTCAAATTTACAATAAGTTAACACATGTGTTGTGTAATCAAGTTTCAAATTTACAGTAAATTAATATATGAGCTTGTGTAGTCAAGTTTGATTTATTAATATTTATTAATTAGATCTGATCCCTTTTCTATCATCTGTGAGCTTTTCTGCTTTTCTTAACTTTAATCAGTTAACACATGTTTGTGTAATAAAGTTTCAAATGTAAAGTAAATTAGCATATGCCTTGTGTAATCAAGTTTCAAATGTATGATAATTTAATTCATGCTTTGTGTAATCAAGTTCCAAATGTTTCCTTACCTATGCATATATCTTTTACCTGCGTATGAGTTCTTCCTTACCTGTGCATATATCCTTTACATGTGTATTGTATGAGTTCTTCCTTACCTGTACATATATCCTTTACATGTGTATTGTATGAGTTCTTCCTTACCTGTGCATATATCCTTAACATGTGTATTGTATGAGTTATTCCTTACCTGTGCATATATACCTTTACATGTGTATGCATATTTACTTACCTGTGTATGTGTTCTGCCTTACCTGTGTATGCGTTATCCCTTACCCGTGTATGAGTTCTTCCTTACCTGTGTTTCCATTCTTCCTTACCCTGTATGGGTTCTTCCTTACCTGTGTATGTGTTTTTCCTTACCTGTTTATATATCCTTTACCTGCATGGGCGTTCTTCCTTACCTGTGAATATATCCTTTTTCCTTCCGTGTGTGTATATCCTTCATCTGTGCATATATCCTTTACTTGTGTATGTGTCTTCTTCCTTACCTATGCATGCACCCTTTACCTGTGTATGTGAGTTCTTCCTTACCTGTGTATCCGTTCTTCCTTACCCTGTATGGGTTCTTCCTTACCTGTGTATGTGTTTTTCCTTACCTGTGCATCTATCCTTTACCTGCATGGGCTTTCTTCCTTACCTGTGCATATATCCTTTACCTGAGTGTGCATTCTTCCTTAACTGTGTGTATATCCTTCACCTATGCATGCACCTTTTACCTGTGTTTGTGCGTTCTTTCTTACCTATACAAGCATCCTTTACCTGTGTGATTGCTCTTCATTATCTGTGCATGTATTCTTTACCTTCTTTGTGTGTGTGTGATCTTCCTTACCTGTAAATTTATTCTTACCTGACATTAACTCTTACCTGGTGCAGAAGCCTGTGGTGCTTGTCTATCACTGCCAATGTTGACCAGGTTAATCATGTTCAAATCTCTGCCGCTACGACCCCATGAGAACTGGTCGCCACTAAAATCCTCCAGGATGATGTTGTCTCCCTGGAGAATGGGTACACTGCTGCTGTGGTATCCTGAAGACTCGCAGCCTTCATCATCACCACTGCTGCCCTCCTCGGTGGAAGCATTGTTCCTGTCTGCAGAGTGAGCTGCTGAAGCCAGTTCAGCCAAGTCTGTATCCAGGAGATTGCTCAGCGAGGTTGCCGGACTGTCGACGATTGGCGTGCCAGCAGACGGTAGAGATATGTGTGCTGGGTTAGCTGCTCTGTCAGGTGGGAAGGTCTCCAGGGATTTTGTTTCCTCGGAAACTGTGAAAGAGTTGATATATTGGTTTGAACAGGATCAATCATGAACCATTTAGCACCAGGATTGTGTCACATGTGTAATAGTGATGATGACAGCCTTAAAGTGGTTAAACAGCAGTAACTAGGGATTCAACATGTGGCTCCCTCTACCTTCCAGGAGGATTCTGGGAGTTTCTTGGGTTCATTCTTCTTCTTCTTTCTTCTTCTGCCTTTATCCTCCATTTGGGCATCTACCCTCAACCAATCCTCGCCAAGCCAATCCTATTTTTTGCTACCTCTTGCAGCTTCCTCCATGTCCTCCCAATAATGTTCATCTTTGTCTGTAACTCTTCTAGTAGCACTGGATGAATTTTGCATGTGGATTAGCTTTCCTTATTACCTGTGTCCCTGGCCATCAGGCAAACCCACTCCAACTTCTGGGATACTTGTAATTTATGTCCCCAAGTCAAGGATGAGAAGTTAACAGTTTAGTCCAACTGTCTGGGATAGGGGTTGAACCTCAGCATCAGCACACCAGAAGTTTTAGAGCAAGAGCTCCTATCCATTCAGCCATGCTGACCTGTTGTTGTTTATGAATCATCTGGAAGACTGAGTTTGAGCTCTGAGGTCAGATATGTATTAAGTCCTGTTGCCTAAGCCCCAAAAATGTCTAGCATGCATCCATTAAATATAAGACTTTTCTCCTGACCCAATCTCAAAGTACTCATGTGTGATGTCGGTACTCAAGACTCAAGGTTCAAGACTCAAGGCTTAAGACTCAAGACTCAGATTTCAAGACTCAAGGCTCAAGACTCAAGACTCAAGGCTCAAGACTCAAGGCTTAAGACTCAAGACTCAGATTTCAAGACTCAAGGCTCAAGACTCAAGACTCAAGGCTCAAGGCTTAAGACTCAAGGCTCAAGACTCAAGGTTCAAGGCTTAAGACTCAAGACTCAGATTTCAAGACTCAAGACTCAAGACTCAAGGCTTAAGACTCAAGACTCAAGACTCAAGGCTTAAGACTCAAGACTCAGATTTCAAGACTCAAGGCTTAAGACTCAAGACTCAGATTTCAAGACTCAAGACTCAAGACTCAGATTTCAAGACTCAAGACTCAAGGTTCAAGGCTTAAGACTCAAGACTCAGATTTCAAGACTCAAGACTCAAGACTCAAGACTCAGATTTCAAGACTCAAGGCTCAAGACTCAAGGTTCAAGGCTTAAGACTCAAGACTCAGATTTCAAGATTCAAGACTCAAGACTCAGATTTCAAGACTCAAGACTCAAGGTTCAAGGCTTAAGACTCAAGACTCAGATTTCAAGACTCAAGACTCAAGACTCAAGGCGAGCAATGAACAGTAACATGCATGTCATAAGAAGGACTAAGGAAGGCCAGCAATCAGACTGGCAGCTTCATTCCAAAAATGAAAGACTAAGAAAACTTTAGCTGCACAATTCAACCAATCGAGAACGTCTACAATAGGCTTGGCTGGATTAGTTCAAGGTCGATGCTTCATTGGGAAATGAAAGGTAGAAGTGACAAAGAATACCAAAGTATCATCTCCATAGAGACTGCAGGAGAGCTCTCCTTCCCCTGACAAAGCCCAGAAACCAATGTGGTCTGCAAGACTAGTACTGGACTTTACATCTGCAGAGAGGTATAGCCAAACTGTCACTCCTTTTCCAAAATAACAAGATAGGCAACTCTCAAAATCATGACATTTCACAGCTAAGAGTGACTGTTCTTTACCTTCATCCTCAATGTATGCTGCCTCTGTGACTTTCAGGAAGATTTCTTCCAAATTTGTGTCCATTATACCATAGCTGGTAATATGCAGCTCATCAAGGGAAGTGTCCAGGTTTCTGAAGGTTTTCAGGTGGAAAGAAAAAACAAATATTATCTTCGCTTTTACTGTTGCTACGAAATATGTTTTACTGAACTTTGGACAAACAAATATGTGCTGTTTCATTCAGCAGGCGGTGAAGAATATGAATGCTTCTGATGCACACCAGTTGTTGATACATCTGCATCAGCTTTAGAGAAACTTTTGAAAGTTGACATAACATTATACAGGGTGTAGTTCTAATGACTGTGGGGTTTTCGAAAATATTGCCGTTCCAAGTTTTGTATTTGCCATTTATGTTGCAATGAGTTCACAGAGGGTGAATACAAAACTTGGAACGACAATATTTTCAAAATCCCCACAGTCATTAAAAATATTCCCTATACATGAATTGTTTATTATAAGAAAGTAAGCACTTCATAATTTCTAAAACATTATCTGCAGCAGTTTCCAGCAATGAATATGTGATACGATAGTGCTATTACATTTTGTAGGCCTAGAGCAGAGAAGAAGAGACAGCCAGTCTTTCCCTCACTGTGACAAGTGACGAGCCCAGGCAACGAACCTACGTCTGACCATGTCCATGACATTACCAGCGTAGTTCTCTATCAATAAACAAACAAACAAAATCTTACACGAAAAGCTTCTCAAAGAGAAATATAAAATATTACATGAAATGATTCTCAAAGAGAAGATGACATAATATTTAGAAGAACAACTTCTTAAAGGAACAACAAACAAAATTTACATGAAAATCATTGCCAAGAAAAAAATTACGAAAAAAAAAATCTCCAATAAAATAACTTCTCCAAGAAGAAAAACAAAGTCTTACATGAAAAACTTCTCAAAGAAAAGCAAACATTATCTTACAAGAAAAGCTTCTCAAAGAAAAACAATGGAAATCTTGCATGAAATGCTGCTAAAAGAGAAACAAATGAAATTTTGCATGAAAAGCTGCTCAAAGATGAGCAGACACAACATTTACAAATATATTTCTAAAAGAACAAGAAAGAAAATCTTTCGCTAAACATTTCTTAAGCAAAAACAAAGAAAATCTCACATGAAAAACTTCTCAAACAAAACCACACAGCATCTTACATGAAAGCCTTCTCATAGAGAAGCAGACACAGTCTTACAAAAACAACTTCTTATAAAGAACACGATACAAAATCTAACACAAATTGCTTCTCAAAGAAATATAAACATAATCTTTCAAGAAAATCTTCTTAAAGAAAATCAAAGAAAACTCAAAGAAAAACAAATATTACATGAAGAGCTACTCAAAGAAAACCAAACATAATTATCCAAGAAAATCTTCTTACAGAAAATGATAGAAAGGTTTACATGAAAGACTTCTCAAAGAAAATCTTACATGAAAAGCTACTCAAAGAAAATATTACATGAAAATCTACACAAAGAAAAACCAAACATGATCTTCCAAGAAAATCTTCTCAAAGAAAAACAAAGAAAATCTTACGTAAACAGCTTCTCAAAGCAGCCTTTCTTGACCTCCTCAAACGGCAGAATATAATGAAGCTCCCTGAAGTTTTCAGACACCAGGTAAGCACTGGAGACATACTTCTGGACAAATGCCGTCACTTGGGACTCTTTGCACAGTGACTCCTGCTTCTTGTGGTGGTGGTGGTGGTGATGATGGTGGTGGTTGTTGTGATGGTGGCTGCTGGGTTGTCCAGACTGGTTGCTTGTCCTTGATGGCGTTCCTGATCAACATAATAAAAAGTTAGAGTTATAAAAACCAATGAGCAAGTCCTACAAGAGGCAAATGAAAGCCGAAAACTGATGAGAGAAAATAGATGAAGTCAGTCAAAATTTTTTGGCACGCTATAAGAAGATATCAACTAGAGAACTTGGTAAAACTGGCAAAATTGAGGGGACAAGAACAAGGGGAAGGCAGAGAAGTAAATATCTGGAAGGCTTAGCCACTTTGCATATCAGGACAAGAACACTGAGCTGATCCACAACTCTGATGATTATGTAAGATGGCAAAACATGACGACCCATGCTTACCGGCAAGGCACATAATGAATGAATAAAAGTGTACTGTTCAGCAACTGTGGCTGGCAGAAATGGAATGAGAAAGCAGGAAAGATAGGACATCATCACATGCTTTGTTACCTCATATGACAGATCATGTTTCTCCACAACCCTCACTCCTCCGCCTCCCCTTCCTAATGTGGCAGAACATTGCTCTCATGAATCAATAAGAAATACAAACAGTTAGGTATGTGTAGCTCCTGCCAAAAAGTGAGAGATAATAAACATGGACACAGTGTTCATACCTTACAATGAACTCAAAAATGGTGAATATAAATATCGGGGGTGGGGGGGGGGGGGGGGGGGGTTTTACAAAAAATAATAAAATAAAAAATAAAACTAAGTATACTATGACACAGCTAACAATGTTTCGATTATAATAATCTTCTTCAGGAATAGAAAACAAAAGATCTAAAGAAAAACATAATATAAGAATATGTAATAATATTAAGAAATAATATTAAGAGCAGATTTAGAAAAACAAATAACAACACACCACCTTATATGATGTTGCCTTTCAAAGAATAGAACATACAACATCTCAGATGAACAGATTCTTGAAGAATATTATTATTATTACATTTTATAATTTCATGCTATCATTACTTATTCTGTTAGTGTGTTGTTCTGTTCTTGATGAAGATTACTATAATCAAAACATCATCTGTTGTGTCGTAGTATACTTAATTTTATTTTTTAATTTTATTATTTGTTTGAATGTCCCCCCAATGATATTTATGCTTACCATTGTGGAGTTCGTTGTAAGGTATGTACACTGTGTTCGTGTTTAGTATCTCTCACTTTTTTTGCAGGAGCTACACATCCCTAACTGTTGTTATTTCCTATTGTTATATCCTGCTCCACATTTGACAGGAGCCTATCCTTCAAGGACCATGTGGAGACGGTTGTGACAAGATCTCAAAAGGGACTCAGTGCATTTAAAACTATGGCTGCAATGGACACAGAGCAGAGAATGCTTTTCACACTATACCAGCACTTGATCCTCTCAGTAATTGATTATGGATTAGGTCTGCTCACTGTCTCAGAGAATCAGCTGGTGAAGTTAGAGCGCATACAGAACGAAGCTATGCACTAAAAACACCCCAGTAGTGTGTGTGCGTTACATTCTTGGTCTGCCGACTGTTGCTGGTAGGCTCAAGGTGATGCAGGCGAAGGCATACCTCAGAGTAGCTGCAGACACAGACCACCCACTGCATGAGGCACTGGACGCAGTTAAGGGTCAGCGACTGATAAGAGGAAAATCATGGATGGCTCAGGCAGAGGATACGATCAGACAGGTGTGCCCCTTGGAGAACATTAGGCATGGAGAGGAGTGGGTCAGAGTGCCAGCGGAGCAGTCAGACTTGTGCAGAGTTATAATCACATTAAGCCTGGAGTGCAGGGAGTGGCCAGCAGGGGCCACGGAAGTGGAAATCCAGCAACTAATTCAGGACAATGCTCACTCGGGTGATGTGATTATCTACACAGATGGTTCGGTGTCAAGAGGTGAGAGAAGTGGCTGGGGGTTCATAGCCAAAGCTAATGGTCGATGTTTGGGGCAGGAGAGCCTGGCATATGATACCACAACATCCAGCTTAAGAATGGAGGTAGAGGCAGTCACTGCGGCTCTCCGCTGGATGGAGAATACGACACACACACACATCGTGATTGTAACTGACTCAGAAAGCATGCTGACGAGGGCGAGGACGGGCAGGCTTCGTGCGGAGTGGCTTGCTTCGCTTCGAAGGTCACGGGTGACAAGCATCGCCTGGATCTTTTCTCCAGGGCATGCCGGTGTGCTGGGAAATGAACAGGCGGACAGATTGGCTGGCTCTGCAGAACTTGGTGGAGTATTGATACATGACAAGGCAGACGTGGTTGCGGCCTTGTGGGAGCACGTGCACACCTCGGAGGAGCAAATGGATTACCATGGTCTGGCAAGAATGAGACAGCGAGGAGTGACGAGGGGATCTGGCCGATGCTCAACGCTCAGAGGAAAGGCGAGATGGACTTATAATCAGATTGCTACTGGTACTATTAGTGTTGGAACTCTTCGCTGGCTGCTGAGGATGGGGACGGAGCACTTATGGGAATGCCCCGAATGCTGTGATGTCGATTCCTAAATCAATCAATCAATCATCAATCAATATCCTGCTGCAGCCGTTACTTTTATTATCTACTGCTCTTGTCACAGTCAGCTGCGAAGTGTCTCTACCTCTTGCCATGTCTCCCACCTCATGCCACTTCATGCCCGAGGTGTCTAGGATATCCTGTGTCCATCCTTGTGCTCACCGACCCTTGCTTTGTCTTCTGTTAACTACACTCTCCATCACTGTTCTTTCCAAGTCACTGAGACATTTAACATGGCCAAGTAGTTTAGTTTCCGAGACACAGTATTGTTTATGACCAATTTTTTAATGTTCGGATATTGGGGAATTTCAGCATTTTTCATCCTCTTGGTCCATGATATTTAAAGAATGTTTTTATAACATTGGAAATTGCAGAGAAGGCTGTAAGGTCACAGCCCTGGCAAAATTGTTGCATACCCACTGGTAGGTAGCGTCCATTATCTTGAATGGAACCTGTCTAAAGGAAGGAAACCTGAGAAAAATGCAGACAAACTGACCTATGAGGTGCCTCAGTGTGATGCATTCCCCTCAAAAGAGAAATGCAGAAGAGAAAAAGGAGAGATGAGGAGGCAGAACAGGAGGCAGAGGAGTAGGCTGAGGAAAAGGCACAATAGGATGCAAGGAGGAGGCAGAGGAGGAGGCAGAACAGAATGCAGATGAGGAGGAAAAGAAAGATGACAAGAAGAAGGGGAGAGAGAGAGAGGGAGGTGGCAGAGGAGGAGAAGAAGCAGAGGAAAAGAGAGAGCTAGTGGAAAAATAGAATAAAAAGAAAAAGAAATGTCTGAATACTCGCCATGCATTTCTATAGCAAAGAATAGCAGGGTTAATTACATAGCCAAATGTACAGTCTCATCTCATCTCATCTCATCACATCTCATCTCATCTCATCATGTTCCTCTTGTACCTTGCGGTGTCGATGTGAAGTATAAACATCGTGAGAGTGCCCGATTGTGGGCTTCATATATCGATATTCCCATGGATTCTGCTATTTCCTCCATCCAACGTTTATGTGGTCGGCCTCTTCCTCTGTTTCCATCTGGTCTGTACATCATTGCTTGTTGTGGTATGCTGTTGAATGGTAACCTACTTGCATGGCCAAACCATTTGACTTGCTGCTTTCTAATAAAATCTAGTGCTGCTATAACCCCGATTTTTGTCCTGATTTCTTCATTTCTGATCTTATCTCTTCTTGATACGTTGAGTATTCTTCTCAGAAATCTCATTTCTGTTGTGATTTTTACAGAGAACACTTCTAGATCACACCTCTAATCAAAAATGAACCACATCTAGCATCATATTACCTCTTTGCTCACGGGCATTATCACCAGCTGTCTCTGCATCATCATCATTCTCCTCCTCCTCCTCCTCATCATGTACTTCAAGCTCCGCCTTGGAGAAAGTCAGGTGGTAACCATCTCCAATCATGTTCTTCAGAAATATTGATGAGCCGCAACATTTGAGCTGTCCGTTGGAAATGATAGCAATTCTGTCACCCAGGAAATCAGCCTCGTCCATGTGATGTGTGGACAGCAGGATTGTTCGACCTGGTTTGAAGGAGAATTTTCCAGAATGACAAAATACAGATGAATAATTTAAAAGAAACCTAATTATCATTGGCATTATTATGTGTCATTCCAATGTAAGAATATTTTATTATATGAAATAACAGCATAAGAAACAATAACATAAGGAATAATAACATAAGTAATGATATAAGAAGAAATAATGACATAAGAAATGATAGTATATGAAATAACAGCATAAGAAATAATAGCGTAAATAATGATAGCATAAGTAATAATAGCATCAGAAATAATAGCATAAGTAATGATTGCATAAATAATGATAGCAAAAGAAATAACAATATAAGAAATAATGACAGAAGTAATGATAGTATAAGAAATGATAGTATAAGAAATAATGACATAAGTAATGATGGCCTAAGAAATAATAGCATAAGTAGTAATAACATACGTAATGATAGCATAAGGAATAATAGCATTAGAAATAATAGCATTAGAAATAATAGCATTAGAAATAATAGCATTAGAAATAATAACATAAGAAATAATGACATAAGTAATGATAGCAAGCTGGTCTCTCTGGCCGAGGGGTTACAACACTTTCTCCGTAATCCCGTTTATCACGCAGAGTCTCGTAGCCAGTGAGAACTGGGAGCGGTTCGTCCCCCGCTGGTGACTTGCGGGATAACTGAGCCGGCCGCTCAGAAACAATGGCAAACTACTGAGCGTAATCTTGCCAAGAAATCAACAGACAGCTGAAAGATGCTGATGTTGACAGCGATGTCCTGTAAAAGGATATGCGAATTTTAAAAAAAAATATGATAGCAAAGGTAATGATAGCATAAGAAATAATAACATAAGTAATGATAGCATAAGAAATAATAACATAAGTAATGATAGCAAAGGTAATGATAGCAAAAGAAATAATGACATAAGTAATGATAGCATAAGAAATAATGACACAAGTAATGATAGCATAAGAAATAATGACATAAGTAATGATAGCATAAGAAATAATGACATAAGTAATGATAGCATAAGAAATAATGACATAAGTAATGATAGCATAAGAAATAATGACATAAGTAATGATAGCATAAGAAATAATGACATAAGTAATGATAGCATAAGAAATAATGACATAAGTAATGATAGAATAAGAAATAATGACATAAGTAATGATAGCATAAGAGATAATGACATAAGTAATGATAGCATAAGAAATAATGACATAAGTAATGATAGCATAAGAAATAATGACATAAGTAATGATAGCATAAGAAATAATGACATAAGTAATGATAGCATAAGAAATAATGACATAAGTAATGATAGCATAAGAAATAATGACATAAGTAATGATAGCAAAGGTAATGATAGCATAAGAAATAATGACATAAGTAATGATAGCATAAGAAATAATAGCATATGTAATGATAGCATAAGAAATAATAACATAAGTAATGATAGCATAAGAAATAATGACATAAGTAATGATAGCATAAGAAATAATGACATAAGTAATGATAGCATAAGAAATAATAACATAAGTAATGATAGCATAAGAAATAACATAAGTAAATAATGACATAAGTAATGATAGCATAAGAAATAATGACATAAGTAATGATAGCATAAGAAATAATGACATAAGTAATGATAGCATAAGAAATAATGACATAAGTAATGATAGCATAAGAAATAATGACATAAGTAATGATAGCATAAGAAATAATGACATAAGTAATGATAGCATAAGAAATAATGACATAAGTAATGATAGCATAAGAAATAATGACATAAGTAATGATAGCATAAGAAATAATGACATAAGTGTTTCCAAGGCACCTGGGCCAGGTTTTATACTGGCCAAGACCTACTAACATGTCCTAGTCATGCGTCCTGGGCAACCGGTCCCTTCGGGGTCCTGGCTAACGTAGTAAGATCGCTGATTCTTCCGAAGTCGGAGAGTATCTGCCTGCATGGAGTCTGCACACCAATAAGCCAGACATGGGACAACGGATACTCATGCAAACCTCAGTCCTGTATGACATCACACTTATGTTGGACAACAGGATGTCTTCATCCGACATACAGAACTTCATGCTGGAGTTCACAGCAAGCAAGCAAGCAATATTGGAAAAGACTACTTTTGTTATGGTATTTTTGTTCTAATCTCCACACGACATCATCTGTCAAATATCATGACTACTCCAAGATATTCTCAGATATATAATAAAAAGTAACATTTAGACACACACAAAATAAAATGCAATGACAAAAATCAACAAAACCCATTACCTTTCTTGAATTTCACCAACAAATCCCAAATAGCCCTCCTGGCATATGGATCTACACCTGCTGTTGGTTCATCCAGAATTACAGTTCTTGACCCTCCAACAAAAGCGATGGCCACTGATAGTTTCCGCTGCATCCCCCCAGACAGACAATCGACACGGACGTGTCTCTTGTCTGGGAGGCACAAGTCTTCAATCATTCTGTCAGAGGTACAATTCAGCTAGAATAATGGTATCAACAATACACAGATAATGATTACAGTATTCTCAAATATTGCCAGCATTGACCACATGGCTTTTACTGAATGCCGAGGATTGTTGTTAGAACAGAATAGTTCCGGTAGTTCCTTCTTGAACTAGTGCTGTTATCTGGTTGTTAGAACAGCATAATTCCAGTAGTTCCTTCTTGAACTAGTTCTGTTATCTGGTTGTTAGAACAGCATAGTTAAATGGTTCCTTCTCTGACTAATGCTGTTATCTGGTTGTTAGAACAGCATAGCTCCAGTGGTTCCTTCTCTGACTAATGCTGTTATCTGGTTGTTAGAACAGCATAGTTAAATGGTTCCTTCTCTGACTAATGCTGTTATCTGGTTGTTAGAACAGCATAGTTCCAGTGGTTCCTTCTCTGACTAATGCTGTTATCTGGTTGTTAGAACAGCATAGTTCCAGTAGTTCCTTCTCTTACTAATGCTGTTATCTGGCCTCAGGTAGGTTATTTATTTTACTGCTTTTTGCTTTTTTAAAATTGCTTTTGCCCTCGCTTGCTTTGAACTCAAGTGTAGTTCATATACGCCATTTCTAGTAGCACTGGACTGAATTCTGCATGTGGATTAGCTTTCCCTATTACCAGTGTCCATCGCCATAAGGTAAACCCACTCTGACTTCAGAGGCATCTGTAATTTACATCTCCAAGTCAAGTACGAGAAGTCAACATTTTAGTCCAAATGATCGATGTAGGGGTTAAAACCCTTACTTTGGCATCAGCACACCAGATGTTTAAGAGCAAGTGCTCTTATCCATTCAGCCATGCTGACCTCTAGGTAGGTTATTATCTCTGCATAAAATCCACACTTGCCGTTAAGCTTGTATTCCAAGGCCAGATGCATTGCTTTGTTTATATATATATATATATATATATATATATATATATATATATATATATATATATATATATATACACACACACACACACTAAACCATATCATAATGAAGTTGGAGTGGCCATTTCCCTTCCTTATCTTTGCCGGATAATTTTCAAACAATTCTGAAGATGATCATTTCATATTTTATGAAGTTTGGCTGATGAGAGAACCATCAATCAAGCATATGCCATGCCGGAAAGCATAGGTGGTCATGACTTGCCATTTCACTCGATCACCAGAGTCGTGGATCAGCTCAGTGTTCTTGTCTCGTCCATGCCATGTGGCCAAGCTATCCAGGTATTTTCCTCTTGGTCTTCCTCTTGTTCTGTTCCCCTCGATCTTACCAGTTGTCAATAAGTTCTCCAATCCATTTCTTCTCATAACATGTCCAAAAAATTTTGACTGTCTTCGTCTAATTTCTCTAATCAGTCTACGATTTGCATTTGTCTCCTGTAGTACTTGGTCAGTGGTTTTTCTATCTGTCCATGGTACTCTTTGTATTTTCCTCAGAAACCACATTTCTGTAGCCCTCAAATGTTTTTCAGCTTGACTGCACATTGTCCAAGTTTCACATCCATACAAAAGAACAGGCTCTATGTACCCCCTCAACACTCTTTTTCTTGTTTCAATTGACATCTTTTTATTGGTCAGAATGTTTTCCATCTTGAGAACCATACTGGTAGAAAACATAATTCTGCCACTACTAGGAACTTCTTCATTTTCCTTATCCTCTATTTTTTTTTTTGGGGGGGGGGGGGGGAGTTTGTTTTGTTAGCACAATTGTGGTGCTTGCTTATAGCAGAGTTGTGATATTTGCACCCTTTGGTCAACACATGCAACTTCTTCGCAGCATAGTTGACCAGTTTAGCCTTCTTGGGTAATTTCATAAAACATTCCACAGCCTCAGTATGATTCTCGTTCGATGAACATTTGAATTTAATTGTCACTTAGCAGGAATCACACTCAGTGCACATTAGAAAGCATTCGTCAAATTAGTAGAGCACACTTTCAATGGACATCATTTGGGGCTAGGTTGATGAGTGCCTGAGGTTTTTTCACATCTTGGTTTCTGGTCACCTGATCTCTACGACCAAAAACTCCAGGATCCCCTGCCCGTTCAGTTCAAGTCCATGTTGCCCATTGATCTATGCTGTACGATGAAGTCATACAGCAGAAGTCTTGCACAGGGTTCTGTAACACCAGCACAGTTTGCTCAAGGTGAAGGCCAGGATATCCCTTTAATACTCAACTCAATAGCCTTACCTTCTCTTCGTTCTGGTAACTGAAATCACTACACCGCCTATTAGAAATGGAACCCAGACTACTGTCTTGGTAAACAAACATACAGGTCATCAAACCACCGCTGCTTTGTGAGAAAGTAGTGTTATACAAAATATATTTACCTGTTTGTTTCCTTTTTAATAGCCTCTGCTTTCATGCCTTTCAAACTGGCATAGAACCACAAATGCTCTTCAACAGTGAACCTATAAAATAATATGGTTGAAACTGTCTAAAAAACTTGGCATATTCTGAAAAAATTCACAGTAAAACTTTTAATAGATACAATGAGAACTGCAGCGCTTGAGCAGAGTCTTTGTTCAAACACAACATGAGGAAACAGCAAACAAGGGACAACTTCTGTAGCTTTTACAAAAAGACATAAGAGTGGTGGTTCCTGGTTTAAGATTATTCTCTGGGATTATAATGAAACAAGAAAATAAAATGAAAAAATTATAAACTATGCATGAATTAATACTTTCTGTCATAGCCTATAACATATAAGCTGTGTTTAGGCATCTAGTGTTGAGGGCAGGAAGAGAGAAAGAAGAACTGTAACACAGTTTTGAAGTAATTGATACAATGATTGTTTGTCACTTTGTTTCAAAGACTTGCATTGCCTTCGTCCATAACCTAGAAAGTGACAGGAACACTATGCCCAGCTACAACTTTAATCATTTGTTTTCACAAGTATCCAACCCTTGCATGCATTTCAGTTTCTACTAAGGGTTGTCCTGTCCATTTCTGAATAATATCTGTCTATGGCATTTTTAGTTTTGTTTTCCTTTTTCTTCAGGCCACTGCAGTTAACCTCTGAGTGTGCTAAAGACAGAAGTCAATGTAGGGAGAAAATTATAGATGGGCTGGCAAGGCGGCATGCAAGGCTGCATGCAAGGCAATTACCAAGAAAGCTTACTAAGAATACGGAAGTCAGTTGCTATTGGAGGTCAGTTGCTAATAGAGGAGCGTGTGGCCTGTGTTGCTTGGCAAGGTACATTATAAGTGTTGAAGCCCTGAGGTGTGGGACTGAGGTGGTCAGACTGTTTTGGGTCAACAGATGAGAGACGTATGCATGAATCCCAAGTTATGTTAGAATAAGAAAAGAACGTGGAACTGTTGACATGATTTTCGCTGCAAGGCAGCTGCAAGAGAAATGTCAGGAACTGAACTGCGAAATGTTCTCCACTTTCATTGACCTTACCAAGGCTTTTGATACAGTCAGCAGAGAAGGACTGTGGAAGATTATGGCAAAATATGGCTGTCCACGAAAGTTTGTCCAAATAGTGCGGCTATTTCATGACGGCATGCAGGCAAGAGTACAGGAAAATGGTGAACTGTCTGAGCCCTTTCCTGTCACCAATGGAGTGACGCAAGGATGTGTCCTGGCACCAACACTGTTCAGCCTCATGTTTTCAGCCATGTTGATGAATGCCTTCGAGAACGATGACGGGGGAATAGATATCAACTACCGTATGGATGGAAAGTTATTCAATCTCAGAAGGCTGAAAGCTAAAACCAAAATTAACAGCGACACCGTCAGAGAGCTCCTGTTTGCTGATGATTGCGCTCTATACGCCAACTCAGAGGCGGACATGCAACATAATGTTTCAGCTTTCTCACATGCCTGTGCCAACATTGGGCTCAATATCAACTTGGAGAAGACTGTAGTTATGTACCAGCCAGCTCCAGGGAATAATCACACTGTGCCGAATATCAAAGTGAATGATCATAGACTAAGTGTTGTGGACAAATTCACCTATCTTGGCAGCACTGTCTCACAAGCTGCCACAATTGATGACGAGGTGAATGCAAGAATCTCCAAGGCCAGTGCGGCCTTTGGCAGACTGTACAAGAATGTATGGGACAGAACTGGAATAAGCATGCAAACAAAGCTAAAAGTCTACAAAGCAGTTGTATTATCCACACTGCTATATGCTTGTGAAACCTGGACTGTTTATCAGCGACATGCTAGGAAATTAAACCACTTCCACACAGTCTTGTCTAAGGAAGCTACTGAAGATTAAATGGCAAGACAAGATTCCAGACACTGAAGTCCTAGAAAGAGCATCCATGCCCAGTATCCACACTATATTGATGAAGAATCAGATTCGTTGGGCTGCTCACTTGACTCGCATGCCAGATCACAGGCTCCCTAAACGAATTTTTTACAGCAAACTGTGTTGTGGTAAACGCTCCCAAGGTGGCCAGAGGAAACGCTTTAAAGACACTCTGAAAATTTCACTGAATGCTTTTGGAATTCATCATGACACCTGGGAGGCTGCAGCCAGAGACCGAAATTCGTGGTGTGCATCATTACGCATAGGTGCAGTCATATGTGAGGCAACCAGGACTGCAAGAGCTGTGAAGAAAAGGCAGGACAGAAAAACCACTGCAGGAAATCCTCCTCCAGAGACGTCAAGCATTCTTTGCCCACATTGTCAAAGAACATTTCGAGCCAAAATAGGCCTTATCAGCCATCTTAGAACCCACGGCTCCACACCTTCAACCCCACTGGATGAAATGAATGGTCATCATTCTTGATGGACAAATAACACAAACACAACACATGTTAGAATATATGAAGTTGTCGAGAGTCATGAGTTGATTCATGATGACTAGAGTTGTTGAGTAAATGATTAACGGGCTCAAGTCATTCTCAGCCCAGACATCAACCAGGATGGTTCAAGTCTATTGGTAGTGATATAGATTTATGACAACCACAACGAGCTGTGTGCAAGACCAGTACTGGAACTTCACATCTGCACAGAGGTGTATTATGAGGGGGCTTCAAATGAAAACCTTAAAAGTGTGATAGAACTTATAATCACCATGCCATTGTCTTGTAACATGTCAATATTGTTGTTAAGGTTGTCAAGAGTATTAAGCACATTGCATCACGGTGCAGATGAACACAGTGACATCATAAAGACAATTTAAAGATGGCCACCCACTTTTGACATGCACCAAAGAGGAGCAGCGTTCTGTTATGTGTTTGTTTATCAGTGAAGGCAATGCTTGTCTCTCAGTCCAGCAAGTCTATCAGTGGAGTAGCATGGCATGACTTCTGTGACAGACTGTTCACGACAGTGTCACGCACACCGTGTCACGCACACTTGAGTAGCGACCAAGATAATTTTATTTCTACAGGAATCCAAGCATTTTATCAGCATTGAAGGACTTGGATTGAAAGCGTTGTGACTACATCAAAAAATGATACATTTGTTCTTTACTTTTTCAGAATATATTCACCCAAAAAAAGGCATTTAAGGTTTTCACTGTAGACAGATCATGATTCAGAACAGCACATATGACCTGGCTGGGATTAGATCTAGGTTTCTAATGGCTGTCTATTGATTTTAGACATGTTCTTGTCAAGACTTCAACCAAATCTTTACAAAAGACCAAACCATTGTAGTCTGCTTATGGCCAGTATGGCCTTGCACATTTTCTGATAATGTGTTGCACATTTTCTGATGATGTTTTACACATTTTCTGATGATGGTTTGCACATTTTCTGATGATGTTTTACACATTCTCTGATGATGTTTTGCACATTTTCTAATGATGTTTTGCACAATTTCTGATGATGTTCTGCACACTGACATTTGAGACATAATCTGGATATATTCTTTCTTCGCTTTTTCTTAGGATCGCAGCTGTGATGTTTACACCATCAGATGAAGCAATGCCATAGTCATCCACATAGAGTAAAGTGGGGTTGTAGATACTGTGGTTTCTAGTAATCCTCCTGGCCCAGTATTGATAACTTTAGTTGGTGGTCAAGTTGTGTACCTGATGCTCTGAAAGTGGTAGGTTTGTTTTCATTCTACTTGTTCAGACCATGAGGAGAACATTTTTCTGAACAAATAAAATTACCAAGATTTGTTTGTAAGCCAAAGTTTAATGATTGTCCGAGTTCTATCTCCAGTGAATGCCATCACAATCATCATCAATTAGTTTGCCAACTGGCTTAGGTGATCATAATTCTTCACATCTTGCAATCTCCAACTGAATTATCAACTCATTTGCTGATATTTTTTTCTTTGCAGTGACAAAAGGCTGTTAAGAATCTTCTCTCATATTTCTCTTTTTTTTAATTCCCATTGTTTCCAATTGTTACACTGTTCTAATGGTATCTTCTCATAATGTAGCTAAAGATGATGAATGCCTCTTTCTGATGTTTGTGATAAGTTGACTTTTTGTCTTAGCCTCTTTCTGATGTTTGTGATACGTTGTCTTTGTGTCTTAATCTCTTTCTGATGTTTGTGATAGGTTGTCTTTGTGTCTTAGCCTCTTTCTGATGTTTGTGATAAGTTGTCTTTGTGTCTTAGCCTCTTTCTGATGTTTGTGATAAGTTGTCTTTGTGTCTTAGCCTCTTTATGATGTTTGTGATAAGTTGTCTTTGTGTCTTAGCCTCTTTCTGATGTTTGTGATAAGTTGTCTTTGTGTCTTAGCCTCTTTATGATGTTTGTGATAAGTTGTCTTTGTGTCTTAGCCTCTTTCTGGTGTTTGTGATAGGTTGTCTTTGTGTCTTAGCTGCTCTCTGTTTGTGATAAGTTGTCTTTGTGTCTTAGCCTCTTTCTGATGTTTGTGATAAGTTGTCTTTGTGTCTTAGCCTCTTTCTGATGTTTGTGATAAGTTGTCTTTGTGTCTTAGCCTCTTTCTGATGTTTGTGATAAGTTGTCTTTGTGTCTTAGCCTCTTTCTGATGTTTGTGATAAGTTGTCTTTGTGTCTTAGCCTCTTTCTGATGTTTGTGATAAGTTGTCTTTGTGTCTTAGCCTCTTTCTGATGTTTGTGATAAGTTGTCTTTGTGTCTTAATCTCTTTCTGATGTTTGTGATAAGTTGTCTTTGTGTCTTAGCCTCTTTCTGATGTTTGTGATAAGTTGTCTTTGTGTCTTAATCTCTTTCTGATGTTTGTGATAAGTTGTCTTTGTGTCTTAGCCTCTTTCTGATGTTTGTGATAAGTTGTCTTTGTGTCTTAATCTCTTTCTGATGTTTGTGATAAGTTGTCTTTGTGTCTTAATCTCTTTCTGATGTTTGTGATAAGGTGTCTTTGTGTCTTAGCCTCTTTCTGATGTTTGTGATAAGTTGTCTTTGTGTCTTAGTCTCTTTCTGATGTTTGTGATAAGTTGTCTTTGTGTCTTAATCTCTTTCTGATGTTTGTGATAAGTTGTCTTTGTGTCTTAGTCTCTTTCTGATGTTTGTGATAAGGTGTCTTTGTGTCTTAGCCTCTTTCTGATGTTTGTGATAAGTTGTCTTTGTGTCTTAGTCTCTTTCTGATGTTTGTGATAAGTTGTCTTTGTGTCTTAGCCTCTTTCTGATGTTTGTGATAAGTTGTCTTTGTGTCTTAGTCTCTTTCTGATGTTTGTGATAAGGTGTCTTTGTGTCTTAGCCTCTTTCTGATGTTTGTGATAAGTTGTCTTTGTGTCTTAGTCTCTTTCTGATGTTTGTGATAAGGTGTCTTTTGTGTCTTAGCCTCTTTTAAAACATTAAAATTACTTATTGTTGCTCTGCCAGGTATTTTCAGCATTTTCAACATTTCTTTGACTTCAATGGATGTTGTTTGCTTGCTTATTAATTGTCCTGATTTCACATCCATTTGTGAAAACTTTTTCTATGTGTGCACAAGGATGTGTACTTCATAGTTTAAACTGTAGCTTTTGTTTTTGAATTAATGTCCAGATGATGCACTGCTGGATCTCAACCTTCTCTATTTGTTATAAGCAAATGAATGTGAAATGCAACTCAGAAGCTGTCAAGAGAGTTTCACTGAGCTGTCAAGCTTCCAGGTCACATTTCCTGTTTATTTACTTATGACACTGGATTAATGTCACCACTATTTCCGCTATCTCTTTGTTATACTATGTTATTTTCTTTAGCATAGTTACTCAAGAATGAAAAAAACAAAAGAGAGAAAATGTATTCAACAAAAGCATACTTCTCAAAAAGTACATTGTGCTGAGGACACATGCCCAAGCTCTGCCTGATGATATCCATGTCAGTACGGATGTCATAGTTGTATACAGAGGCTGTGCCGGCAGTTGGTGGAATCAAACCGGTTATCATTGACCTGGGAAAGGGAGAGAACAAGAATCCAAGACATCTGCCAGTTTAACTCTTTCAGTTCTAGATATTTGCCATTTTAACTCCCTCCAATTGGTCTCCAAATTAACACCACAAAAACAAAGACTATTGATCTTACCAACAGTTCAGATGAGACCAAATTGAACAGCTACGTTCTTGAAAAAGTCAACAGCTTCACATACCTAGGAAGCAAAATGACATCCACAGGGGACTCAACACCAGAAATATCATCTAGAATCGCACTGGCATCTAGTGCCTTCAATAAACTGTCAAACATCTGGAAGTCAAAGACACTCAGGCTTCAGACCAAAACGGTCATGCATAGACCACATTTTCACCCTCAGAATAATCATTGAAGACTCCGTAGAATTCCAGTCGAAATTAATCACAAACTTTGTCGACTTTCAAAAAGCCTTCGACAGCATCCACCGTCCTTCACTTTGGAATCTACTTAACATCTATGGTTTTCCTACCAAATATACCAACGTCATAAAATCTTTCTACAAAGAGACACGTTGCTGCGTAAGAACAGAAACAGGCAACTCTGACTGGTTCTCAGTCGAAACAGGAGTGAAACAGGGTTGTGTCTTATCACCGATGCTTTTTGGAATAGCTATCGATTGGGTCATGCGCAAATGCACAAGCAACACAAATATGGGTATCCATTGGGTTGACAAAATTCTAGAAGACCTGGACTTTGCCGACGACATAGTGCTTTTGAGTTCAACACATCCGGATGCCCAAGAGAAAATAAACCACCTCCAAAATGTTTCAGGGCAAATTGGTCTCCAAATTAACACCACAAAAACAAAGACTATTGATCTTACCAACAGTTCAGATGAGACCAAATTGAACAGCTACGTTCTTGAAAAAGTCAACAGCTTCACATACCTAGGAAGCAAAATGACATCCACAGGGGACTCAACACCAGAAATATCATCTAGAATCGCACTGGCATCTAGTGCCTTCAATAAACTGTCAAACATCTGGAAGTCAAAGACACTCAGCAAACACACAAAACTTAAAATCTTCAACTCTTGTGTGATTCCAGTGTTAACGTATGGATGTGAAAGTTGGAAATCAACGGTAGCTTTAGATAAAAAATTAGACAATTTTGAGAACAAATGTCTTAGAAGACTTCTAAACATCCACTGGACAGACTTCAGAACCAATTCGCAAATAAGACAAGAGACTAAGCAAGATACAGTATCCAATTTCATAAGAAGACGCCGTTGGAGCTACATCGGCCATGTACTCAGAATGGACAAGACAAGACTCCCCTACCAAGCCCTCATATGGTCACCGGTAGGGAAAAGAAAACGGGGACGACCAAGAGAGACCCTGCGTAGAACCATCATTAGAGAAGGCTCATTCAATGGCCAAGTAAATATCCAAGATCTACAACAGATAGCAGCGAACCGCCAGGCATGGAGAGACAGGACTTCTGCCCTATGCGCCGCCTTAGGCTCAAGAGGAAAGACTAACTAACTAACTCATTCAGAACAGAAAGAAATAAGAAATGAACTCAAACGCCAGCTGGCAAGGTACTTGATGATGATGATGATGATGATGATGATGATGATGATGATGATGATGATGATGATGATGATGATGATGATGATGATGATGATGATGATGATGATGATGATGGTGATGATGGTGATGATGATTAATTCTTTTGCCCTATTGGTTCCAGACTAAGGCTTTTATCCCAGGTGCCAATTCTGGAGATTTACCTTAGTGAAAGGGAGACAATCTGCGATCCAGACTCCTTGTGGCTTTCTCTGCATGTCACCATGTCTCTTCTAGAAGAGCTTTCTGTCCTCCTTGTTGGCGTGGTTATTTTGTTCTCATTATCTTTGGACTTGTTCATGACTAGCTAGATTTTGTGGCTAAAGTTTTTTACAGGATAAGGACACCAGCCCCGAAACCCAACCTTCGTTCGTTATCTCGTATAACCAGTATGGTAGGTTACAACATGATACTATTCTTTGCTACCGTTAAGGATCCTAGTAACACAAGAGCAATATCCCCCTTAGTTGCCTCTTACGACATACATGGTAGGTTGCAGTGTTACAATTCTTTTGCATATATCTATACTTTACATATATCTTACAAAACACACTCAATGTCACCATAAATGCGTATTTTACATAAATCTTAGAAAACGCACTCAATGTCTGCATAAATCTCTACTTTACATAAATATCATAAAAATACATGAACTCTAAATTTATACTTTAATATAGCTTACAAAATACACTCAATGCCTGCATAAAACTATACTTTACATATTATCTTACAAACCACACTCGATGCCTGCATAAAACTATTCTTTTTATGTATCTTACAAAACAATAAGTAGCAATACAAAGTATCCTCTGAAATAAAACCCAAAAATACTGTTCAGCTCAGCAGGACATGTCATACAACAAATGAACTTACATTGTTGTGGTCTTTCCAGCACCATTATGTCCTAGGAATGAAGTAATCTGCCCCTCATAAAGATTGAGACTCAAATTCTTTACTGCCGTTTTCTTGCCAAGTTTATAAACCTGGTAAATCATAAATAGTTTATTTGTAATTATAAATCAATTGGTCTAGGTGGCCAAAGGCTTGCGAACGCGGTTCGTGAGCCAGGTACAAGGCGTTTGAAGCTCAGCTGCAACCGATTTGTGCAGCAGACTGTGTCACATTGTGTTATAACAGGCTGGTATGGGAGCCGGTCGTTCAGAAAGCAATGGCAAACTACTGAACATAACACTTGCCTAGTACATAAACAGCAGCTGAAAAATGCTGGTGTTGACTGCAACGTCCCATAAGGGATACGCAACAACAACAAAAATTATAAATCTGGTAGATTATAAACTATATGTGTACGTTTGTAGCTTATATGTATACATAAACCAGTAGAACATTTTTTAAATGTTTCTTTAAGCATTAAGCTTTAAGACGCAACAATTGTTTAAATGCTGCATCAATATGGAACATATTTGTATACTGTATTCGACCAAGAATAAACAATTGCTCAAATGTAGTGAGGTGTTAGCTATTATGCGGTTCTTGCCAATTTTGTGCAAACAGAAAGAGTTTATTGTAAATATGAAATTAACATGGGGATAACAGATGTTTCATGTTCAAACAATACCTGTGATTGTGTGATTTAATTGTTTCAGGTTAAGTATTATTCATTTATTCACTTCAAATGATATATAACTCTGCAGTATGCACCTGACGAGATGCAACAAAATATGCCAGGCAATAAACCATGCAACTTATTGTTTGTGGCTCCTGTGTTTAAATTCACTAAGGGAACACATTGTTTTGAACATATTTTCATTAATTAATTTTTCAGTAAATTTTCTTATTAATTTCTTTATGATAATACTGAGCTGATCCATGACACTTATCGAGTGAAATGGCGAGTCATGACCGCCCACGCTTTCCGGCATGGCACATGATTGATTGAATTTCTTTATCGACTGTGCTCACTTTGTATTATTTTATTTATTATGTATGTATCTGTACATTTACTAGTGTCTGTGTTGTCATTATAAAATGCTTGTAGCCAAAATGCTGGATGTTTTGCATTTTTACTTTATTTTTCTTTGGTGATTTCTTTTACAGGAATTGTTTAAAAGAAGACAGAAGGAGACTGACAACAGAAATACAGTGGTTAAACAAGAAACAGAGGTTAAACAAAAAACACAGGTTAAACTGCATAACGAACCTATGGCATAACACTAGCAAACAAATAAACATAACATTTAGAATATTTAGATCATGCATCTATCCAATGGCAGCATCATCTTCTGTCATAGGAATTCCCTACTCTCCACAAATCTCAGCCCCGGGGGCTCTGGATCAAAGCTGTTGATGATTTTCCTCCATACCACCATCTCTGGCCATCCAGCATAATTTCTCTACATCTGCCTCTTTTCCTACTGATCTTTTCCGCTGTCACACTGTTTTCAGTGACTCTTTTATCATTACATAACCAAAGAATGGTGTTTCTTTCTTATAGTTGTATATAATATTCTCATTTCCGTAGCCTCTTCCAGGTAATCGCTATCAGTTACTCTAATAGGCCAAGGGATTAACAACATTCATCTCAGGAATCAAATCTCCTATGCTTCCAAGCTCTTCCATATTTATTCATGCACGTTCCAACATACAGATGTCAATCAAGGACCATTTCCTAAACACTAAAGAAAAAACAGGAACATAAAAAAATTAGAATACAGTGAAACAAGACGCCAAAACAATAGAATGAATTTCTACAAGATCTAAATATGGAAGAAATCATTTGAGCAAAGTATCATTACCTTTGTCAAATTATCAATGCAAACACCAAGTGGCAGATGCACAGGATCTGGTTCAAATCTGTGTGCATGTTCTGTCAACAAAAATAAAGTTAACATATATGGGTTAACAAGAAAAATGAAAAATATACAAATCAGGATCTAGAGCTCTTCCTCCCTTTTCACCAATAAATTTATCTAAAACAATAATTATCAACCAATAAAATTCTTGCTTCCATAACACAACCATTTAACCACACGTATTATTATCATAAACAATAAATATCAACCAATACAGTTCTTGCGTAGCAAAACAGTACAAAGTAAGTCTGATTAACAGTTTCAAACATAATCATACATCTCTAAAGACTTTAATATAACAGACTACACAAGGCAATGCAGAACAAAGTACGTCTGGTCCCATTTCCCAGTCTGACACCTGTAGCCGTGTTGAATACTAACCAGGACTCTGGTGCGCCATAGCACAGGCTTGGTCTTCTTCAGTGACGGAGAGATGCTCGTGGGTACCCCTGAAACACCAGGTCATCGGGTTTCCACAATGCTCCACATGCCTGTTGCCGCCACACCAGTAGGACTTCATCAGGGGAAAGTACCATGGTTTAGGCAAACCATACGACCCTGGGGAAGTGAAGAAGGGTGGCATGTCATATGAAAGCAAACCAAATGATTCTGGGTATACTGTAGCAGCTTAATCATGATGTACGCTCCCAAGTGTGTATCGCCAAATGACTCACCAGTTGAGTTGAGTTGAGTTGAGTTAAGAACCGACATCACTGCACTCAGGACATTCCCATACGTGCTCCGCCCCCTCGTTCAACAGCCAGCGAAGAGTCATACTACTAATCGTTCCCACCGATATCTGATTAAAAGTTCTCCTGGTCTTCCCTCTCAGTTTTGAGATTCTTCCAGAACCCCTGCCGATCCCCCGCAATCTCATTCTTTCCACATATGGGTTCTCAATCTGTTCCTCCGCCTTCTCCACCTGGTCCCACAAGCGCACGACCACCTCCCCCTTGTCCTTGTCCTTCACCAACTGCAGGCATGACCATGGCTTTATTCCTGGTGTTTGGAATTCTTTGTGCCATTAACTTCTCCAGGGTACGGGGGTCTCCTGATAGGATCAGCTTTGATTGATTGATTGATTGATTTAGGAACAGACATCACAGCATTCAGGGCATTCCCATAAGCGCTCCATCCCCATCCTCAGCAGCCAGCAAAGCGTTCTAACACCAATAGTACCAGTAGCAATCTGATTATATGTCCGTCTCACCTTTCCTCTGAGTGTCGAGCGTCGGCCAGATCCCCTCGTCACTCCTCGCTGTCTCATTCTTGCCAGACCATGGTGATCCATTTGCTCCTCCGAGGTGTACACGTGCTCCCACAAGGCCGCAACCATGTCTGCCTTGTCATGCATCAATACTCCACCAAGTTTTGCAGAGCCAGCCAGTCTATCCGCCTGTTCATTCCCCAGCACACCAGCATGGCCCGGAGAAATGATCCAGTCGATGCTTGCCACCCGTGACCTCTGAAGTGAAGCAAGCCACGAAGAAGTTGATAGGATCAGGATGACCAGGAAACTCAGCTAGTTTTCTGTCTGAATGGACCATAAATCAGGGTGGCATGTCATATGAAAGCAAACCAAATGACTCTGGGTAAGTAAATATGCTCGCCTGCTAGCCCACTGGTCATGAGATCGATCTGTATTGGGGCAGATGCAAATTTTACAAACTAACCTGAGCCCCCCAGCCTAAAATAGGTACCTGGAAATATTTTAGGAAGTAAAGGTGGCTGAGAGGATACTGCCCGCATCACCCAATGGGGGTCAACCGTGCTATACAAATGTAGGATGTATTTTTAATGACTGTGCAGGTTTTAAAATATTGCCGGTCCAAGTTTTGTATTCACCCTCTGTAAAGTTCATGCAACAGAATAGGTAAATACAAAACGTGGACCGGCAATATTTTCAAACACTGCACAGTCATTAAAAATACTCCCTGTATAACACCAGGTGCCTGATGTGTTTTAAGGAATGTAGAAGGATCCTTTACTAGAGAATTATAATAATTCAACTTGGCCAAACCAAATAATTATAGGTTAAAAATGTTAGTTGCATATCCTGTAGATGACATTGCAGTCAACCCCAGCATTTTTTAGCTGTTCGTGATGTCTTGGCTAGTTTATGTTCAGTAGTTTGCTATTGCTTTCTGAATGACCGGCAGCCTTACCATTTCATAAAAACCAATGTAAGGTGGTCTGCTGCCAAATCGCCCACTGCTGTGTTTCAAACGCGCGTATGCAGGATTACAAACTGTGTCCGTAACTCCATCGCCACAGAGCCGGTTCAATTAGAGGTAAATGAAGAATTATTTGAAGTGGTATATGAGGGTCCTTCCAATGAAAACCTTGAGAGAGAGAGTGAGTGGAGTGAGCGAGCGAGTGGAGCGAGCGGAGTGGAGTGGAGTGGAGCAGAGCGGTGCGTGTGTGTGTGTGTGTATGTGTGTGTGTGTGTGTGAGAGAGAGAGAGAGAGAGAGAGAGAGAGAGAGAGAGAGAGAGAGAGAGAGAGAGAGAGAGAGAGAGAGAGAGAGAGAGAGAGAGAGAGAGAGAGAGAGAGAATACATTAGGAAAAAAAGTAAAGAACGAATGTATCATTTATCGACGTGGTCACCACTGCGTTAAATGAAAGTCATCCAGTGCTGATAAAGTGTTTGGATTCCTGTAGAAAAAATTCTCTGGGGTCACTACTCGGTGTGCCTGACCTGGTCGTGAACATTTAAGGTGTGGGAATTTTCTTCATTGACCTCGGCTCCCAGGTTAACCTAACCTAAAATGGATACCACAAAATCTCAAGGGAAGTAATGGCACCCAAAATTATGTTGACCACGTCAGCCTTCAAGTTCTGACTGTTCTAACAATAACTGGCTAGAACTGTATGCCTAATATATCAGTGGAGTATGAACTGGCATCGTCTATTTTTAACTTACATGATTTCTTGTGCCTCGTCAAATGGACTACTATTTACTTAACTTATAAACTTTCTTGTGCCTCGTGGTGTGCGCTATTTTATTTTTAACTTATATGATTTCTTGTGCCTCATGGTGGGCAAAGTAATCCTTTAGTTTTACTTTTAAATGATATTTCTTGTGCCTTATGGTGTGAACTGACGTTTCATACTTTACTTTTAACTTATATGATTTCTTGTGCCTTGTGGTGAGTAAAGTAATCCTTTAGTTTTACTTTTAACTGATACTTCTTGTACCTCATTGTGTGAACTGGGATCCTTTCATTTAAGCTGATATTTCTTGTGCTTTATGGTGTGAACTGAAATTTCTTACTTTAGTTTTAAATTACATGATTTCTTTTGCCTCGTCATATGGACTACATTTTACTTAACTTATAAGCTTTCTTGTGCCTCATGGTGTGCACTACTTTATTTTTAACTTATATGATTTCTTTTGCCTCGTGGTGTGAACTACTTTATACTTAACTTACATTATTTCTTTTGCCTCGTGGTGTGAACTACTTTATACTTAACTTATATGATTTCTTTGGCCTCATGGTGTGAACTACTTTATACTTAACTTACATTATTTCTTTTGCCTCGTGGTGTAAACTACTTTACACTTAACTTATATGATTTATTGTGCCTCGTGGTGTGAACTACTTTATACCTAACATATGATATCTATTGCCTCGTGGTATGAACTACTTTACATTTAATGTATATTAATTCTTTTGCCTTTTGCCATTAAAACGGGGTCCTATACATTACTTCAGACACCCTTACATACCTGGATGTACGTGTTCGATATACCAGACCAGGACAGCATAGATGAAGCTGTCAATCACCATCATCAGCGTGACCAGAAACAGGTTGAACTCATCATGCTCTGCTGGAGAGATGTAGATGTTGCTCCACTGCACCCCGACACCCATCTCCTCGTAGAAAGCAAAATACTTGGCCCCCAGACCAAATGCAGTAGTTGAGAACAAGGACTAAAATAAAAACAAGAAAAAAGTTAGTTGCATATCCTTTACAGGACATGGCAGTCAACCTGAACGTTGCTTGGCTGTTTATGATTTCTTGGCAAGTTTACATTCAGTAGTTTGCCATTGCTTTCTGAATGACCGGCACTCATACTTTTGTATGGATACCAATGCAAGGTGGTCCGTTTCGAAATCATCCGTAGCTGTGTTTCGAACATGGTTAAAAAAAAAAAAAAAAAGACAGCCAATTCAGCCAATTTACAAAGTTCCTCTTTTGCTAATTATCTTTGACATGATCATGTACAGGTAAATGTTGTAATAATAAATATATATCAATGAAAAGTTTAGCTAACATGATTTCTATGAGCTGTGATAACTCAGTGGCCAGCCTGATGGCCCAATGGTCACATGTTCAAATGCTCTTCTGGCTTGGAATTTTTTCAATGACCTGGAAACTCTCAGGTTTCCCCAGCTTAAAATGTGTACCAGGAAATTTTCTGAGAAGTTGAGTCAAGAACCAACATCACTGCACTTAGGGCATTCACATAAGTGCTCAGTCCTCATCTTCAACAGCCAGCATAGAGTCCCAACACTAATGGTGCCCATTACAATCTGATTATATGTCTGTCTGCTTTACCTCTGAGTGACGACTGTCGATGAGATCCTCTGACCACCCCCTGCTGCTGCATTATCTCTAGACCATGATAGTCTATCTGTTCTTCTGCATTGTTACTGTGCTCCCAGAAGGCCTTCATCACATCTGTCTTATAATGCATTAAATCACCCCTTAATGATGCGGCACCGGCCAATCTGTCTGAGAAGTAAGAATGGTCAACGTGATACCGACCGCACCACCCCTCATGTGCGGATTAGTCCATTTAAAGAAGGGACTAGCACCAGCTTGAACCCACTATACCAGAGGATATTAAATAGGGTCCGTTACTATACTTTGTACACGCCATGAGAGGTAGTGAGTGTATGATGATAGCCTCCATATTCTTTAGACTAATTGGCACTTTAGGGGTCATGGGGTCATTATCAAGCCAGTTGCCTTTACTTCCCAAGACATTTTCTGGTACCCACTTTATGCTGGGTCAGTCTCCTCATCATCATCATGTGCCATGCTGGTAAGCATGGGCGGTCATGTTTCACCATCTCACATGATCACTAGAGTCCTAGATCAGCCCTGTGTTCTTGTCTCAACCATACCACTTGGCCAAGCCATCCAGATATTCACTTCTCTGCCTTCCACTTGTTCTTTTTCCCTCAATCTTGCCAGTTCTGGTTTATTTCTTTTCATAACGTGCCCGAGAAATTGTGATTGTCTGCATCTAATTTCTTCAACCAGTTTACAGTGTTCATTTGCTTCTTGTAGGACTTTCTCATTGGTTTTCTGTCTGTGCATTGTATTCTTTGTATTTTCCTCAGAAACCACATTTCCACCGCCATTAGATGTTTTTCAGCTTGTCTGCTCATTGTCCACGCTTTACATCCATACAAAAGTAAAGGTTCTATATAGCAAGCACTTCAACACTCTTTATCTTGTTGCAACTGACATCTTTTTATTAGTTAGTATGTTTTCCATCTTGCAAAAGACTCCCTGCAAATGTTACTTTCAGATTAAATGTTCAATGCATAAAAAAGTAGTATAATTTCACCAATTACCGCCATAGTTTTCCACACTCCTGAGATATTGTCCCCTGCAATGTCCTCTTTAATGGCTATATACATATATGGCACATAGGACAGGAAGTAGATAATCCCCGCACAGGCTGCTGCAACCTTGGCCTTAGAATACAGCACGCTGATCAGGAAACTGATAGAAAATACATTCAAAATAGTACCCAATAAACAACGTGTCACAAAACAAATTAACTAATAAAATTGTTTTAGAAAAACAAATGAACCAATTAAAAAATAAGTTAGTCGCGTATCCTTTGCAGCCAACTCCAGCAATTTTTGGCTTTCATGATTCCTGGGCATTTTTACGTTCAGTAGTTTGCCATTGCTTTCTGAATGACCGGCATCCATACCATTTCATAAAAAATTAACATAAGGCAGTCTGCTGCCGAATCGCCCACATCTGTGTTTCGAACGCAGTATGTGGGATTACAAACTGCATCTGTAACTCCTTTGCCACGGAAACAATGTTTTAAACAATGAAAATATTAACCAATAAAACAACCGTTTATATAATTATATTTCATATCCTAAACCATTTTATGATTATTAGTCCAAATCATCCCAGGAGGCATACTGATCAGGAAAGAATCCCAACTCATAAACCACTTTTCTGGAAACTTCACACATAAACTGCTTCCTTCTTGGCATAGGCACACTTAAAGTAGAGCCAACTATAGTCTTATTCTTCTGTCTTTCATCCCCTAACCTAAGACGGGGAGCATCTGCTAGAAATGTTTCCCTAAGCATGCTGGTGTGGGAAGTGAGCAGGTGGACACATTGGCTGGATCTGCATCTCTGGGTGGGGTATTGGTGCATAAGGCAGATGTGCCCATGGCCCTCTGGAATAATGTATTGGGCTGTTCATTTGAAACCCATTCCAATGGCTTTATTACAAAAGCATGAAAGAAACATTAACAGGTGTGGTAGAATTAAACAAAGCATTCATTTTGAATGAATTATGGGTTGGTCGGAGGAGTCGCCGTAGGCATTCAGGCAAGCATCCCATTGCTTAGGTAGGTGGCGAATGCTGTCCGCAAAAAAGGATTGTGGTTCCTCACTGAACCAAGCGTTTACCGCGTTCATTATGTCTGCATCTGTCTGAAATCGTTACCCCTTGAGAGCTTTTTTAGAGGTCCGAACAAATGCAAATCGCATGGTGACAAATCAGGACTATAGACTGGATGTTGCAGAATTTCCCACTTCTTCCTTGCTAATGCTTCCTGCACAATCTTTGCGACATGCGGACGAGTATTATTGTGCAACAAAATCACACCACGAGACAGCATGCCGGGACATTTATTCTTGATGGCTTTCTGCAGCTTGTCTAGTGTTTGAAAGTAGTGGGTAGAGTTGATGTTGACACCAGGATCTTTAAAGTCGGCCAACAGTAGCCCTTCATGGTAAAAAAATACGCTCAGCATAACCTTACCAGCGGAAACCTGTAACTTGAATTTTTTGGCTTTTGGTGATCCAGCATGCTTCCATTGCATGCTCTCTCTTTTGCTGCTCGGCTCAAAGTGGTGATACCATGATTCATCGCCTGCCACTATATGGAAGAGAAATGCATCACCCTCCACTCTGTAACCCAGCAAGTGGTTCAAACACCATCCCATGCATTCCTCTTTTTGGTGGTCGGTCAACATCTGTGGTACCCACTGTGAACATACGTTCCGATATTGCAGTTTCTTACGAACGACCTTTTGAATTGTCCCAACTGACACATCAAATTCTTTCGCTAGTGAACGTATGCTTTGACAACGGTTCATCTGTACTACTACATCAATTTTGTCGATGGTTTTTTCTGTTGCAACAATATTAGCTTGACCCGGCCGACGAAGATCTGTCGTGAACTGACGTCCTTTCCGAAACATTCATGCCCAGTCTGTCACTGTTGTCTTTGACACACATTTGTTACCATACGCTGCGTGCATTCTTCGATGAATGTCCACTGGTCGACATCCTTCAAATGAAAGAAACTGGATCACCGCTCTTTGAGCTTCTTTGGGCGGATTATGGATCAACCCGGTCATTTTCTCAACGGTCAGAAACAGAAACTATGCATCATGGGACGATAAGCACGTGCTCTTTTATTCATTGGTCAGTACTTATCACATGACTATGACATGACCATGTTCAACATATACAATTACGCATGGTGTGGCATGAACAGATTTCAAATGAATGCCCCTAATATATAGTGTGGAGGAACAGATAAATCATCATGACCTGGAGAGAATGGTGTGACAGGGAGTGACCAGAGGATCTGGCCGACACTCAGTTCTCCGAGGAAAGACCAGACGGATACATAATCAGACTGCACTTGATACCATTAGAATTGAGACTCTTCACTGGTTGTTGAAGATGAGGATGGAGCACATATAGAAATGTCCTGAGTGCTGTGATGTTGGTTCTTGATCTAACACAACTCATCCCCTAATATAGCTGAGGTCCTCAACTAACTCACACTGAGCTATCCATCCTATATTTTCGCTCCTGCAGCTCATCACCATATCATCCCCATTTATTCATCTCTTTCTCTAATTCTGCTAGCCTTCTCCCTTCATCAAATTTTTCTTTTCCTAAACCTGCGATTGGCCTAGCAAACCAGCAGTGGATTTTCATACTGCTCGTAGAAAAACTAAGAAGTATAATTAGATTTAAGCCTCTTAACTGGCACTCTCCCGCTGTTTATGCTTCACCTTGACACAGCAAGGTACAAGAGGAGCATGATAAAATGAGATGAGATCATTATTTGTGTCAGGAAAAATTAACAAATATATGGAGCAACCAATGAACTTATTGTGAGTTGGGTAGAAGATAATAAGATGATGTGATAACACTGATACTTACGAAAATGAAATGATAGCACAAATGTAAATCTCCAGGACTAAAAATATGATGAAAAAGTTGCTGTGAGGTAGGACATTTCCCATCTTAAGTAGGACAGACAGCAACACGACGGAGATGGTCATTTGGGCAAATGTGGTCACAAACCAGGCACACCAATGAACGGCGTTACTGAGACCCATCATTTTCATCACCTGGTAATGTAAAACATTACACAATATGGAACATTTTAAAAACATGGAACATTTACAAAATATGGGACATTTACAAATTATGGAACGTTTACAAAATATGGAACATTCACTAAATATGAAACAAAAACAAACTTCTGAAAATAAAAATTGAATATACACACCTTAGAACATTATAAAATATGGATAATTTACACAATATAAAACATTACAAATTTTGGAACAATACAAAATATGGAACATATACAAACTATGGAATATTTACAAAATATGGAACATTAAAAATATGGAACACTTACAAAATGTACAACATCACAAAATACGGAACATAACAAAACTTTCAAACAAGATCAATTTTGGAACATTACAAGATATAAAATATTACAAGTCTTTAAACATTGAAGGCACAAACAATATGTTGCATGATTTATTGCCTGGTATATTTCACTGCATCTCATCAGGTGTATACTGTAGAATTATATATCATATGTAGTGAATAAATGAATAATATTTAAGATGAAACAATTAAAATACATAGTCACTGTCAATGATTCGTTGGATTTAGACTTGTTAATAATTGGTTGGATTTTGCAGATACATTTTCCATGAGTTGAAACAGCCAGTCTCACACCACCCTCCTCAGTCATCTCTTATGATATGCATGGTAGGTTACAGTGATACTGTTTTTTTTTATGGGCTCCCCTCATAGACCCAGATAAGACATAGACAACGTGTACTGTAACATCAGTCAAAGTACTTGTAACATTCATAAACATATTACTAAGGTTGTTCATCATCATCATTATTATCATCTTTCACTTTTGTCATCAAGTATTGTGGGGAGAAATAATTGGCACTCCAACGCCTGATGGGTTTCACTGTATAGTGTCATTTCATGTGATTGTAAACTGTCTTTGATGTCATCAATCCATTTTCTTCTCTGGCGTCCTCTGGCTTTCGTAGCAGATCTTCTGTGAGGTAGGGCCAGTGCTGGTAGTTGATGGTGTTGCATTCTAATAAGATGGCCAAATCATTTGATTTTCTTCTTTTAATATACATGGCACAAAGTGTTGATTCCACTATTTGTCTGATAACAACATTTCTTACTAGGTCTCAGATTGTTAAGTTTGCAGCTCTCCTCAGGCATCTCATCTTACAGGTGTTGATTTTGCGTAAGTGTGATTTGGATAACGTCCAAGTTTGATTTTGGTAGCACAGGGTTGGTGTGAATTTGCTATTTATTATCTGTCGTTTTGTGGACATGGGTATGTTTGGAAGGTTCTGTATGGGTGATAGTTGATATATAAGAGCACATTTTTTTTGAACATCCGATTTCAATTTCTCTGCCTATTCTGCCATCTTCTGTGATCATACTTCCAAGATATTGTAATTCGTTAACTTGTTTCAGACATGTGCTATTTCTCCATATATTCGTGCATCAGAAGATCTGCTATTTTTCATTACTTCAGTTTTGGCTGCATTTATATTTATATTATATTTGGCTGTAAATATTTATATATATATAGGGCTGTTACCTCTTTCAATCGTTGCTCTTTTTCATAGACGATGCTCTGCACTAGCATGGCCACTGAATAAACCCAGCTGAAGGTTAGACACAGGGGCATCACATGCTCAATCATGAACATAAATCTGTCAGAGGTGGTGATAAAAATGTACCAATCAAATATAAAGATAGAGATGGTGATAAAGATGTTACAGTCAAATATAAATATATCAGAGGTTATGATAAAGATGCTACAATGAAACACAAATCTGTCACAGAGGTGATAAAGATATTACAGTCAAACATAAATCTGTCAGAGGCTGTGATAAATATGTTACAGTTAAACATAAATCCCCCGGGAAGGTTAACCCGGTCAACAAATGCCCACAGAAGTCGGATGTGTCAGCCTAACGGCGCAAGAACGCAGCTCTGCTGTAAACAGGCACAACGCAATCACATCTGGAAAAAAAACTCCGGATGAACGAAGAAGAAGAAGAAACATAAATCTGTCAGAGGTTGTGATAAAGATATTACAATGATAAACATAAAACATGTCATAGGTGAAATAAAGATGTTACACTCGCAAATATAAATCTGGCAATAATTTACATAAAAATGATGTGATCATTAACACAAAAGTGTCTTTTTGTAATAAATATGTTGTGATTATACAGTTAACACATTAACTACCGAATTCTAGCAGAGGTGTATGACCAAGGAACATGATCTCTTTCTTATAGTTGCCTCAACACAAAGATGAATGTAACTATAAATTGTGAACAAGAATAAGGAAATATTTAACAAACAAACAAGAATAAAGGAATATAATGCAAAGAATAATAATGGAAATAAAATAGTTTGACAGAATCACCAACGTAGAGCTCATGGAGAGAACTAACTACATTTCAATAACCAAGTGGTGAGGAAAAGACGCTGGCACTGGATAGGACACACACACTGAGAAAACCTGAGGAAAATTAGCCATTAGTCATTAGTCGTGGTTCCAACGGCTCGTCCCCATTATGCTCCATTCCTGTGCCAGTGAATATTACACTAGATGCTCCTCACTGCCCCATGTGAAAAGTGGAACAGACAGGAGTCTCGACAAACCAACAGCCCACACAGGTACACTGTGCATAATGCCGCCGCCAGAATGCCAACACAAAAGTCCTCCATGAAAAATACAGTTCATCGTCGATGGCAGCGGCAGTCACTATAAAGCCAGTAGTCACACATTACTGCATAAGGCAATCCAATCAGTTTTGCAAACAAGCCAGCCGCCATTATTCCAAACATGCAGTTCACACTACAAACAACCGTGGACAGATGTAAAAGCATTTCACACAAAATTCACAGCTCACTTGTCACGCCACACACTCAACTCAGTAGCAGGATGATGGGACCATGCACTTCGAGTTCAACATGAGGAAAATGCGAATGCAAATAGTAGCACAAGCATAAACACCTGAGGAAAATATAACTAGACACTCTTTTGTTGGGTATCCACATGGCAAATGAAATAGCGGGAGACCAAACAACACATGGAGAAGAGAATTACAGACAGAGATGATATAATACTGGGAGGAGCTGCAGAAGAAAGCAAAAGATAGGATGACCTGGTAAGGTTTAGTTGGTAGTCCATGCCCCAATGGGAAATAAAGTGCAGAAGAAAAAGTGAGAACAGCAAACAGTTGAGAAAACAAAATAAGAAAATATGTGGGCGGAAATACAAAAATAGGAAATATAAATACATGTTAGGTAATATTTCACAAATCAAATAGTAAATGAAAATAAAATACACAAATTAATCAATCAATCTCTCTCTGTCTCTCTCTTCCTCCCTTCCTCTGTTTCTCTCTCTCTCTCTCTCTCTCTCTCTCTCTCTCTCTCTCTCTCTCTCTCTCTCTCTCTCTCTCTCTCTCTCTCTCTCTCTCTCTCTCTCTCTCTCTCTCATGTACAAACACACACACACAAGCACAATAAGGTAAAGTTTAAAATATAAACGTACTGGTCCCAGACGTAGCAAGGATAAGGGAATTGCTGAATGTACGACCCTGGCTCTACCACATCTCTCCCCACCTGGAGGTCAATAATAGCTCTCTCTATCATGTCCTGGTCAAAGAGATGTTTAATAAACAGTTTGTTAAAACTTTCGAATGTAGTCACAGATTTACCAGTTCTCTCAAATACTGTTGATTTCATTTGACTACATGTTCAGTGTGTAGTATACAAATGACAGTCGGACATCATTACCATTAGCTAAGTAACTACTGTATATTTATTATATTGTGTCTGTTTATGGTTTATGTGCTGATGAAGGCTCTAGCCATAACATCCATTCTGTCACTTGTGACTCTTCTAGCAAAGCTTATTAATTCTACTTCTCGTTTTCAGTGACTTGCTGATTGTTCTCTCACTAACTTGCATCATAACCAGCCACACTAGGATGAGCAAATCTGAACTCACATTGACCGGTCATGTTGTTCACTTGGCAAATGAGTGGCTTTCAATGAAAACATTCCATGGCTAGTTTGAATTGGGCAAATGAGCAGAAGGTGGGCTGAAAAATGATACCAAGACACCCTGAAAGCCTCACAGAAGAACTGGTGTTGACCCTGAAAGCCTCACAGAAGAACTGGTGTTGACCCTGAAAGCCTCACAGAAGAACTGGTGTTGACCCTGAAAACTGGGACAGTATTTCTGGTGATCTCTCTGCCTGGTACAGTCAAAATTCATCAGGCACTGTGACTTTAGAACCATGTTGTATTCAGAAAGATACGATGAGGTGTGTCATACACAAATTTAAACTCAAGATACTTCTGTCTGATAGTCAACATTTTTCTCATCGTCATAATATGCCATGCCGATAAGCGTGGGCTGTCATGTTTCGCCATCTCACATGATCACCAGAGTCATGGATCAGCTCAGTGTTCTTATCTTGACCATACCACATGGCAAAGCCATCCAGATATTTACTTTTCTGCCTTCCCCTTGTTCTCTTCCTCTTAATCTTGCCAGCTGACACCAAGTTCTCCAATTTATTTATTCTCATAACATGTCCACAAAAATTGTGAATGTCCATGTCTAATTTCTCTAATCAGTTTACCCACATTCTAAGAGACATTTCTGGGCTTAGACTGATCTAATCAGCCACCTTCTAAGAGACATTTCTGGGCTTAGACTGATCTAATCAGCCACCTTCTAAGAGACCTTTCTGGGCTTAGACTGATCTAATCAGCCACATTCTAACCCACTCTAAATCTTGGGGTCTTAATGGCAAAATAATCAAGTCACCTGGAAAAAAAAACTGTCATTTACTGCCAATATAGTACCTTGCGGTGTATGGCAGAGGGGTCTTTGAGCCTGAGGAATAAAGGCCGCCTGGCTAGTGCAGTCGCCGCGAACTGTGCAGGTTAGGATTTTCTTTTTGCCCCCGACAGAAAAATATCCGACACCTTACCGAGGGATCGAACCCGGGCCTCCCGAATGGGAGTCCGGCGTTCTAGCCTCTCGGTGTTTGTTTCAGAGACTGGGTGTCATCACTAGAGCTATAAAGTTTGTGCTCTCTGTGATGCATTTGGCTAGATGCTCTGTGGAAATAAGACTAAGCCATATGATCATCTTGCCTTTAAACCAACTTTAAACTGACTCTAGAACTACTGCTACTAATGGCACCTGGCCGTTTGGACAGATGATAGTTTGTTACATTGTGCTTCAAAAACAGCACAAAGCCTGAGCTGAATTGTAGAGACCATGTGCTGCCCTTGCAGCATGATCCCTTTCTAGGCCTGCCTAGTTTAGTCCAGAGGAAAGGTCACACTAAAATGTCTGGAACAAGACAAGCTGCTGAAGCTGCTCTAGAACAGACGTTGTTGTTGGATGTTGGATGAAAAATGACTTGCGCGATGAATTGGATTAAAGTGAGGAAGAGTTGTGCAATTCGTTGACCACACTCTCTTGCCTGTGTCCTTCTGAGTCCAGTGGCAAGACAAGTCAAGATGACTGGAGACAGATACAGGTGCAGTGGATGACCAGGGTGCTCTACGTGCCTTGCCGTGCTCATTATGTTCCACAACACTTTGCATGTAAACGCCGTCTTGCCCGTTGAATCAGGAATGATTTCTTCTGCGCATATAACAATACGGTCCTCCTCGACGATGACTGACAAACAGCAACAAACAGACAAATAAAATAATTAACAAGCATTCATGACTTTTTCTATATTCTTTCTCATTCCATTATAGAATGGTATCTCATTTTGCAGTCTCATTTAGCTTTTCCTTTTCTACCCTGAAGAAAAATTCTTTAATACATTGGGCCAAGAAGAAGAAATATACTGACATCATACAAGATCTGAACATTGAGAAAAATCTGGCTCCTAAACTGCATCATGTTTTGGAAGCTGAAATACTTTGGCTATATTAAGCATCACAGTGGTGTCAAATGAGCAGTCATCACCATCATCATCTTCTTCCATTTTGCCATCAAGCAACATGGAGAGGAATAATTGGTGCTCCAGTGACTGATGGATGGCACTGGATAGTGTCATTCTGTGATTTTGTACAATGTTTTTGATGTCGTCAATCCAGTTTCTTCTCGGGCATCCTCTTGCTCTCATAGCAGATGTTCATTGATGTAGGGCCAGTGCTGGTAGTTGATGGTGTTGCATTCTAATAGGATGGCCAAACCATTTGATCTTTTGTCTTTCAATGTATGTAGCACAAGTTGTTGATCTCACTGTCTAATTGATAACATAATTTCTTATTCAGTTTTGGATAGTGAAGTTGGCAGCTCTCTTCAAGCTTCTCATCTCACAGGATTTGATTTTGTGTAAATCTGATTTGGATAATGTCCAGGTCTGACATTGGTAACATAGAACATTGATGGCTATATATGTATAACAATACAATAAAAGGGAAAATGCTTGACCAAGTCAGTGAATTCAAATATCAGGGGACAATAATAACTGAAATGGGAGATAAATGACAAGATGAGCAAAATACAGTTAGCTGCACGTCTTTTACAGGAGAGAACAATATAACTAGCCATGAGCATTTACTAGACAATTTTTAGCTGAGTAGTTTGCCTTTGCTTTATGAGCAAAAAAGAGCAAATTAGGCCAAGCAAAAGCTGATGTCAGAAGATAAAAAGTATCTTATGTAATTAATCACTTTCATTGGATGTCAGAAAAAGAGTACTGAAATGTTAGACAAACAGTTTTCAGATGTACGGTAGTGAATCTTGGAATGTGAACATACAAATTAGAAGACCGTGGAGGAAAAAGACACATGGCTTCTGAGACGACTGGATGGCAAGGGTAACTAATAATGACTGTCTGGATGAGACTAATGAAAGCTGAACATTATACACATTATACATTTGCTTATTCTTGTCCTACTTGTGTCTGTTGTTGTCCTACATCTGTAGATTGTTGTCCTACATCTGTAGATTGTTGTCCTACATCTGTAGATTGTTGTCCTACATCTGTAGATTGTTGTCCTACATCTGTAGATTGTTGTCCTACATCTGTAGATTGTTGTTCTAAATCTGTAGATTGTTGTCCTACATCTGTAGATTGTTGTCCTACATCTGTAGATTGTTGTTCTAAATCTGTAGATTGTTGTCCTACATCTGTAGATTGTTGTTCTAAATCTGTAGATTGTTGTCCTACATCTGTAGATTGTTGTCCTACATCTGTAGATTGTTGTTCTAAATCTGTAGATTGTTGTCCTACATCTGTAGATTGTTGTCCTACATCTGTAGATTGTTGTCCTACATCTGTAGATTGTTGTTCTAAATCTGTAGATTGTTGTCCTACAGCTGCTGATTGTTGTCCCTACATCTATTGATTGTTGTCATACATGTGTTGATTGTTGTCCCTACATGTGTTGATTGTTGTCCTACATCTGCAAATTGTTGTCCTACATCTGTTGATTGTTGTCCTACATCTGTAGATTGTTGTCCTACATCTGTAGATTGTTGTCCTACATCTGTAGATTGTTGTCCTACATCTGTTGATTGCTGTCCTACACATGTTGATTGTTGTCCCTACATGTGGTGATTGCTGTCCCAAAATCTGTTGATTGTTGTCCTACATGTGTTGATTGTTGCCCCTACATGTGTTGTCCTACATATGTTGATTGAAGAGAATTAAGCATGGTGTCAAAGAATAATATTGAACCAACACAGAACTGGTGTCGCTGACCACTACACATTGAGGGAGATCCTGATGTGGGGATCCATACAGTTATGGACAGAATAGTTCAATGTGCAGTGAGAATAATCTAACAACTAAATAACTAGCTAACTCTTTACATTAAATTCATTGCCTACCTGAACCCAGACAAAGCCAAACTGGTAGTATGGATAAAAATTCTGGCCAGGTCCAGGAACCCAGGTGGGTTTGCGGACTTGTTTGGTTGAAGGAAGGTAGGTGGCATTCTGACGAATCTTGTAATGAAGATGTGGAGGGATTGTGCCATCATCAGGAAGATTTTGAAAAACAACACCTGTAGAGAAACGTTTAAACATTAAAAGGTTTAAAAACAACAATAAACAAGAGTTGTTCACTCTTGTATAATAAGAACAATAAACAGGAGTTGTTCATTCGTATATAACAAGAACAATAAACAGGAGTTGTTCATTTGTATATAACAAGAACAATAAACAGGAGTTGTTTCACTCTTATATAACAAGAACAATAAACAGGAGTTGTTCATTCGTATATAACAAGAACAATAAACAGGAGTTGTTAATTCGTATATAACAAGAACAATAAACAGGAGTTATTTCACTCGTATATAACAAGAACAATAAACAGGAGTTGTTTCATTCTTATATAACAAGAACAATAAACAGGAGTTGTTTCACTCTTCTATAACAAGAACAATAAACAGGAGTTGTTTCACTCTTCTAAAACAAGAACAATAAACAGGAGTTGTTCATTCGTATATAACAAGAACAATAAACAAGAGTTGTTTCACTCTTATATAACAAGAACAATAAACAGGAGTTGTTTCACTCTTATATAACAAGAACAATAAACAGGAGCTGTTCCACTTTTATATAACAAGAACAATAAACAGGAGTTATTTCACTCTTATATTACAAGAATAATAAATAGGAGTTGTTTCACTCTTATACAACAAGAACAATAATCAGGAGTTGTTTCACTCTTCTATAACAAGAACAATAAACGGGAGTTGTTTCACTCTTCTATAACAAGAACAATAAACAGGAGTTGTTCATTCGTATATAACAAGAACAATAAACAAGAGTTGTTTCACTCTTATATAACAAGAACAATAAACGGGAGTTGTTTCACTCTTCTATAACAAGAACAATAAACAGGAGTTGTTCATTCGTATATAACAAGAACAATAAACAAGAGTTGTTTCACTCTTATATACCAAGAACAATAAACAGGAGTTGTTTCACTCTTAATTAACAAGAACAATAATCAGGAGTTGTTTCACTCTTCTATAACAAGAACAATAAACAGGAGTTGTTTCACTCTTATATAACATTAACAATAAACGGGAGTTGTTTCACTCTTCTATAACAAGAACAATAAACAGGAGTTGTTTCACTCTTATATAACAAGAACAATAAACAGTTGTTCACTTGTATATAACAAGAACAATAAACAGAAGTTGTTCACACTTTTATAACAAGAACAATAAACAGTTGTTCACTCTTCTATAACAAGAACAATAAACAGGAGTTGTTTCACTCTTATATAACAAGAACAATAAACGGGAGTTGTTTCACTCTTCTATAACAAGAACAATAAACAGGAGTTGTTCCACTCTTATATAACAAGAACAATACACAGGAGTTGTTTCACTCTTATATAACAAGAACAGTAAACAGGAGTTGTTTCACTCTTATATAACAAGAACAATAAACAGTTGTTCACACTTATATAACAAGAACAATAAACAGAAGTTGTTCACACTTATATAACAAGAACAATAAACAGTTGTTCACACTTATATAACAAGAACAATAAACAGGAGTTGTTCACACTTAAATAACAAGAACAATAAACAAGAGTTGTTTCACTCTTATATAACAAGAACAATAATCAGGAGTTGTTTCACTCTTCTATAACAAGAACAATAAATGGGAGTTGTTTCACTCTTCTATAACAAGAACAATAAACAGGAGTTGTTCATTCGTATATAACAAGAACAATAAATGGGAGTTGTTTCACTCTTCTATAACAAGAACAATAAACAGGAGTTGTTCATTCGTATATAACAAGAACAATAAACAAGAGTTGTTTCACTCTTATATAACAAGAACAATAAACAGGAGTTGTTTCACTCTTATATAACAAGAACAATAATCAGGAGTTGTTTCCCTCTTCTATAACAAGAACAATAAACGGGAGTTGTTTCACTCTTCTATAACAAGAACAATAAACAGGAGTTGTTCATTCATATATAACAAGAACAATAAAAAAGAGTTGTTTCACTCTTATATACCAAGAACAATAAACGGGAGTTGTTTCACTCTTATATAACAAGAACAATAAACGGGAGTTGTTTCACTCTTCTATAACAAGAACAATAAACAGGAGTTGTTCCACTCTTATATAACAAGAACAATAAACAGGAGTTGTTTCACTCTTATATAACAAGAACAGTAAACAGGAGTTGTTTCACTCTTATATAACAAGAACAATAAACAGTTGTTCACTTGTATATAACAAGAACAATAAACAGAAGTTGTTCACACTCATATAACAAGAACAATAAACAGTTGTTCACACTTATATAACAAGAACAATAAACAGGAGTTGTTCACACTTATATAACAAGAACAATAAACAGGAGTTGTTTCACTCTTATATAACAAGAACAATAAACAGGAGTTGTTCACACTTATATAACAAGAACAATAAACAGTTGTTCACTCTTATATAACAAGAACAATAAACAGGAGTTGTTTCACTCTTATATAACAAGAACAATAATCGGGAGTTGTTTCACTCTTCTATAACAAGAACAATAAACGGGAGTTGTTTCACTCTTATATAACAAGAACAATAAACAGGAGTTATTTCACTCTTATATAACAAGAACAATAACAGGAGTTGTTTCACTCTTATATAACAAGAACAATAAACAGGAGTTGTTCAAACTTATATAACAAGAACAATAAACAGGAATTGTTTCACTCTTATATAACAAGAACAATAATCGGGAGTTGTTTCACTCTTCTATAACAAGAACAATAAACGGGAGTTGTTTCACTCTTATATAACAAGAACAATAAACAGGAGTTATTTCACTCTTATATAACAAGAACAATAACAGGAGTTGTTTCACTCATATATAACAAGAACAATAAACAGTTGTTGTTTCACTCTTACATAACAAGAACAATAAACAGGGGTTGTTTCACTCTTACATAACAAGAACAATAAACAGGGGTTGTTTCACTCTTATATAACATTAACAATAAACGGGAGTTGTTTCACTCTTCTATAACAAGAACAATAAACAGGAGTTGTTTCACTCTTATATAACAAGAACAATAAACAGTTGTTCACTTGTATATAACAAGAACAATAAACAGAAGTTGTTCACACTTTTATAACAAGAACAATAAACAGTTGTTCACTCTTCTATAACAAGAACAATAAACAGGAGTTGTTTCACTCTTATATAACAAGAACAATAAACGGGAGTTGTTTCACTCTTCTATAACAAGAACAATAAACAGGAGTTGTTCCACTCTTATATAACAAGAACAATACACAGGAGTTGTTTCACTCTTATATAACAAGAACAGTAAACAGGAGTTGTTTCACTCTTATATAACAAGAACAATAAACAGTTGTTCACACTTATATAACAAGAACAATAAACAGAAGTTGTTCACACTTATATAACAAGAACAATAAACAGTTGTTCACACTTATATAACAAGAACAATAAACAGGAGTTGTTCACACTTATATAACAAGAACAATAAACAAGAGTTGTTTCACTCTTATATAACAAGAACAATAAACAAGAGTTGTTTCACTCTTATATAACAAGAACAATAAACAGTTGTTCACTCTTATATAACAAGAACAATAAACAGGAGTTGTTTCACTCTTATATAACAAGAACAATAAACGGGAGTTGTTTCACTCTTATATAACAAGAACAATAAACGGGAGTTGTTTCACTCTTATATAACAAGAACAATAAACAGTTGTTCACACTTATATAACAAGAACAATAAATGGGAGTTGTTTCACTCTTCTATAACAAGAACAATAAACAGGAGTTGTTTCACTCTTATATAACAAGAACAGTAAACAGGAGTTGTTTCACTCTTATATAACAAGAACAATAAACAAGATTTGTTTCACTCTTATATAACAAGAACAATAAACAGGAGTTATTTCACTCTTAAATTATTTTATTTTTTTGGCCTTACAGGACGTTGCAGTCAACATCAGCATTTTTCAGCCACCGTTGATGTACTAGGTAAGATTATGCACAGTAGTTTGCCATTGCTTTCTGAGCGACCGGCTCACATACCCCGTAAGTTACTGACACGGAGAGAACCACCACCAATTCTCACGCACATCACGTTACTCACAAGAGTATACGGGATTACGGAGAAAGCCGCTAACCCTTAGGTCAGGGAGAACAGCATTTTTTCATAACCGGCACCAGCATTCAACCGGCACTCTTACATAACAAGAACAATAACTAGGGGTTAGTTAGTTTGTTAGTTAGTTAGTTAGTTAGTTAGTTAGTTAGTTAGTCGCAGTTCCAACTTCACAGCAACGGGTCGTCCCCATTATGCTCCGTTCCTGTGCCAGTGAATATCACACAAAACGCTCCCCACTGCCCAATGTGAAAAGTGGAAAAGACAGGAGTCTCGACAAACAACAGCCCGCACAGATACACTGTGCATAATGCCGCCGCCAGAATGTCAACACATCAGTCCCCCACGAAACACCCAATTCATCTCTGATGGAATCGGCAGTCATTTTCCTATCTGGATGTTTCCTAGATGTTCACCTACACAGTCCACGAACATACAGTTCATCACCGACGGCAGTTGCAGTCAACCAGAAGCCCAGCAGCCACGCATTTCTGCATAAGGCAAAAACTGGTCAACTCTGGGACATAGCCACCTGCCATCGCTCCGAACATGCAGTCACGTTCCAAAAATAAAAACTTGGGCAGATTCAAAAGCACTTTACACGAAACTCACAGCTCACAGTGTCGCGCCACGCACTCACTCAGTAGCAGGGCGACGGAATCATAAAACCTCCTTAGTCGCCTCTTACGACATGCGTGGTAGGCTACAGTGTTGCTATTATTTGCTTCCCTTATGGGCCCGGCAACACACAGGAGAACTAGGGGTTGTTCACTCTTATATAACATGAACAATAAACAGGAGTTGTTCGCTCTTATAACATGAACAATAATATGTAATTTACATCCCCATGTCAAGGATGATAAGTCAACATTTTAGTCCAACTGACCAGTGTACGGGATGAACCCACTACCTTAGCATCAACACACTGGATGCTTAGGAACAAGTGCTCTTATCCGTTCAGCCATGCTAACCTCCTAAGCCAGCTAGTTCAACAACAATGTTCTGAACATGCAGTTCACAATAGAAACAACCACGGACAGATGTAAACGCATTCTACATTAAATCCACAATTCACAATGCCGCTCCATGCACTTAACTCAATAGCTGGATGACAGAACCATGTACTACCAGTCCAACATGAGGAAAAAGTGTAAGCAAACCATAGCCAGAATCAAAACCACTATAGAGACCTTAACAGCTCGACAGCCTATCCGCCATACTGGACTGGAAGTAATTGAGTTAAAACAGGCAAAACCTACCTGCAATGATACTGGCATTATCATAGTAGGCTTGTGTTAGGAAGTAATTCAGCATATCTTCTTCCGTGGCAAATCCTCGAAATATGTTCAAGTTGATTCCTGAAATAAGAACAATGTCAAGTTATGCCAGAGTGAGGCTTGTAGCAGACAAAAACATGGATCTCAAGATAACATCATCATTATCACGTTCCATGCTGACAGTTATGGGCAGTCATGGGGTATCGTCACATTGTCAGACACGATAACCCATATCTTGGATAGGTCTGTGTTCTTTCCCTGATTATGTCCTGTGGCCAAGATATACAGATATTTTGTCTTTTTGTCTTCTCTTTCCCATCAATTTTGCCAGTTGTCACTATGTTTTCAAGTTCAGTTTTCCTCATAATGTGTCCAAACTTGACTATGTGTAATTTCTCTAATATATTTACAGTTTTCATTTGTTTCTTGAAGGACCTCCTCATACGTTTTTCTGTCAGACCCAAGGTATTCTTTGAATTTTCCTCAGAAACCACATTTCCACTGCCATTAGATGTTTTTCAGCCTGTCTGCTCAATGTCCATGAATTACATGCAATACAATAGTTTAGGTTCTTTACAGACCGTTAACACTTTTTCTCACTGACATTCCACCCATCATGTGCCACGCCGGTAAGCGTGGGCAGTCATGATTCGCCATTTTACTTGATCACCAGAGGCGTGGATCAGCTCAGTGTTCTTGTCTCGACATGCAACATCAAGGTATTTACTTCTCTTTCTTCCCCTTGTTCTCTTCCCCTTGATCTTGCCAGTTGTCACCAAGTTCTCCAATTTATTTCTTCTCATAACATGTCTAAAACATTTTGACTGTCTGTGTCTAATGTCTATAATCACTTTACGATTTTCATTTGTTTCTTGTAGTATTTGGTCATTGGTTTTTCTATCTGTCTATGGTATTCTTTGCATTCTCCTCAGAAACCACATTTCTACAGCCATCAGATGTTTTTCAGCTTAACTGCACATTGTCCACGCTTCACATCCATACAAAAGTACAGGCTCTATGTAGCACCTCAACACTCTTTTTCTCATTTCAATTGACATCTTTTTATTGGTCAGTATGTTTTCATCTTGCTAAAGGCTACTTTCGCTGACATAAACAGTTTTTTTATTTGTATGTTTTCCATCTTGCTACATTTACCATGGCCATTCTTGTTCTAATCTCTACTAGGCACCTTTCATGAGATGTTATGACTGTTCCAAGATAGTTGTAATAACTCACCTATTCACGAATGTTTCCATTTACCTGGATGTTACATAAAAACAACTAAAGTGTTAGGAAGAGTTTACTGATTTTTGGCTCAAGCAGACATATGTGGCTTTTGGGGGGAACAAACAAATGAATAAACAAACTTTATTTTCAAAGGGTTTAGAATTAAGCACCTGGCCCGTCTGACATTCTGCCCTTCTTATCTCTCTGCTCTCATACATTGTTTAATTCATGCATTACTCATTTAGCTAATCTTAGACAACAACAGAACAATACATATTAAAACACATGGATAATGTGCAATAATCAATAATACATGACTCACTAAAATTAATTTTGACATGGTGATTATAACTAGCTTGAGTTTGGAGAGAACAATAATTGAGGGGTATATGCCTGGGAAGAGAGGAAGAGGAAGGCCAAAGAGAAGATGGGTGCAGGATGTGGATAATCTCCAGATGGGTGTATCGGATGTGGGACATCTTGCTTATGATCGAGAGGTTTTCCAAAATGTTGTTATGGGAGCGAGGTTCTGCAAAGGACATGCTACTGAATGAATGAATGAAGGTAAATGTAATGTACACAGTTAGGGAATATTTATTATACTAGTTGTCCTTTGAGGTAATTATTATTATTTCTGGTTTTTTTTTCTTTTTTAATTTTTAAGGGGGCATGTAGTCTGTATTGAGGAAGTGTTCAAAAAGGCTGGCGGGCATTTGTGGCTGGTTTATGCAGGTACTTATGGATTGATACTATCACTTGTGGATCAATAAAGATATCTGTGGCTCATTCAGGTAATTTATGGCTCATGCAAGTACTTGCCAGCTCACCCTCCCTCCCTATAACGTTACATACAACTTTAAGAAAAAGACAAACAATGTTCTTTGGTCACCTAATGAGAAGAGAGGCAAGGAAAACATTGTGACAACTGGAATAATCAATGGTAAAAGGGACAGAGGCAGACAGGGAAATTATTCTGGACGACCTAAGATGGTGGCATGGGGGAACATCATCAACACAATTGATCCAGAAACCCAAAGACTAAGATCTGTGAAGACACATGAATGTTTAATCATTTGACAGGCCAAGTGATAATGATGATCATCATCTCCACAATGAAGGTTGGCTGCAATGGATTCTCATGACATCCTGTATCTTGCTCGAGTGGTACAATCTGACAGTCTTCTGATAATATCTTCTCTTTCATTACACTAGCAACTTTTTAATCACATATGTTCTATTTATCCCTCTATAATTGTTTGTATAAAAGTGTCATGACTTTTAATGTTGTCTAAAACTGAATATTTGTCTCTATTTCTACCATCAGCTCTATTTTCATTTTCTGTTTCTTTTTTTTAGGAATTGCATTTCAAAAGGACAGCATTCCAAGCACTTTTCTTACAAAGGGGCAGCATCTATGACTAGCATTTTACAGGGCCAGTAATTTATTACCTTAAAGGTTACAAACACACTAACACATTTGCATCATAACTCACCTTTCATCATGCGTAACCAGCCACTGGCAGCAGTATCAATAAGGTTAAGCTCGTGGGTATAATAATCGCTGGAGTGAATCTCTGCATCAAGGAATGAGGTCAGGTTGTTGAGCTGAAATATCCAAGATAGGATGCTGCTGTGGTCCCTGATATCTTGTTGCATCTGTGAGAGACAACATGTTGAACATAGAGGTGATAAACTACATGGAAGATACAGCTTCAGGTGTAGGCCTGCTAAGTTATATATACTAGGTATCAGAGAGCTATTGGCCCTGGCCGTTGGAAAAATATTCTTAAACAAGTGAACCAGTACAATTATCTCAGAACAGTTATAACATCTCATGGGAGGTGACACCTTTGCGACAGAGGACTAATCCCTACTTTAATTTTCGCTCACATGGGTGTCTCCCCATCCCCTCAGTGGGTATTCTCCCACCTACTGGGTGGCTAAGCCAATCCCTGAGCTTCTGGCGTTATTGACCTTTGGTCCATTAACCCATGTGAACCACAAATCTGGTTCATTCCATCCACCCACCGATAGTCAGTCATAAAATGTGTCGGTCGCTCAAGACATATTTAGCCAAACGAGGATACAGATAAGTAACCTTAATATTTTCATGTAGTGTTTTTCATGTAGTTGTGTGTCAGTTTGTGTTTGTTTGTTCTGTGCCGACAAAGGCTTTAGCCGCGACATCCATTTTGTTTCTTGTAATCGTGTTCTGCCAGTCTCCATGGCGAAGGGGTTATGGATGCAGTTCGTAATCCCTCTTACTTGTATTCAAAACACTGCTGACAATTTGGCAGCAGACCACCCCTTATCAGTTGCTTCATGCATTCTCATGCCCAACGAGTCTTCAGTGTCCGATGTCCATCGTTGTGCTGGTCGACCAAAAGAGCATAAGCCCTCAACCAACTCACTCCAAGCCTTCTCTAGACTGTTTATGATTGGCTGGGCTTTGAAGCTAAAGTTTTCTATGGGATGAGGTAACCAGATTTATGTCAACTCTCATTGGTCGCCTCTTGCTTTAATCCTGGCATGCTCAGTTTATTTTTAGAAATGTACAGCTAAAGTTAGTCTTTGTGATGAAGTAGCCAGTCTTACGCCAACCTCTATTGTCACCTCTTACATCATGAATAGTAGGTTAGTGTTCTTATTCTTTACTTCTCTTATGAGCTCCAGTAAAACACAGACAATTATTGTTAGCCTTGCAAAATGGCCCATGACTCACTTCTGCATGTTACCAACCTAAGATGCATGTTACCAAAAATGTTACTTTAACTTGCTTCCTGCTGTTGTGAGCTGGTTCCTGGTACTGTTTAACCTCTACATTGGTATGGTCAGTCTACATTTGTCTTCTTTTGAATTATTGTTGATTAAGAACCCAAGATATTTAAAGCCTGCCTCATCTCATCATCTCATCTTGTTTCTTGCGGTGTCGAGGTGAAATATAAACAGTGGGAGAGTGCCCGTTTATGGACCTCATGTATCGAGATTCCCATGGACTCTGCTATTCCCTCTGTCCATCGTTTAAGTGGCCGGCTTCTTCTTCCGAGTCCATTTGGTCTGTACATCATTGCTTGTTGTGGTATACTGTTAGTTGGTAATCTAGTTACATGGCCAAACCACTTGACTTGCTGCCTTCTAATAAAATTTAGCGCTACTGTATCCCCCACTTTAGTCCTGATTTCTTCATTTCTTATTTTCTCTCTTCTTGATACATTTAATATTCTTCTCAGGAATCTCATTTCTGTTGTTGTGATATATTATTGTGATTAAAGCCTGCAATATTTTCAATATCTTCATTGCTGATTTAACTATTGGTTGGCAAGTAGTTTTGTCTCTGGACATTATTTTCTTTTCAAGTTCAGAAAAAAATTGCCATTTTCATCATGTCTCTTGAGAGACAGGATCTGTATTTCTTAACAAACGAGGGGGCTTCAAGTAAAAATCTTAAATGTGTGATAGAAATTATAATAAACATGCCATTGTCTTTTAACCTGTCAATTTTGCTGTTACGGATATCAAGAGTGTTAATCATGAGACACCACAGTGCCAATACACATCATGACATCGTAAGGACAGATTAAAGATGGCTGCCCCACTTTTGACATGTACCAAAGAGGAGCAGAGTTCTGTTATTCGGTTTTTTTTATCAGCGAAGGGTCAAACCTATAGAAATTCATTGGCAAATGAAGCTCCAGTATGGTGATGCATGCCTGCCAGTCCACAAAGTGTATGAGTGGAAAGTGGACACTTGAACAGATTTATAAGTAGAGAAATTTGCATAATAAATTATCAGAAATAAGTTTCTACACTTATCTCAAATGTCTGCAGTTAACCCTATACAGGGTGGAGCATCCATTTCCGTCCGATCCCTTAAACGGGCAGATCGCCTGAACGTGCCCGATACTATTATGCATTGTAAAAAATTGATCTCTCGGCTTTCCGATACTTCCGATGGCTACTTTCGCTTTCGCCGATAGCTTGACAACGTGGCCGCCATTTGCAAGCGCCTACTATGAATTTGAACAGACTTTTACTGACTTTTTTTTATAATTATCGGGGTTTTTATGCTTAGTTTTTCAAAATGGATTTCTGCGATTCTTCAAGTGATAGCCGAGATTTCGCTAGGTTCAATTTAAGTGACATTAAAGGGCATGAAGTTGACTACTAATCGGAGCTAGATATCAGTGAAAAGCGTTACTTTGCATTAGCAGTCGTGAGTCAGACTTTAAAAGAAAATGATTATGATTCTGAAAATGTGTTTGAGTAAATTGCCATATAGATGACTGAAAATCACAAACAATAACTGTACTTCGTAAATATTTGTGTTCACATATGGATAACCGGCAACAATCACGTGAGTAACATATTCTGCATGCTTTTCCCTTCATTATGTTGTTTATTTAACTAAAATTGGTTGACTATCACCTTATTTGTGATGTTTTTATTAACGCAACCCGAAATTTTACCGAACCTGAAAATATCTTGCCCGTTCAGGGCTAAAAAACAGACAAGCGTCTGCCCTGTAAAGGGTTAAATAACTTGAGAAATTTGTTAAACATTTTCTGCAGAAGAGTCCCATCACTCACCTTCCTCATCATGTCAAGGTTATGTTCTGTCCTGTCCTTCTCTAGGTAGACATGCATACGCTTGGATATGTTCAGCCATTCCGTGGCATAACTGCTAATTAGGTCGATAAACGCAACTGTAGTGTTGGCCTGGATAAAGATACAAGATTTGGTTGTTTGTTATTCATCATCATCTTCTTCTTCATCATGTGCCCATACTGGTAAGCGTGGGCGGTCATGTTTCACCATTATACATGATCACCAGAGTCGTGGATCAGCTATGTGTTCTTGTCTCAGCCATGCCATGTGGTCAAGTCATCCAGGTATATACTTCTCTACCTTTCCTTGTTCTTTTCCCCTCAATCTTGCAGTCGCCACCAAGTTCTTTACCTTATTTCTTCTCATAACGTGCTCATGAAAAATGTACTGTCTTTGTCTAATTTCTCTAATCAGTTTGTGGCTTTCATTTGCCTCTTGTAGGACTCTTGTCTCTGTCTTATATTTAGATATACAAAAATAGGAGAGACAATGAAACCACTGGAGGAGAAGCATTCTTTGCCCACATTGTCACAGAACATTTCAAGCCAAAATAGGCCTTACCAGCCATCTTAGAACTCATGGCTACAAACTTCCAACTCCACTGGATAAAATGAATGGTCATCATCATTCTTAATGGATAAACACCATATTTCAACATAATGTCCTACTTTTATCAGCCTTTTCCAGGCACTCATTGTTAATTACTCTGGCAATCCAAGGTAATCACAACGTGCATGTCAGAAACCACTTCTTGCCACCTCCAAGCTCTTCCGAATGTGTATGCTCACATTCCATGATTCACTGCCAAACAACCTGGCCATAAAAATACAAATATTTCTCACTGCTGGAGTTTACCATACAACCTGTCTGTTAAAAATACAAATATTTCTCACTGCTGGAGTTTACCATACATTTCAACATGTATTTTTCCCCCAAGTTGAGTTAAATGCAGTCAAGAACCAATATCATAGCACATGACCATATGCACTCCGTCCTCATCTTCAACAGTCGGCAAAGAGTGCCAGTACTAATGTTACCAGTTGCAATCTGATTAAATGTCTGTGTGGCCTTTTCTTTCTTTTTTCTTTTTTGTATTTTGTTGTTGTTGCGCTCGCTCGCTTTGAACTCAAGCGTAGTGATGGACTGAATATTGCATGTGGATTAGCTTTCCCTATTAACAGTGTCCCTCACCATCAGGCAAACCCATTCCGACTTCAGAGGTACTTGTAATTTATGTCCCCAAGTCAAAGACGACAGGTCAACATTTTAGTCCAGGTGTCTGGTGTAGGGATTGAACCACTTACCTTGGTATCAGCACACCGGATGTTTAAAAACACGCGTTCTTACCCATTCGGCCACACTGACCTGCTGGCCTTCTCTTTGAGTACTGTGTGTCAGTCAGATCCTCTGGTCACTACCTGTCACACCATTCTCTCCCGGTATGAGGATTTATCAGTTCTTCCACATTAAATGATCGCAAAGGGTCCTGACCACATCTACATTATTGTGCACCCCGTCCAACAACCCAACCAACATTTCCACTCGCTCGTTTTCCGACATACCAACATGTCCTGGGGAAAAAATCCAATGAATGCTCCTAAACCTTTGATATTTTAATTGAAACATACAACTCTGCATGAAACATGCCCATCCTGCCGCTTCATTTTATTTCCATATAATTTATGTGTGTACACGTGAGAGACAGAGCCTGAAGATGGACATAGGAACTTGTCCAGAGTGTTGCTAAATTTACACATTTCATTACCTTTTGAATGATTTTATCAGCTGCCGTTCCATTTGGAGCATACAGAACTGTCGGGTTGTAATAGAGGTAATGCTGGATGATTGACAGCTTGTCTCTTTGAGCTTGGGTCATCCCAAGAACATCTGAGATATACACACAATAGATTATCTCAATTATTCCATATCATTCAGGATAAAACAGATGTGGAGTTAGCAAGTGCAGATGAATTGACTGATTGATTTATTGATATTGATTAACTGATTGATTGATTGACTGATTGACTTCTAGTATACATCGCTTCACATCTCAGCCCAAGGCAGACACTGTAGCCTCTGAGCCTGAAGCAGACACTGTAGCCTCTCACCTGAAGCAGACACTGTAGCCTCTCACCTGAAGCAGACACTGTAGCCTCAGCCTGAAGCAGACACTGTAGCCTCTCAGCCTAAGGCAGACACTGTAGCCTCTCAGCCTAAGGCAGACACTGTAGCCTCTCAGCCTAAGACAGACACTGTAGCCTCTCAACTGAAGCAGACACTGTAGCCTCTCAGCCTGAAGCAGACACTGTAGCCTCTCAGCCTGAAGCAGACACTGTAGCCTCTCAGCCTAAGGCAGACACTGTAGCCTCTCAGCCTAAGGCAGACACTGTAGCCTCTCACCTGAAGCAGACACTGTAGCCTCTCAGCCTGAAGCAGACACTGTAGCCTCTCACCTGAAGCAGACACTGTAGCCTCTGAGCCTGAAGCAGACACTGTAGCCTCTCACCTGAAGCAGACACTGTAGCCTCTCAGCCTGAAGCAGACACTGTAGCCTCTCACCTGAGGCAGACACTGTAGCCTCTCACCTGAGGCAGACACTGTAGCCTCTCACCTGAGGCAGACACTGTAGCCTCTCACCTGAGGCAGACACTGTAGCCTCTGAGCCTGAAGCAGACACTGTAGCCTCTCACCTGAAGCAGACACTGTAGCCTCTGAGCCTGAAGCAGACACTGTAGCCTCTGAGCCTGAAGCAGAAATTGTAGCCTCTGAGCCTGAAGCAGACACTGTAGCCTCTGAGCCTGAAGCAGACACTGTAGTCTCTGAGCCTGAAGCAGACACTGTAGCCTCTGAGCCTGAAGCAGACACTGTAGCCTCTGAGCCTGAAGCAGACACTGTAGCCTCTCAGCCTGAAGCAGACACTGTAGCCTCTCAGCCTGAAGCAGACACTGTAGCCTCTGAGCCTGAAGCAGACACTGTAGCCTCTCAGCCTAAGGCAGACACTGTAGCCTCTCACCTGAGGCAGACACTGTAGCCTCTCAGCCTGAAGCAGACACTGTAGCCTCTCAGCCTGAAGCAGACACTGTAGCCTCTGAGCCTGAAGCAGACACTGTAGCCTCTCAGCCTGAAGCAGACACTGTAGCCTCTCAGCCTGAAGCAGACACTGTAGCCTCTCAGCCTGAAGCAGACACTGTAGCCTCTGAGCCTGAAGCAGACACTGTAGACTCTCACCTGAGGCAGACACTGTAGCCTCTCAGCCTGAAGCAGACACTGTAGCCTCTCACCTGAGGCAGACACTGTAGCCTCTCAGCCTGAAGCAGACACTGTAGCCTCTCACCTAAAGCAGACACTGTAGCCTCTCAGCCTGAAGCAGACACTGTAGCCTCTCAGCCTGAAGCAGACACTGTAGCCTCTGAGCCTGAAGCAGACACTGTAGCCTCTCAGCCTGAAGCAGACACTGTAGCCTCTCAGCCTGAAGCAGACACTGTAGCCTCTCAGCCTGAAGCAGACACTGTAGCCTCTCAGCCTGAAGCAGACACTGTAGACTCTCAGCCTGAAGCACACTGTAGCCTCTCAGCCTAAGGCAGACACTGTAGCCTCTCAGCCTGAAGTAGACACTGTAGCCTCTCAGCCTGAAGCAGACACTGTAGCCTCTCAGCCTGAAGCAGACACTGTAGCCTCTCAGCCTGAAGCAGACACTGTAGCCTCTCAGCCTGAAGCAGACACTGTAGCCTCTCAGTCTGAAGCAGACACTGTAGCCTCTCAGCCTGAAGCAGACACTGTAGCCTCTCAGCCTGAAGCAGACACTGTAGCCTCTCAGCCTAAGGCAGACACTGTAGCCTCTCAGCCTGAAGCAGACACTGTAGACTCTCAGCCTGAAGCACACTGTAGCCTCTCAGCCTGAAGCAGACACTGTAGCCTCTGAGCCTGAAGCAGACACTGTAGCCTCTCAGCCTGAAGCAGACACTGTAGCCTCTCAGCCTGAAGCAGACACTGTAGCCTCTCAGCCTGAAGCAGACACTGTAGCCTCTCAGCCTGAAGCAGACACTGTAGCCTCTCACCTGAGGCAGACACTGTAGCCTCTCAGCCTAAGGCAGACACTGTAGCCTCTCAGCCTAAGGCAGACACTGTAGCCTCTCACCTAAAGCAGACACTGTAGCCTCTCAGCCTGAAGCAGACACTGTAGCCTCTCACCTGAGGCAGACACTGTAGCCTCTCACCTGAGGCAGACACTGTAGCCTCTCACCTGAGGCAGACACTGTAGCCTCTCACCTAAAGCAGACACTGTAGCCTCTCAGCCTGAAGCAGACACTGTAGCCTCTCACCTGAGGCAGACACTGTAGCCTCTCACCTGAGGCAGACACTGTAGCCTCTCACCTAAAGCAGACACTGTAGCCTCTCAGCCTGAAGCAGACACTGTAGCCTCTCACCTGAGGCAGACACTGTAGCCTCTCAGCCTGAAGCAGACACTGTAGCCTCTCACCTAAAGCAGACACTGTAGCCTCTCAGCCTGAAGCAGACACTGTAGCCTCTCAGCCTGAAGCAGACACTGTAGCCTCTGAGCCTGAAGCAGACACTGTAGCCTCTCAGCCTGAAGCAGACACTGTAGCCTCTCAGCCTGAAGCAGACACTGTAGCCTCTCAGCCTGAAGCAGACACTGTAGCCTCTCAGCCTGAAGCAGACACTGTAGACTCTCAGCCTGAAGCACACTGTAGCCTCTCAGCCTAAGGCAGACACTGTAGCCTCTCAGCCTGAAGTAGACACTGTAGCCTCTCAGCCTGAAGCAGACACTGTAGCCTCTCAGCCTGAAGCAGACACTGTAGCCTCTCAGCCTGAAGCAGACACTGTAGCCTCTCAGCCTGAAGCAGACACTGTAGCCTCTCAGTCTGAAGCAGACACTGTAGCCTCTCAGCCTGAAGCAGACACTGTAGCCTCTCAGCCTGAAGCAGACACTGTAGCCTCTCAGCCTAAGGCAGACACTGTAGCCTCTCAGCCTGAAGCAGACACTGTAGACTCTCAGCCTGAAGCACACTGTAGCCTCTCAGCCTGAAGCAGACACTGTAGCCTCTGAGCCTGAAGCAGACACTGTAGCCTCTCAGCCTGAAGCAGACACTGTAGCCTCTCAGCCTGAAGCAGACACTGTAGCCTCTCAGCCTGAAGCAGACACTGTAGCCTCTCAGCCTGAAGCAGACACTGTAGCCTCTCACCTGAGGCAGACACTGTAGCCTCTCAGCCTGAAGCAGACACTGTAGCCTCTCACCTGAGGCAGACACTGTAGCCTCTCAGCCTAAGGCAGACACTGTAGCCTCTCAGCCTAAGGCAGACACTGTAGCCTCTCACCTAAAGCAGACACTGTAGCCTCTCAGCCTGAAGCAGACACTGTAGCCTCTCACCTGAGGCAGACACTGTAGCCTCTGAGCCATGGCACCCCCATACAGTAAACACTAAAACCAGCCATGGCCCTCCCTCCTGTACAGTAAACACTAAAACTTCTATTTAACTTCACCACTATAGGATCACAGATAAACAGCAACAATTTCAAGCAACACAAAACACAAATCAAGCAGCACCTGCATCAGACTGTTTATCATCCTCATTAGTATCATCTGCTGCATCATCATCATCATCATCCTCATCATCACCATCACCAGTGCCAGCATCAGAACCACCGTGAGTCTTCTGGGTTGTTCTATGTTTGTGATGTGGTGGTTTTGTCGGCAAGACGGGCGTTTTCTTGCCACAGACAGTTTTATGCATCATGTCCCACATCTTCATCCACCCACTCTTCTTTCTTCTTTCATCACCAGAAGAGCTCTACAGTATAAAAACAAGACAGAAAATTATAGACATTAAGAATTGGTAAAAATACCTATAATGTAATCAACAGTTTCCTTACTTGTAAAAAAATTAACAAAATTGACTCCAATGTGCATGGGCTTTTTTTAAACCAAATTGTGCCTAGATTTTTACTAGTGATATTTCAAATTCAGAAAGTCAGCTCTCAGGCGAAGGGGTTATGAATGCAATTCATAAGATTGCATACCAAGTTCAAAACACAGCTGAAGCAAATTACCTTGCTTAGTTTCCATACAAAAATATGAGTAATTAACTAACTAACTAACTAACAAAAATATGAGTGCCTATCATACAGAAAACAATGGCAAACTACTGAACGTAAACTTGCCAAGAAATCACAAACAGCCAAAAAATTCTGGGGTTGACTGTGATGTTCTGTAAAGGATTTGCAACTAACTATTTTTCAAATTCTAAAGAAAGCCAAGTGTGGTTAGGTAGAAACTGGAAATCTACTCACAAACCATATCATCTTGACAGACGATAGTTTGTAAAATGGAGTTATACATCTCCATATACAAAGCCTGGGCTGAATTTGCAGATCATGTGTTGCCCATGCAGCATGATCCCTCTCTCGGGCTGCCTAGTTTACTCCAGAGGAAAGGTAACACCAATATGTCTTGATCAAGACAAACTGGAGAAGCTGCCGGATCAGCAAAGCAATGCTCTACCAGTCCGCCTGTTGTAGCTTTTATTCTAGACAAGTTGCCGACCAAGGCTTAGGGCCTGGTCTGCCCTGCCATGACATTTAGTCTTTAGGTTGCATTTCCTACCACTAGGATAAGGCTTGTACCCTCCCAATTGCACTCTTCCGACCAAAGCCATTGGCACAAAGTGGGGTGTCGGGTTTGGTGAGCATCATCCAACATTCGGTGCTAACAGAAAGCAGGTAGCACTATCTACTGTCATATTGTAACTGAGTCATATCTGACCTAGACCTGACTTTGTTGTGGCGTACCATACAACTAATGCTGCATTAGCGCAGCATGAGTTAATGTATAACTTTCTATTTCCTTTCCTGTTTTCAACTCTTACAAAGTCATTTACCACTTGGACTTCTATTTTCAAATTAAAACCTAATGCCACAATTTATTTACTAACAATATCATTCTCTCCCATGAATTTCCCTCATATTTCTATTTTTTGACCAATCACAACAAGGCATACTCTCAACTACATATGCACATGTGAGAAAATACTCTCTAATGCAACAGGGATTATACATTTTTCTATAAAAAGACAGTACTCTCTGGTACATATGGCGTCATCGTAACCCTATGGCTAGGCTGCCTGCCGGCTAGCCTGATGGTCACATGGTCAAATCCTCCTAGAGGTGGAGGATATTGTTTACACTGACTTGGGCTCTCAATTCAACCTAGAGGTGGAGGATATTGTTTACACTGACCTGGGCTCTCAATTCAACCTAGAGGTGGAGGATATTGTTTACACTCACCTGGGCTCTCAGGTCAACCTAGAGGAGGGGGATATTGTTTACACTGACCTGGGCTCTCAATTCAACCTAGAGGTGGAGGATGATGTTTACACTCACCTGGGCTCTCAATTCAACCTAGAGGAGGGGGATATTGTTTACACTCACCTGGGCTCTCAATTCAACCTAGAGGAGGTGGATATTGTTTACACTGACCTGGGCTCTCAATTCAACCTAGAGGTGGGGGGAGGGGGGATATTGTTTACACTGACCTGGGCTCTCAATTCAACCTAGAGGTGGGGGGGGGGGGGGGAGGAGGGATATTGTTTACACTGACCTGGGCTCTCAATTCAACCTAGAGGTGGGGGGAGGGGGGATATTGTTTACACTGACCTGGGCTCTCAATTCAACCTAGAGGTGGGGGGAGGGGGGATATTGTTTACACTGACCTGGGCTCTCAATTCAACCTAGAGGAGGGGGATATTGTTTACACTGACCTGGGCTCTCAATTCAACCTAGAGGAGGGGGATATTGTTTACACTGACCTGGGCTCTCAATTCAACCTAGAGGAGGGGGATATTGTTTACAATGACCTGGGCTCTCAATTCAACCTAGAGGAGGGGGATATTGTTTACACTGACCTGGGCTCTCAATTCAACCTAGAGGAGGGGGATATTGTTTACATTGACCTGGGCTCTCAATTCAACCTAGAGGAGGGGGATATTGTTTACACTGACCTGGGCTCTCAATTCAACCTAGAGGAGGGGGATATTGTTTACACTGACCTGGGCTCTCAATTCAACCTAGAGGAGGGGGATATTGTTTACACTGACCTGGGCTCTCAATTCAACCTAGAGGTGGAGGATATTGTTTACACTGACCTGGGCTCTCAGGTCAACCTAGAGGTGGGGGATATTGTTTACACTGACCTGGGCTCTCAATTCAACCTAGAGGTGGAGGATATTGTTTACACTGACCTGGGCTCTCAATTCAACCTAGAGGTGGGGGGAGGGGGGAGGGATATTGTTTACACTGACCTGGGCTCTCAATTCAACCTAGAGGTGGGGGATATTGTTTACACTGACCTGGGCTCTCAATTCAACCTAGAGGTGGAGGATATTGTTTACACTGACCTGGGCTCTCAATTCAACCTAGAGGAGGGGGATATTGTTTACACTGACCTGGGCTCTCAGGTCAACCTAGAGGAGGGGGATATTGTTTACACTGACCTGGGCTCTCAGGTCAACCTAGAGGAGGGGGATATTGTTTAAACTGACCTGGGCTCTCAGGTCAACCTAGAGGAGGGGGATATTGTTTACACTGACCTGGGCTCTCAGGTCAACCTAAAGGAGGGGGATATTGTTTACACTGACCTGGGCTCTCAATTCAACCTAGAGGTGGGGGATATTGTTTACACTGACCTGGGCTCTCAATTCAACCTAGAGGTGGGGGGGGGGGGGGGGAGGGGGGATATTGTTTACACTGACCTGGGCTCTCAATTCAACCTAGAGGAGGGGGATATTGTTTACACTGACCTGGGCTCTCAATTCAACCTAGAGGAGGGGGATATTGTTTACACTGACCTCGGCTCTCAATTCAACCTAGAGGAGGGGGATATTGTTTACACTGACCTGGGCTCTCAATTCAACCTAGAGGTGGAGGATATTGTTTACACTGACCTGGGCTCTCAGGTCAACCTAGAGGTGGGGGATATTGTTTACACTGACCTGGGCTCTCAATTCAACCTAGAGGTGAGGGATATTGTTTACACTGACCTGGGCTCTCAATTCAACGTAGAGGTGAGGGATATTGTTTACACTGACCTGGGCTCTCAATTCAACCTAGAGGTGGGGGATATTGTTTACACTGACCTGGGCTCTCAATTCAACCTAGAGGTGGGGGATATTGTTTACACTGACCTGGGCTCTCAATTCAACCTAGAGGGGGGAGGGGGGCTATTGTTTACACTGACCTGGGCTCTCAATTCAACCTAGAGGTGGGGGGGGGGGGCTATCATTTACACTGACCTGGGTTCTCAATTCAACCTAGAGGTGGGGGGGGGGGGGGTCCTATCATTTACACTGACCTGGGCTCTCAATTCAACCTAGAGGGGGGAGGGGGGCTATTGTTTACACTGACCTGGGCTCTTAATTCAACCTAGAGGTGTTGGGGGATATTGTTTACACTGACCTGGGCTCTCAATTCAACCTAGAGGTGGTGGGGGATATTGTTTACACTGACCTGGGCTCTCAATTCAACCTAGAGGTGGTGGGGGATATTGTTTACACTGACCTGGGCTCTTAATTCAACCTAGAGGTGGTGGGGGATATTGTTTACACTGACCTGGGCTCTCAGGTCAACCTAGAGGAGGGGGATATTGTTTACACTGACCTGGGCTCTCAGGTCAACCTAGAGGAGGGGGATATTGTTTACACTGACCTGGGCTCTCAGGTCAACCTAGAGGAGGGGGATATTGTTTACACTGACCTGGGCTCTCAATTCAACCTAGAGGTGGGGGATATTGTTTACACTGACCTGGGCTCTCAATTCAACCTAGAGGTGGGGGGGAGGGGGGATATTGTTTACACTGACCTGGGCTCTCAATTCAACCTAGAGGAGGGGGATATTGTTTACACTGACCTGGGCTCTCAATTCAACCTAGAGGAGGGGGATATTGTTTACACTGACCTGGGCTCTCAATTCAACCTAGAGGTGGAGGATATTGTTTACACTGACCTGGGCTCTCAGGTCAACCTAGAGGTGGGGGATATTGTTTACACTGACCTGGGCTCTCAATTCAACCTAGAGGTGAGGGATATTGTTTACACTGACCTGGGTTCTCAATTCAACGTAGAGGTGAGGGATATTGTTTACACTGACCTGGGCTCTCAATTCAACCTAGAGGTGGGGGATATTGTTTACACTGACCTGGGCTCTCAATTCAACCTAGAGGTGGGGGATATTGTTTACACTGACCTGGGCTCTCAATTCAACCTAGAGGGGGGAGGGGGGCTATTGTTTACACTGACCTGGGCTCTCAATTCAACCTAGAGGTGGGGGGGGGGCTATCATTTACACTGACCTGGGCTCTCAATTCAACCTAGAGGTGGGGGGGTGGGGGGTCCTATCATTTACACTGACCTGGGCTCTCAATTCAACCTAGAGGGGGGAGGGGGGCTATTGTTTACACTGACCTGGGCTCTTAATTCAACCTAGAGGTGTTGGGGGATATTGTTTACACTGACCTGGGCTCTCAATTCAACCTAGAGGTGGTGGGGGATATTGTTTACACTGACCTGGGCTCTCAATTCAACCTAGAGGTGGTGGGGGATATTGTTTACACTGACCTGGGCTCTTAATTCAACCTAGAGGTGGTGGGGGATATTGTTTACACTGACCTGGGCTCTCAGGTCAAACTAGCCTATGGGTACCAGTACATGTTGTGGGCAGCAAAGGCAGCTGCCATGATAATGACCTCATAGCCCATGAACTCTTGAGTGGCCTAAACAATATGAAGCAAGTATCATATACCCAATAGGCCTCAGTAAAGAGTACTGGTGCACTAAAGAGTACTGGTGCACTAAAGAGCACTGGTGCACTAAAGAGTGCTGGTGCACTAATAGCGCTGGTGCACTAAAGAGTGCAGGTGCACTATAAGCACTGGTGCATTACAAGCACTGATGCACTAATAGAACTGATGCACTAAGGGCACTGGTGCACTAAGAGCACTGGTGTACTAAAAGCACTGGTGCACTAAAAGGTGCTGTAGAACGTTTTCTCACTACAATCCACAGCTTAGATTCTCTGTGTATTGTTTTCTGGTACATAAGACTAAACCCTGGTAAGTGAGACAGTATGAAGCGCATATGAGATAGTATTAGAATTGGGGTCAGATGATGAACATGTGTTTAGTTAGCGCCTTGCATGTCTCTGCATGTCTCGGAAACATATGAGACAGCACTCTCAGATACATGTGAGACATCACTCTCACACACATATAAGACAACACTCACACACGCATATGAGACACACTCTCACACGCATATGAGACAGTACTCCCAAACACATATGAGACAGTACTTTAAGACACATGAGACAGCACTCTCAGAGTATGAAACGGTACTGTCAAATGCATACATGATCGTGATCAGCATCTGTATCTGTGCTGTTGATTATGGTTGGCATGGTGACAGTAGAGTTAATGATGTCGGTGGCATTATCATCGAACGGGAGCAACGAGATCAGCTGGGCTATCTCTTCCAGCTCTCTCTGGAACTTCATGAATCGCTCTGCCTGGAAATAAATATCACAGGTCAAAGGTTACAGCATATGGTATGAAAAGTTACCGCATGATAGGTTATGGTCAAAAAGGTTATGTGAAAGGTTAGTGTGCCAAAGGTTTTGGTCTGAAAGGTAACAATAGCAAAGACTGTAAAGTGACAAGTGAAAGGATACAATGTCAAAGGATATGATGTGAAAAGCAACAGTGTCAATGTTAATGTGTGAAAAGAAGACAGTAAAATGTTTACACAAGGTAAGAAGTTTGTTTGTCAATGAATTTCTAAAATAAGTAAAATTTTATGGTGCAAAGTGTCACTTCAGGTAAGTTAAATGATCGTAGAATAGCAAATAAAAGGATGAAAGGTCCTAAAAGACAGAAAAATACACATAAGTAACTGAAAATAGGTCAAAGATTAAGAGAGGTTGGATTGATTTCATTGCACTGGATTTTATCCCACATGGCTCGGTATCTTTCTGAGCATCACAGGAAGCACCAACTCCCTAGCTCCAGTGACGACCCCCTGGAGTCTCTGAGAAACTTGCACTTGATAACTGAACAATGTAGCCAGAAACTGAACCCATGATATTCGGAGCGAGGCAGGTGACATTAACACTTCGCCATGGAGATTCCCTTAAGTGAGGTTAATAGAGATTAACAGAGGTTCAGAGCAGACTAGGCCAAACAAACACTGCATTTCAGAAGATTAAACGTATCTTATGTAATAAATCACTCTCATTGGTTAGTTTGTCAAAAAGTGAGTGTTATATTAAATTTGTTCAGCTGTATGATAGTGAATCTTGTAATAAGAAAATACACATTAAGAAGAGTTTTGACACAAACAGACAGATGCTTTCTCAGATAAATGTGATGAAAACCTAAGACTGTCACAGAAATAAAAAATGATTGCCTGGAAAAGGCTAAGGAATTGTGAACATTATATATATGTTTAAGAAAGAGACATACAATGCTCTTTGGTCAGGAACCACGGGGAAAATCAGAATAAACAAACAAACAAACTTTACTTTCAAAGGATTAAGAATTGGGCAAGTAAGCCTTTCTGACATTCCGCCCTTCTTATCTCATTCCTCTCAAACATTTGTTTATTCATACATCACTAATCAAGCTAATCTTAGATAATGACTACAACAGCAGAAACAATATGCATTATAAAGGCATGGAAAATAGCAATAAACAAAACAAATCAATAATACATGACTCACTAAAACTACTTTTTGACTTGACAATTATAATTAGGTAAGGTTGATGTAAAGTAACACAGTTAAGTTAGGAAAATGTTTATTATACTAGTTGTCCTTTGAGATAATAATATTTTTTTTAAATGTAGTATGTCCTGAGATAGTGTTCAAATAGGTTGTGTTTGTTTGTATATGGATCGGTGGTGGCTTTGGTTTATTGTGGAAGATACAAGCAGACCAAGAGAAACGATGTTGCATGGACTAAGATAATGGCATGGAAGAATATCATCAACATAATTGATCCAAAACACCAAGAAGTTGCTTGCTTGCTTGTGTTTGTTGGCTTGAGCGTGAGTATCCGTTGTCCCATGTCTGGCTTATTGGTGTGCAGACTGGTGGTTCCTCGCCGTACAGGCAGACACTCTCCGACTTCGGAGGAATCGGCGATCCTATTGACTTTAGCCAGGACCCCGAGGGGACCTGTTGCCCAGGATGCTTGACGAGGACGCGTCAATAGGTCCTGGCCAGTATATAACCCGGCCCTGGTGCCTTGGAAACACCTCTGCGTCCCACACCAAGAAGTGAAATCTGTGGAGATGACACCGAGGACTGAAATCTGTGGAGATACCACCGAGGACTGAAATCTGTGGAGATACCACCGAGGACTGAACTCTGTGGAGATAACAGCAAGAAGTGAAATCTGTGGAGATAACAGCAAGAATTGAAATCTGTGGAGATAACAGCAAGGACTGAAATCTGTGGGGATAAAAGCAAGGACTGAAATCTGTGGAGATAACAGCAAGGACTGGAATCTGTGGAGATAACAGCAAGGACTGAAATCTGTGGAGATAACAGCAAGAAGTGAAATCTGTGGAGATAACAGCAATAATTGAAATCTGTGGAGATAACAGCAAGGACTGAAATCTGTGGGGATAAAAGCAAGGACTGAAATCTGTGGAGATAACAGCAAGGACTGAAATCTGTGGAGATAACAGCAAGAAGTGAAATCTGTGGAGATAACAGCAAGAATTGAAATCTGTGAAGATAACAGCAAGGACTGAAATCTGTGGGGATAAAAGCAAGGACTGAAATCTGTGGAGATAACAGCAAGGACTGGAATCTGTGGAGATAACAGCAAGGACTGAAATCTGTGGAGATAACAGCAAGAAGTGAAATCTGTGGGGATAAAAGCAAGGACTGAAATCTGTGGAGATAACAGCAAGGTCTGAAATCTGTGGGGATAACAGCAAGGACTGAAATCTGTGGAGATAACAGCAAGGACTGAAATGTGTGGAGATAACAGCAAGAATTGAAATCTGTGGAGATAACAGCAAGGACTGAAATCTGTGGGGATAAAAGCAAGGACTGAAATCTGTGGAGATAACAGCAAGGACTGAAATCTGTGGAGATAACAGCAAGGACTGAAATCTGTGGAGATAACAGCAAGGACTGAAATCTGTGGAGATAAAAGCAAGAATTGAAATCTGTGGGGATAACAGCAAGGACTGAAATCTGTGGGGATAACAGCAAGGACTGAAATCTGTGGAGATAACAGCAAGGACTGAAATCTGTGGAGATAACAGCAAGGACTGAAATCTATGGAGATAACAGCAAGGACTGAAATCTGTGGAGATAACAGCAAGGACTGAAATCTGTGGAGATAACAGCAAGGACTGAAATCTGTGGAGTTAACAGGAAGGACTGAAATCTGTGGAGATAAAAGCAAGGACTGAAATCTGTGGAGATAACAGCAAGGACTGAAATCTGTGGAGATAACAGCAAGGACTGAAATCTGTGGAGATAACAGCAAGGACTGAAATCTGTGGAGATAACAGCAAGGACTGAAATCTGTGGAGATAACAGCAAGGACTGAAATCTGTGGAGATAACAGCAAGGACTGAAATCTGTGGAGATAACAGCAAGGACTGAAATCTGTGGGGAGATATGAACATCTTTGCCATCATGGCAGTCACATGGTAATGATGGTGATGGAAAATAGAGAGCATCTGTTGGATTCTTCCCTAGGACATTTTGGTGTGGGGGGAAACGAGCAGGTGGACAGATTGGTTGGGTCTGCACCACTTGGTGGGATATTGGTGCCTGATAAGGCAGATGTGGTTAGACTCTTTGGGATCATGTTTATATTGTGGAGGAACCGACCAACTATCAAAGCCTGGAAAGACTGGTTCAGCAGGGAGTGACTAGAGAATCTGGCCAATGTTCAAAACTCAGAGAACAGACCAGACGGACAAATAATCAGACTGCTACTGGTACCACTAGTACTGGGACTCTTCGCTGGCTGTTGCTGAGAACAGAGCTTGTATACGAATGTCCCGAGTGCTCCCAGGGAGAAAATGCACTCGTGAACCGAAGAGGCAAACCAATCAATTCAGCGACAGCCAGCCATTGTTTTGAACATGCAGTTCACTGTGCAAACAACAGCGCACAGATGTAAAAGCATTCCACACGAATCTCACAGCTCACAGTGTCGTGCCACACACTCACTCAGTAGCAATGTGACGGAACCATGTACTACCAGTCCAGCGTGAGGAAAATGTGAATGCAATCAATAGTAAACACAAGCATAAACACGCCAGAGGACTTAACGGTTCAATGCCTAACCGCCATTTTGGGGACAGGACGTCTGGGTTCAATAATAACAAGACTGCATTACCGAAACTTAGAATTATATTGACAAGCAATTAGAATTACCTTGTTCACAAATGCAGAAAGTTTGTAGGCAGTAGCTGTGATGTTAACAGGCTCCAACTTCAGCTGAAACAAATCAGTAGCATATGTAACGCTTTACAGCAAAAATTAACAATGCCTTGGGTTCTTCGTAAATCAACAAAAATTGAAAGTAGAATTGGTAGACCTAAGAGAACACAAGCAGAAGTGACAAAATGGACATTGCAACTTGAGTCTTTGTCAGCTCAGAAATAATAAACATACACTGTCACAACTACATAAAAAATAAACAAAAATCGCTTAGCTGACGTGGATTCTGTCTGACATTCATCTGATTTTTTTTTAGATCAACATGGCGTAATGGATAAGAATGTGCATTCTTAAACATCCAGTGTGCTGATGCTGAGGTAAGGGGTTCAGCCCCTACACTGGTCAGTTGGACTAAAATGTTGACTTCTCATCTTCGACTTGGGGACGTAAATTACAAGTACCACTGAAGTCAGAGTGAGTTCGCCTGATGGCGAGGGGTCCTGGTAATAAGGTAAGCTAACCCACATGCAAATATCAGTCAAGTGCTACTAGAAGTAGTGTGTATGGACTACACTTTAGTTCAAAGCGAGCCAGGGCTAAAAACATTGTGTAGTTCTGCACAACATGCTGGATTGTGTAGTTGAATAAATTCACACTGGTAGTGCCTTTTGACCAATTTTATTTCTCTTGAACTTAGCAACAGTCGAAAATTATCAAATTGTAGCAGGTCCTTAGAACAATGTTGCTCTCTTCACGACACGCTGGGAAGACTCATTATCTGTGGCCAATTCCCTCGCTGCATATATGTTCATGCTGACGGTGTCTGTGATGTCCTGTACCCACTGTTGTGTTTGATTACCTCTGCCTCTTAGTTCTTCCATCCAGCAGTGTCAGTCAGTCTGTAAGTCATTGAGAGAGAGAGAGAGACAGAGACAGAGTGAGTGAGTGAGTGAGTGAGTGAGTGAGTGAGTGAGTGAGCGAGCGAGCGAGCGAGCAAGTGAGTGAGCAAGCTACCTTTAGCTTAGTTAGTTAATTAGTTTAGTTAGTTGGTTAGTTAGTCTAGCTAGCTAATTAGTTGGTTAGTTAGCCACTTAGCTAATTAACTAGCCATGTGGTTAGTTAGTTAGCTAGCTAGGTGGTTAATTTAATAAGTGTCAGTTAGTTAGCCAGCCAGCCAGTAAGTTAGTTAACTAGCTAGGAGAAGGACACTAGTAATTGGAAAGCTAATCCACACGCAAAAATCAGCCCAGTGCTTACTTAGAAATAATAGCATGTGTATGGACTACGTTTGAGTACAAAGCGAGCAAATAAAAACCAAAAAATGACAGTAATGACTGTCGCAAAGTTACAGATAAAAACAGAGATTATAACAGACACATAGAAATGCTGTAATAACATCTGATGGGAGATGCCTTGAACAGATTAGAACAAGAATCGCCATGGCAAAAGTAGCCTTTAGCAAGATGAAAAACATATTGACCAATAAAAAGATGTCAATTGAAACGAGAAAAAGAGTGTTGAGATGCTACATTGAACCTGTACTTTTATATGGATGTGAAGCGTGGACAATGAGCAGTCAGGCTGAAAAACATCTGATGGCTGTAGAGATGTGGTTTCTGAGGAAAATGCAAAGAATACCATGGACAGCCAGAAAGACCAATGAACAAGTCCTTCAAGAAACAAATGAAGATCGTAAATTGATTAGAGAAATTAGACGTAGACAGTCAAAATTTTTTGGGCATGTTATGAGAAGAAATGGATTGGAGAATTTGGTGACAACTGGTAAGATCGAGGGGAACAGCAGACCAAGGGGAAGACCTAGAAGCAAGTACCTGGATGGCTTGGCCTTGTGGCATGGTTGAGACAGAAACACGGAGCTGATCCACGACTCTGGTGATCGAGTGAGATGGCAGAACATGACCGCCCACGCTTACCGGCATGGCACATGATGGATGGATGGATAGAAATGCTAAAATGTCATTATTGAGTTAAATGTTACAGATAAAAACAGAGATTATAACAGAAAGACAGAAATGTCAAAATGTGATTACTGAGTTAATAGTTACAGGATTACTGAGTTAATAGTTACAGAAAAGTCTGCAAACACATGCTCACCAACTCAATCAATTTTTCATTGGTTATTTCTTCTGACAGTTCATGAGATAGCTCCTGAAGCTTGGCATCTGTCAGGTGACACAGGCGGTAATGTAGATCTTCCTAAAATCATTCCAAAAGAAAAATGTGACAGAATCAATATCTATTTATAGATTATGCCGGGTCTGTGGTTATCAATGCAATTCATAATCCTGCATGCGGCATTTGAAACACAGCTGCGGGCGATTTGGCAGCAGACCGCCTTGTGTTGGCAAACTACTGAATGTTAACTTACCAAGAAATCACAAACAGCCAAACAACAATGCGGTTGACACCACGTCCTGTAAAGAATATACAACTAGCTAACTATATGTTATGTCATAAGGGAAAATTCTTAACCAGGTTGACATAATAAATATTTATATGTTATGTCATAAGGGAAAATTCTTACCCAAGTTGACATAATAAATATGTATCTACATGTTATGTCATAAGGGAAAATTCTTACCCAAGTTGACATAATAAATATTTATCTATATGTTATGTGATAAGGGAAAATTCTTACCCAAGTTGACATAATAAATATTTATCTATATGTTATGTCATAGGGGAAAATTCTTACCCAAGTTGACATAATAAATATTTATCTATATGTTATGTCATAAGGGAAAATTCTTACCCAAGTTGACATAATAAATATTTATCTATATGTTATGTCATAGCCAGCTCCATGGTGAAGGGGTTACAGACACAGTTCGTAATGTGCCCACACCCACGTTCGAAACACAGCTGCAGGCGATTTGGCAGCAGACCACCTTGCATTGGTTTTTTAGGAAATGGTATGGGTACCAGTCGTTCAGAAAGCAATGGCAAACTACTGAGAGTAAACTTGCCAAGAGATCACAGTAGCAAAAAATGCTGGTGTTGACTGTGACATCCTGTAAAGGATATTCAACTAACTTTTTTTTAAATGTCATAAGGGAAAATGCTTAACCAAGCTGACATAATAAATATATATCTAAATGTTATATCGTAAGTGAAAATGTGTACCCAAGTTAACATAATAAATATTTATCTATATGTTATGTCATACAGGAAAATGCTTACCCAAGTTGACATAATAAATATCTATCTATCTATATCTATAAAACAGAGTGTGTGTTTGTTTGTGGCTATTTATGTATTGGATGCGTTCGATAACGGTACATCCGATTGAGATGAAATTTTTTACACGTCTTCCTTTCATTCCTGTGCAACCGACTATAATAATTTCTTAATGTAAAATCTTCTACTTATTTAATAACATTTACTTTTCCATTTTCATTATATAATGTCTATATAGCAGGGGGACTTCACTCTAGAAAAGTTATTTCAAGGGGCATAACTTTTAATAACATTTCTATATACTTTATAGTCATATTGTTGGACTTACTTGCACTATTGTTAAACTCTTTGTCTATAGTTATTTTCAGGCATATGAGTTATAATAAATAATGATATAATCTTTAAGGCATTTTCAAAGTTTTCATAAAAATAATGCATAATGCATAACATTGTAACCCATCTTTTTCTACAGTTTTCATTGAATGGTGTGTGGAAGGACATTCTTTTAAGTTACTGTGCGCCAGGAGCTGGGCGAAACCACGCCGGGTCAGATAGATAGACAGATAGTCGGGAACGGAAGCTTATTTGACTACTTATATGAATTAGATGACATGCTCCCCACCAGGGACTGGGTGAAGCCGGGCCGGGTCAGACAGACAGATAGACAGACAGACAGTCGGGAACGGGAGAGCTTATATGACTACGTATATGAATTAAATTAGATGCTCCCCACCAGGGACTGGGTGAAGCCGGGCCGGGACAGACAGACAGATAGACAGACAAACAGATAGTCGGGAATGGGAGAGCTTATATGACTACGTATATGAATTAAATGAGATGCTCCCCACCAGGGACTGGGTGAAGCCGGGCCCGGTCAGACAGACAGACAGATAGACAGACAGACAGATAGTCGGGAACGGGAGAGCTTATATGACTACTTATATGAATTAAATGAGATGCTCCCCACCAGGGACTGGGTGAAGCCGGGCCGGGTCAGCCAGACAGACAGACAAACAAGCAGACAGACTGATAGATAGATAGATCCCCTCCATATATATATGGTGTTTCCGATGCAAGACACTTAACAGCGGGAGACTCAGCAAAACCTCCCAAGGAAAACATTCAGGTGCGAATAGAAAGAAACTCGCCTCCCAGCAGTCTTCCTTGAAGCAGCACTGCTACATGCGCACACCCTCGCCCCAATTTTATTTCCTCCGTCGGCCTTCACGGCTTCTAAACACGCTTTAGGGTACAATGTTTACACACAACAGCAGACGTGTTTGTATTGCAACAGCACGCGAAGCAGGGAAGTGAGACGGGGCGATCCGTACGTACACATGTATGTAGTTTGTTGTATTATATAACACACTGTCGTTCACTTGCCATGCTGTGGAAGTTTTATACCATAATTCAGGAACTTTGATCTTTGCCTACTGTCCGTCCGTCAGTTCTTCGAGAAAACAAATACAAGCAAAGCTTTCCGCCTCGTTCAACGTGCTTCTTCAGCCTTGGTTGTAATGAAGTAGTTCATAGTGCGGTTTGATCTGTTCGTGCTGACCTGGGGAGCAGAGGGCGGCTTTTGTTTTGTGGGTGTCACCTCGTTTGTTATAAAGGGTATTTGTAAAGTCTCACTACACTTTGTATGTAGAACAAATTTGATGACTTCATCAAAAAATATTCTCCACAGTCACTCGTGAAGCAATATGCAGTGAGTGGCTGACATCTGCTGGAGTAATTCTATGGGGTTTCCTTGAAAAGAAATGTTCACAAAAATAATGTAGACACAACTGAGGACCTGAAAGAAGCAATCAGAATTACCATTTAAGAAATAACAACAGACACGTTGCAGAAGGTATCTGAGAATATAAAGAGACGTGTATAGTCATGTCTTGAAGCCCATAGTGGACATTTCCAACACCTGTTATAATGAATACTTCATTGGTACTTTCCAGCTTCCCCAAAACAGTGTTAGAACATAGCAGTGACTATTGTAACTAATTGAATGAATTTTAGCACATTTTTTGACGATCAAATGTGTTCAAATACATGAGGGAAATCACAAAAGATGGAAGATGTGTGACAGAGATTAAAAACAGAATTGGATCAGCAACAAATGCAATTCAGAAGACACAATGAATAAATCAACAATACACAATAAACAAACAACAAACTTTACTAGAACACAATCATAAGTGACAAAACGTTGCAGCTGAAGCCTTCGCCAGCACACAAACAACATACAACAATACAACTATAATAAATAAAGAATCGGACTGCAAAAGTCTACAAAGATTTGGCAGACTACAAAGACAAAATGAGAAACAGTCAGTAGCTGTTGAAGGGAAGGGACAATGGTTCCAACTGGAATTATTGGAACTCTAGTAAAGCTTTAAAAATATAATGAATGAATCACATGACTTCATCTGAATGTCAGGGGGTGGGGGTGGGGGAGGGTTTGGGGGTGGGGGAAGAGGAAATAGTTTAAATGACAAAAGAATCGACTTCATTGCATCAGGTTTTATCCATACAGCTTGGCCTCTTTCCACAGGGCGGTCTGCCAAAAGCGCCATGCAAAGCACAAACTCTGTAGTTCCAAAGATGACCCCCAGAGGTCTCCGAGAAAACTGCATGTGTGAACCGAATGACAAAGCCCAGAATCGAACCTGTGACCTTTGAAGCACAAGGCAGGTGGTATGACCACTTCACCAAAAAGACCCCACAGATTGTCAGAAGGAGAGAACTGAAATGTTTCTTCTTCTTCTGCGTTCATCCAGAGTTTTTGTTGTTGTTGACCGGGTTAACCTTCCCGGACTAAAATGTTTTATAGAACCTGCTCTGCTGTATGGCAGTGAATCATGGAATAAAAACACACAAACCAAGAAGAACATAGAAGCAAAGGAGATGTGGTTTCTGAGGCTAACATTCTGAATACCTTGGACTGCTGGAGTAACTAACAATGATTACCTGAAGAGGCTAATGAAAGTAGAGCATTACACACAACTGTCAGAAAGAAACTGCGCCCTTTAGTCATAAAATAAGAAGAGAGGCATTAAAAATAATCATACTGACTAAAGATCAATAGTAGAAAAGGCAGAGGCAGACCAAGAGAAATGATGTTTCATGGTCTAAGATGATGGTATGGAGGTAATCCATCAAAAGAATTGATCCAGAATGCCAAAGCTTCTTCAGGCATTTCTTAACTGGGTTAACCTTCTCAGGTTGATCGCATCTAAAAGTGTAATGAGTGTCAAGCCAGAAGTAACGGCACAGATTGCTGATCATCTGTGTCGTTATTGTGTCAGTATGGAGTTGAAGAATGCCTATCAGGTCAACAACAAAAAGTGTTTTAAAAGACAAGAGGATTGACTTCATTGCACCAAGTTTTATCCCATTTGGCTGTTTCTTTCCTCAGGGCAGCCTGCCGAAAGCATGGCACTAAACGTGAACTACATAGCTCCATCAAAGACCCCCAGGAGTCTCCAAGAAAATTGCACTTGTGAAGCAAACAACAATGCCCGAAATCGACCCTCCAACCTATTGAGCACAAAGCAGTGACATAACCACTTTGCCACGGAAACTCCCTGAGGTCAGTTAAATGATAAACAAGCATGACTATTCCAATAACAGCACCCTGACATACAGACTTACCACAATGGACTGATTGGCCGAGTCTGGAGGAATGATCACATCAACAAATGTGTCGTTATCACAGAGGATCTGCCGCATCACCCATGGTGACCCAAGCATAAACTAGTAACATAAAAGAAAACATCATATCACACTAGTGCAATGATTCTTAACTGTTAGACTGTGGCACATACATAAATGCAAATTTGTGTCGTAGTGCAACTACTGTGTGTTTGCTAGACTTTTTAGTAATTAGTTGTGACATTATAGTCTTTAACAGTTTCCTATGCATTGTTGATAATCTTCTTCCTCTTCAGCGATCAATGTTAATACTTCTATTCGTCGTGAATCCTGAATAAAAAGGATGGGCATCGGGTTGTGATTAAAAGTGAGAAGACAATGGGGAAGTAGAGGAGAAGAAAGGAAAGTATTTAGGAGTGGAAGAAGATGGTAAAGAAAGGAAATGAACAGGAGGAAGGAAGTGAAAGAAGATGAAGGAAGAAGAGGAGGATTGGGAGGATGGAGAAGAAGGAGGAACAATAGTAAGAGAAGGGGGAAGATAAAAATCTGAAGGAGGAGAAGAAAACAGGGAAGGAGGAGGCGGAAGGAGAGAAGAAGGAATGAGAACATGAGAAGAAGAAGAGAGAAAGAAGGTACAGGAGGAGGTGGTAGGAAAAATAAGAGGAGAAGGAAGAGAGGAAGAAAGAAGGGGAAAAGAGGAGGTAGGGGAAGAGAAGCAGTGGTGGAAGAAAAAGCAGGAGGAAAAGAAATAGTAGGTGGTGGAAGAGTAGAACCACTACTGAAACAGGAGGTGATAGAGTCGAACCACTACTGAAATACCTTTAAAGCAGACGCAATCAGGTATGGCTGAATAATGATAGATCCATTGGCAGCCTCAATTCTCTGAAGGACGTGGTTCACAACCTCCAGACCTTCCTTCGTGGACAGCTTAGATGGGTCAGCAAGCACATCCTGTAGGATGGGCATCAGTTCTTGCATGCTGCCATCACCCATCTGCTGCATCAAACTAAAAATATGTGGTATGAAATTATTAGTTTGGGTGTGTGGAAATATTTTAGTCATAAAAACATGGAGTAAACATTACATTATATAGAGTGTATTTTTAATGACTGTGCAGTGTTTGAAAATATTGCCAGTCCAAGTTTTGTATTCACGCTCTGTAAAGTTCATGCAACATAATAGGTAAATACAAAACTTGGACCGGCAATATTTTCAAACACTGCACAGTCATTACAACTACACTCTGTACCTGTGAAGATTATGGAAGCAGAGTAACAATGTGAACTGTCATCAGTGTCGTAGGAGGCAAACAAGGAGGGTTGGCATAGAAAACATGGAGCAATCATTAAATTGTACCTGTGAACACAAGGGAAGCAGAGAACAGTAACAATGTGAACTGTCATCAGTGTCGTAGGAGGCAAATAAGGAGGGTTGGCAGAGAACTGGCTTCCTCATCCTGTAGAAAACTTTCCCTGCAGGATCTTACCAGCCATAAATAAGTCTACAAAAGGCTGGCATTACTGAATATCACTCATTAGGAGAATGAGATGGAGGTGAAGGAGGTGGAGGGCATGGAGGAGGAGGAGGTAGAGGAGGAGGAGGCAGAGGAGGAGGTGGAGGAGGAGGCAGAGGAGGAGGTGGAGGAGGAGGTGGAGGAGGAGGAGGCAGAGGAGGAGAAGAGAAAGAAGAAGAAGAAGAAGAAGAAGAAGAAGAAGAAGAAGAAGAAGAAGAAGAAGAAGAAGAAGAAGAAGAAGAAGAAGAAGAAGAAGAAGAAGAAGAAGAAGAAGGAGGAGGAGGAGGAGGAAGGGGGGGGGGGGAGAAGTAGGACAGAGGGAGAAGGAGGAGGAGAAGGAGGGGGGAGGAGGAGAAGGAGGAGGAGGAGGAGGAGGCGGAGGAGGAGGAGGAGGAGGAGGAGGAGGAGGAGGAGGAGGAGGAGGAGGAGGAGGAGGGGAAGAGCTTAGCTGAGGTGAGCTTAGTTAAAAACTAACATCACAGTCTTCTGGAAATTTATATACATGCTCTACCCTCATCTTCAACAGCCAGCGAAGAGTCCCAATACCGGTGGTACCAGTAGCAATCTGGTTCTGATTATGTTCTGGCCTTTCCTAGAAGAACTGAGTCTGGGCCAGATCCTCTGGTCACTCCCTGCAGCACCATTGTCTCCAGACAATGACGGTGTATCTGTTCTTTCACACAATATATATGATCCCAAAGATCCCTAAACACACTGTGTACCAATTCCCCACCCAGCTGTGCAGACCCAGCCAATAAGAAGAAAAAGAAGGTGCAGCTTTGTGAAAAAAGTCCCCCAGTTCCTACCTCTGTAGAACGCTGATCCAGTACAACTGCTGCTCAGCTCCTCCTGCTGCTGCAGTCTGTTGCATAAGCGCAGCCAGATCTGAAGTCTGCATATTCTTCAGTAAAGTCGATATGAGATTGAGTGTACCATTCGAACCTGATGATGAAAGCAGAGATATGAAGGTTGGCAGCAGCATGATGTTGCTGCTGTTCAGGAAGCTGCTAAGGAGGTCTGCGGAAGCATAACTGTCATCTGTGCTTCGTCGATGGCGCAGAAAGGGCACTTGAAGGTTCAAACCTATTTTCCCACCAAATATATAGTGGTATATCTGTTTAAATAGAGAAAAATAAACGGTTTTATAAAAATATTCTTAAGAAACGTATAGTTAACACTGTTTATACAAATATTGTTATTCTTATTATTATGATTATACTTCTGAGTTTTTCTACGAGCAGTATGAAGATCCCCTGCAGGCTTGCTAGACCAGTCGCAGGTTTAGGACAAAAATTTGACCATAGGGAGTCCATCCCCTATGGCGAGCCATAGCCCCGTTAGCCCATGACCTTGCAGCCATGGTTTCCCAGTCTGCACCACGTGGAGGTGGGGATTGACTTGTGTAGTCTGCTGGTCATCGACAGGCTACTAATTTTCACTTCTCACCCCTCCTGGGAGAGGCTAGCCGATCCTAACCCTGCTGGCTGCAGGGCCAGGCGCAGTCCACACCTTGTAGACAGAGAAAGAGGCTGACCACGTAAATGAGGGACACAGGGAATAACAGAGTCCATGGGAATATCGATACATGAAGCTCATGGGTGGGCACTCTCCTGTTGTTTATACTTCATCTCGACACCGCAAGGCACAAGAGGAAACGTGATGAGATGAAATGATTATGATTATTATTCTTCATCATACACCTTCAGATGTCTACCTGAATATATTTTTTTACAGCAGCAGTCAACATAAGCTTGTTGACATCTCCATAGAGTCTGTCCTCAAATGGAGTAGGTGTAGTCTAAAATAAATGTCTCTCTTCTGCTTATGTTGGACACTCTTGACGCAAATATTTAGCTATCATTATAGTAATTCCACTGTTACATTCATCAATGATTTTCTTATTCATTCATTCATTACTCAAGTGCCTTGCTGGCAGGCATGGGTGATCATGCTTCTCCACAAAATTGCGATCTCTGACTGCATGAATAAATTCATGTGTTGACTCCCTTCCGTGCCATGACACAAGATTGTCAAGAATCTTCTCTCACTGTAATCCTCTATCTCTCCTTTCACAAATCTTTCTGGTTGTCACACCATGTTCAAGTTTTTTCTCTTTTCATAATGTGGCCAAACAATGATTAATGTCTCTTTGTGATGTTTGTGATAAGCTACCTTTGTATTTTTCTATCTCCTATCTTTAGTTCATTAAACAGAAATATGATAGTTTGGCTGTCCAATAAATTTTCAGTATTCTTCTATCTCCTATCTTTAGTTCATTAAACAGAAATATGATAGGCATAATCTGTCCGGTTGTCACATGTTCCAGTTTTTGTCTTCTCATAACGTGGCCAAAGAACGATGACTGTCTCTCTGTGATGTTTGTGATTAAGTCTTTGTGACTTAGCCTCACTCAAAATGTCCGGATTGCTCATTTTGGCTGTCTGATGATTTTCCATTATGCTTCTATCTCCTAACTTTACTTTATTAACCATAAATATGATAGGCATAGTATCATGCATCAAATTCATCGAAAGACAACAAATAAAGGGTTAGAGAGGCCTGCATGGCCGAATGGATAAAAGAGCTCGTTCTTAAACATCTGTGCTGATGCCATGGTAGCAGGTTCAACCCCTACACAAGTCTGCTGGACTGACATGTTGAATTTTCATCCTTGACTTGGGGATGCAAATTACAACTACCTCAGAAGTCAGAGTGAGTTCATCTAATGGCAAAGGACACTGGTAATCGAGAATGCGAATTCACACACAAATATCAATGCAAAGCACTAGAAGTAGTAGCACATTTATGGACTACACTTGATTTCAAAGCAAGCGGGCGGGGTGGAAAAAATGGTTAGGACATCTTACGAGAATGAAAATCAACCAACTACCACCAACAAGAGCGTACAAACAAAACAGACATGGGCATGGAAGTGGCTGCTTCAACCTGTACAAAACTTTAGCTGCAGAATCTAACTAACAACGAAGAAATCCACAAAGGGCTTGGCAGCCAAAGGCTGAAGTCTGTTAACAATTAATTTATTTATTCAGTAGCATGTTCTTTGCAGAACCTTGCTCCCATAACAATCTTCTGGAAAACCTCTTGATCATAAGTAAGATGTCCCGCATCCGGTACACCCATCTGGAAGACATCTGCCACATGTTGCATGCATCTTCTCTTTGGCCTTCCTCTTTCTCTCTTCCAGGCATATACCCCTCCATTACTGTTCTCTCCAAACTTTCATGACGTTTCAAGTGACTAAAATATTTCAATTTTCTTTGTTTTATCGTCTTTACAAGCCAAACCTCTTCAATATTCAGCTCTTGAAGTATGGATGCATTTGTTCTTTTCTTTATCCAAGATATTCTTAGAACTCGTCTATAACATTTATATTCAAAGGCATTTATGCGCTGTTCAGCTTGTTTAGTAAGTGTCCAGGTCTCACTTGCGAATGTTGCAATGGGAAAGATGCATGCTGTTAAAAATCTAATGTTTGTAGTTCCATCTGTCCCTCTCCACAATTTATTCAGTTGTTTTAGTCTTTGAAGAGCAATAGATATTCATCTTTTAACTTCTTTCATTGTGTCACCACTGTTGATAATCAATTACCCAAGATATTCGAAATTTTCACCACCTCCAACCACACAATTATAAAGTAAAGTAATTAGATAAATCCTTCTAGCTGAAATATGTAACATGCATATTCACATAGTAATTTTAAACTTCAAAACTTATCTAAACTGTGTGATTTCTGCAGTATGTACTTGACGAGATGCAGCAAAATATTACACGCAATAAACCACGTAATCTATTGTTTGTGTCTTCATTATTCAAATTCACTATTTGAAAAACATTGTTTTGAACTGTGTAAATTCTCTCTCTCATTACCTCTTTTACGTGTATGGTAGAGTTGATCAGTGCGTCTGCTTCATCTTGTGGCAGAGACAAATTGTTGATGAGAAAGTTCCGGAAATGTTTGCTATCTTCTAGCACAGAACTAAAGGTAATGTCTGCAAGTGACAGAAACAAAAAGTTACAATTTAAAACTGCTTCTTCTTCGTGCTGTGAACTCCACCTTAATGTCTCTAACAAAAGCAGTAGTTAGTTCATGACATATCCATTGTTTTTGGTGGAATTAAGGTGGCCAATGCTATAATTGCTAAGTTCATTACTGTAAGTTCGGAGACGCTGTGGTGGTCTAGTGGCTGGACACCTGCCTGCTGTGAATTCCACCTTAATGTCTCTAATAAAAGCAGTAGTTGGTTCATGACATGCCTGCAGTTTTTGGTGGAATGAAGGTAGCCAATGCCATAATTGCTACGTTTGTTACTGTAAGTTCGGAGGTGTAGTAGCCTAGTGGCTCGACACATGCCTGCTGGTCTGGTGGCCATGGGTTTGAATTCACATTAAAATGGAAATTTAAAATTGACCTGGGTTCCCAGGTCGACCTAGAAAAAATGGGTACCAGAAAATGTCATGTGAGGTAAAGGCAGCCAGGGAGATATTGACCACATCACTCATTTACATCTTCTTCTTCTGCGTTCATCCAGAGTTTTTTTCAGACGTGAACTCATTGACATCATTCTCCTGCCATCTTAAAGGGGTGTTAACCACAAGTGATCATCATAACCACACTGAGCAGTCATCACTGTGATCCATGGCAAACTCATTGTACACCAGGGTTGACTTAATATTGATCCATGGCAAACTCACTGTACACCAGGGTTGACTTAATATTGATCCATGGCAAACTCATTGTACACCAGGGTTGACTTAATATTGATCCATGGCAAACTCATGTACACCAGGGTTGACTTAATATCGGCCCATGGCAAACTCATTGTACACCAGGGTTGACTTAATATCGGCCCATGGCAACCTCATTGTACACCAGGGTTGACTTAATATCGACCCATGGCAAACTCATTGTACACCAGGGTTGACTTAATATCGACCCATGGAAAACTCATTGTACACCAGGGTTGACTTAATATCGACCCATGGAAAACTCATTGTACACCAGGGTTGACTTAATATCCATTGCAAACTCATTGTACACCAGGGTTGACTTAATATCGACCTATGGCAAACTCATTGTACACCAGGATTGACTTAATATTGACCCATGGCAAACTCATTGTACACCAGGGTTGACTTAATATCCATGGCAAAGTCATTGTACACCAGGGTTGACTTAATATCCATGGCAAAGTCATTGTACACCAGGGTTGACTTAATATCCATGGCAAACTCATTGTACACCAGGGTTGACTTAATATCCATGGCAAACTCATTGTACACCAGGGCTGACTTAATATCGACCCATGGCAAACTCATTGTACACCAGGGTTGCCTTAATATCGACCCATGGCAAACTCATTGTACACCAGGGCTGACTTAATATCGACCCATGGCAAACTCATTGTACACCAGGGTTGCCTTAATATCGACCCATGGCAAACTCATTGTACACCAGGGTTGCCTTAATATCGACCCATGGCAAACTCATTGTACACCAGGGTTGCCTTAATATCGACCCATGGCAAACTCATTGTACACCAGGGTTGCCTTAATATCGACCCATGGCAAACTCATTGTACACCAGGGTTGCCTTAATATCGACCCATGGCAAACTCATTGTACACCAGGGTTGCCTTAATATCGACCCATGGCAAACTCATTGTACACCAGGGTTGCCTTAATATCGACCCATGGCAAACTCATTGTACACCAGGGCTGACTTAATATCGACCCATGGCAAACTCATTGTACACCAGGGTTGCCTTAATATCGACCCATGGCAAACTCATTGTACACCAGGGTTGCCTTAATATCGACCCATGGCAAACTCATTGTACACCAGGGTTGCCTTAATATCGACCCATGGCAAACTCATTGTACACCAGGGTTGCCTTAATATCGACCCATGGCAAACTCATTGTACACCAGGGTTGCCTTAATATCGACCCATGGCAAACTCATTGTACACCAGGGTTGCCTTAATATCGACCCATGGCAAACTCATTGTACACCAGGGTTGCCTTAATATCGACCCATGGCAAACTCATTGTACACCAGGGTTGCCTTAATATCGACCCATGGAAAACTCATTGTACACCAGGGTTGCCTTAATATCGACCCATAGCACGTGCCAATTGGTCTATGAAAATGTGGGGTAAGTATCGTATGCTCAAGAGGTAAATGTAGCAGAGTGGATAAGAACACTCATTCTTAAACTTTCAATGTACTGAGGGCAGGGTAATGGCAAACTACATAATGTAAAAGTGCCTAGTAAATCAACCTGCGGTTGGGGTTGATTGCAACTTCTTACAAAGGACGTGCAACATTTGTTGTTACTGTACACTCAGTACACCTCAGGGCATGCAACATTTGTTCTGATTAATGTCACAATGCTGGATCTAACTAAGAGAAACATGCGCCTAATGTATCTTTTTGCTGAAGATGTCGGCAGCATCGGCACAGAACTCAATACCCATAACTTACCTGAGGCATTCTTCAGAGCATCAATCATGAACGCTGGGTCATCAATGACCGCCTGGTAAGTCTCGGGCAGATCGTCCATCTCTTGTGGGGACATGCCAGGTCTGAAGTAGTCATGATCCTGTGCCACAATCTGCAGCTGCTCCAGAAGCCGGCTCAGCTGACTGTGGGACAGAGATCAGATGGAATACTTGACTAGAACATACATGTGAGCATACTGCACATCTATCATCTCTCTCTTTCTCTCTCCCTGTCTCTCTCTCTCTCTCACTCTCTCTCTCTCTCTATCTATCTATCTACCTCTGTATAGGTGTGAATGTGTGTGTGTGTTGTCTGACTGTGTGTATGTATGTGTCTGATGAACAAGTGTCTGTGTGTTTAGTGTTTTAGCCTATCTGGTTCAATCTCTCTCTGCAGAACCACAAGCCTCCTGTCGAGAGCATCACACAAAGCACAAACTCCCCATTTCCAGTTATGCCATTTCCAGAGGAAAGACAAAGACAGGTGACCAGAGGAAAGACCAAGACAGATAACCAGAGGAAAGACCAAGACAGGTGATCAGAGGAAAGACCAAGACAGGTGATCAGAGGAAAGACCAAGACAGGTGATCAGAGGAAAGACCAAGACAGGTGATCAGAGGAAAGACCAAGACAGGTGACCAGAAGAAAGACCAAGACAGGTGATCAGAGGAAAGACCAAGGCAGGTGATCAGAGGAAAGACCAAGACAGGTGACCAGATTAAATACCAAGACAGGTGATCAGAGGAAATACCAAGACAGGTGATCAGAGGAAAGACCAAGACATGTGACCAGAGGAAAGACCAAGACAGGTGATCAGAGGAAAGACCAAGACAGGTGATCAGAGGAAAGACCAAGACAGGTGACCAGAGGAAAGACCAAGACAGGTGATCAGAGGAAAGACCAAGACAGATGACCAGAGGAAATACCAAGACAGGTGATCAGAGGAAAGACCAAGACAGGTGATCAGAGGAAAGACCAAGACAGGTGACCAGAGGAAAGACCAAGACAGGTGATCAGAGGAAAGATCAAGACAGATAACCAGAGGAGAGACCAAGACAGGTGACTGGAGGAAAGACCAAGACAGATGACTGGAGGAAAGACAAAGACAGATGACCAGAGGAAAGACAAAGACAAATAACCAGAGGAAAGACAAAGACAGTTGATCAGAGGAAAGACAAAGACAGATGACCAGAGGAAAGACCAAGACAGGTGACCAGAGGAAAGACCAAGACAGTTGATCAGAGGAAAGACAAAGTCAAATAACCAGAGGAAAGACAAAGACAGGTGACTGGAGGAAAGACCAAAACAGATGACCAGAGGAAAAACAAAGACAGATAACCAGAGGAAAGACCAAGACAAATGACCAGAGGAAAGACCAAAACAGATAACCAGAGGAAAGACAAAGACAGGTGACTGGAGGAAAGACCAAAACAGATGACCAGAGGAAAGACAAAGACAGATAACCAGAGGAAAGACCAAGACAAATGACCCGAGGAAAGACAAAGACAGATGACCAGAGGAAAGACCAAGACAGATGACCAGAGGAAAGACAAAGGTAGATGACACAAGGAAAGACAGACAGGTGACCGGAGGAAAGACACAAACAATGACCAGAGGAAAGACAAAGACAGATGACACAAGGAAAGACAGACAGGTGACCGGAGGAAAAAAAAAGACAGATGACCAGAGGAAAGACAAATCAACAGATAAATACAGACACAAACAACGATCTACCTCTCTACAAATATCTTTTGGCAGGAAACCTGAAAGAATGTGTGGATGGTAAAATAAACGAGTAAAAGATCCACCTCCATCCCTTGGGAAGGATTGGGTACATTGTTTTATACATTAATTGTCTCTTGATAGGTTGTGGTTAGTTTCACATCAGCTGCCTTTATTTGAAGTGCAAGGCAGGCAGCCCAACTACTCAGACATAGAGACCCCCCAGTGTCAACAAACTCCAATTCAATGTCCAGAGGGAGTCTCTGCTTGTGCCATCGCAATAAAACCGATCCTTTACAAACACCACAACCAAGCCATGTCATGGAACAGTAACCAGTCTGCGTGATCAAATGAACAGAAAACAATTTGGATTATTGATCTTCAATGGCAGGCTCAGTAACACTGAGTTGCTAAACAGATCTCTATAGAGAGGACGTGGGTGGTTGTCATGCTAACATGTCGTTATGGCTTGAGATCAGTGGCAGCTCCACAACATGATTAACAAAAAAGGTTTCTAAAGGAGCGTAAGGACCATAATTGCGCCCGATGCCATTAGATAGCTTATGTCAATGATGTACAAATATATCTATGCTAGTTTTATATTTCTTTGTTGAGAACATACAGACCGAGAGATAAGACAGATAATTACTAACAGAAAAACAATTCAGGACTGGAGACAGACAGAAAAAGGTGTACAGCATGCACACATGCACACACACACAGACAGAGACAGACACAGACAGACAGACAGAGACAGACAGAGACAGACAGAGAGAGAGGCAATATAGAGTGAAAGAGACAGACAGACAGACAGACAGACAGACAGACAGGCAGGCAGGCAGGCAGGCAGGCAGGCAGGCAGGCAGGCAGACAGACAGACAGACAGACAGACAGACAGACAGAGGAAAAAGAGAGAGAAAGAGAGAATATTGAACAAGAGAGGCAGATAGAGACAGATAAAATACAGAGGAAATACAGAACCAAAGGCAGAGAAACAAACAGAGACAGAGCATGAGACATATATTAACAAGCAGTGATCATTTGCAGAAAGAGAGAAAAGAGCAGATCAGAAGAAACATCAGACAATATACTACACTGAAAGCTAAAGTGAGACTACAAAGATGACTAAATATAATAAAAGAGATACAGAGACAGCTGTGTGTGATAGAAACAGATAAAGTAACGAACGACTGTCTGTACAGAAAGAGAATAAACTAGCAACTGATTGTTGGGATAGAAATATATAAAGTAACAAATGTTTGGGATAGAAAGATATAAAGTAACAACTGTTTGGGTTTGATAGAGATAAAGTAACACCAGCTTATGATGGATTCAGGAAAATTAACAACACTTTGGAACAGAAAGAGATTGAAGTAACAACACTTTTGGAAAGAGAGAGATAATATAACAAATTTGTGACAGAGAGGTATAACGTAACAACAGATTGAGATAGGAAGATATAAAGTAACAACAGTTTATGACAGAAAGATATAAAACAACAAACAGTTGAGGTGGAAAGATGTAAAGTAACAATAATTTATGACAGAAAGATATAAAGCAACAACAATGGAACAGAAACATATAAAGTAACAACACTTTAGGACAGCCAGAGATAAAGTAACAAGAGATTGAGGCAGAAACAAATAAAACAACAGTTTGGAACAGAAACATATAAAGTAATAACTGTGTGGCATAAAGACAGACACGGGAACAACTGTGTGACACACAAAGTGTCAACAGCACATGTTCCCCTCACAGCTGGTCTACAAAATACTCACTTTTCACTGGAGAAATTGAGAAACCCCTGCTGGTCCAGCTCGCCCTCGCCTTCACAGAACAGCTGGATCAGTGACAGCATGCCCGTGGACGGCAGAGCTCGGACATGATTACGAGCTGAAACAGCGCAAACAGCCGATGATGAATACTGATCTTCATGAATACACATCTTAGCATTTCGGGAAAACCAGAGAGACTCGTCTCTCTCTCTCTGTCTCAGCAGTCTCTGCAAATGTCGTAAGGTGTAGGAACATGCTAATTGTTCCAGCAACGCGATCACGTCTAATTCGTCCTCTCATACGTCCTACCTTGCTGGTACAGTAAAGTAAACACCCCTTTTTCAATTCTTAAGGTATGCCTTGCGCTTCAAAGGTCGTAGGTTCGATTCTGGACTACATCATCCGGTTCATGAGTGTAATTTTCTCGGAGACTCCTGGGGGTCGTCACTGGAGCTACGGAGTTCGTACTTGTGTCGAGACCAAGCCATATGGGTTAAAACCCGGTGCAATGAAGTCGAACATCTGACCTTTTAAACCTTCTGGTCTTTTTAAACTCACGCCTTAATGCGCATTGGGTATACGCAGCCCGACCCTTATTTGTACGGACCAATCAGGCACTGGGCGGGTGATGTGGTCAGTGTCACACTGGCCATTTACGCTCCCCTAGATAGTTCCTGGTTACATTTTAGGTTCGGTTGACCTGGGATCACAGGTCAATTTTTAACATTAAAAACTGCCTCCTGCTTGGAACCACGCCTCCTGCTTGTAACCTCACCTCTTCCTTGAAACCCCGCCTCTTCTTTGGAACCCCGCCTACTGCTTGGAACCCCGCGTCTTCCTTGGAACCACGCCTCCTGTTGTAACAACACCTCCTTGCTGGGACCACGCCTCTTTCTTGGAACCACGCTTCCTTCTTGTAACCACGCCTCCTTGAAGGAACCACGCCTCTTTGCGAGAACCACGCCTCTTTGCCAGAACCACGCCTCCTTGCTGGAACCACGACCCCTTGTTCCAACCATGCCTCATTGCTTGGAACCACCCCTCCTTGCTGGAACAATACTTCCTTGCTGGAACCACGCCTCCTTGCTGGAACCACCCTCAATTCCAAACTCATGCCGTCCTCAGCAAGAGAGCATTACTGGGGGGGGGGGGGGGGGGGGGAGTTCGCGAATGAACCCTCACTACCACAACACACACACGCACACATGCACACGCACATGCGCGCGCGCGCACACACACACATTCATGTGCACAATCATGTATGTGTATAGTTATACATAAGTATGTACAGTTGGCTGGACACTGACGACGATGAAATAAAAGAATAATTATAACAATAATGATTAATGTTACAAAGCGTTGAACACATAATGATATTATGAAACATGTTGGCCTAAACTGTATTATCTTGTATCTCACCAAATGTGTTGGCGATTATGTCTCTTTTCAGACCTTGGTTCATCGCGTTCAGGATACATTTTATCGATGATATTCCTTTTTTTTGCCATTATCTTAGACCATATATCTTCATTTCTATGTGTTTGTCTCTGCCTATTCTTCCAAAGATTTTTTTTTCAGTTGTCACAATGTTCTCCAATATCACTTGTCTCACTATATGTCATATGACCACAGGGCATTGTCTTTTTTTTTTTCTTGTTGTACCGAAGAAGGTGGGAAAACAGAAAGGTGCGTGGGTAAGTGGGTGATGATGTCGTTCGTAGGTAGGCAAGTGCCTAGGTAGGAAGATTCGTAGGTAGGAAGGTTGGTAAATAGGTGGGTGAGTGGGCGAGTAGGTAGGTAGGTGGGTGGTTAGGTAGGAGCGTTGGTACGTAGGAACGTTGGTACGTAGGTAGGTGGGTGAGTGGGTGGGTGGGTAGGTAGATAGGTAGGTTGAGTGGTGGTTTGAAGGTGCAGATGAATAGAGGAGCGGGGGGGATCAGTGGGCATGAGGTGGAATTAGCACGTACTGGGTGGATAGATAGGGGTAGGTGTGAACGGACGGGATGGACGGAGTGGTTGATAAACGTGTGGAAGGGCGAGGTGGACGCAGGTGTGGATGGACGGGCAGAGGGAGGACGGGTGGATGGGGGTAGGGACGGAGGGAGGGATGGATGGATGGAGGAGTGGATGGAGGGAGGGAGGGATGGGAGGGAGGGATGGGAGGGAGGGATGGGTGGGTGGAGGGAGGATGGGTGGATGGATGGATGAATGCAGAGAGGGATGGACGTAGAGAGGGAGTGACGGATGGATGGATGGATGGATGGATGGATGGATGGATGGGGGGGGGACGGACGGACGGACGGACGGACGGAGTGATTGATAGATGTATTGTTGGATGGATGGATGGGTGGAGTGGTGAATGGGCGATGGAGTGAGAGGTGGATGGACAGAGGAAGGGAGGGAAAGGCGGGCAGATGGAATGAGGGAATGATGGATGTTCAGTAGTCGGTGGTGGAACGCAGAGCGGGGTGGGCGGACAACCGGCCACAATTAGATCAACACACACACACGCACATGCGCACACGCACACACATCACACGCACACACACATGCCTCACCTATTGGCATCTTGGAGGCAGGCAGCTTCTCCCTGATCAGCAGCAGGATAACAAACAGCACCAGCGGTATGAACATCTCGAACACCACCACCAGCTGTGGGAGACAGACAACAGGTTCATGTAGACAGACGCCTGGCTGGGACACTGGGTCGTCATAATCGTTAGTTCACTTCTTCTTCTTCTTCCTCGTCTTCTGCTTCCTCTTACTCCTACTCCTACTCCTACTACTACTACTACTACTACGACTACTACTACTACTACTCCTACTACTACTACGACTACTACTACTACTACTCCTACTACTACTACTACTACTACTACTACTACTACTACTACTACTACTACTACTACTACTACTACTACTACTACTATAGCTGCTACTACTGCTGCTGCTACTACTATTGTTACTACTATTATCATTGCAACTACTACTATATCTGCTGCTACAACTACTACTACAACTGCTGCTGCAACAACTGCTGCTGCTGCTAATACAGAGCGTTTGTAAAGTCTTACTACACTTTGTATGTAGAACAAATTTGAAAAATTAAATACATTATGTCATTAAAATATGTGCTCAACAGTCCATCTTGAAGCAATATACAGCGAATAATTGTCGTCTGCTGAAGTCATAAATTTACACTCCAAATAGAATGGTGTTATTAAAGGAAGAAAGATGTTTATTCTTTTTCAAATGGGTTCTGCATAGAAATTGTAGTGAGACTTTACAAACACCTTGTGCTGCTGCAACTGCTGCTGCAACTGCTACTACTACTACTGCTGTTGCTACTACTACTGCTGCTGCTACAACTACAACTACAACTACAACTACTACTACTACTGCTGCTGCTGCTGCTACTACTACTACTACTACTACTACTACTACTACTACTACTACTACTAGTAGTAGTACTACTACTACTACTACTACTACTACTACTACTACTACTACTACTACGAGCGTCAAACAATAAATCTGGGCTGAAATAAATGTCAGATGGTACCGATATATCTATGGTCTTACATACGTTATTTTCTAT